>OZ030029.1:3057194-3187194 GCA_964023405.1 Apodemus agrarius
TAATAAACAAATAGTGATTAGAAAAAATGGATTCATTGGTCAAAAATAAATCAGGATTATCAAACTTTCCTAGCACTAAATAACCAAGATTTCAGCAACAAATGAGAAGGCAAAAAGAGAAATGATTGGAGAAAGGAGGAGAAGAAGAAGAGGAAGAAGAGGAAGAGGAAGAGGAAGAAGAAGAAAAGGAAGAGGAAGAGGAAGAGGAAGAGGAAGAGGGAGAAGAAGAAGAAGAAGAAGAAGAAGAAGAAGAAGAAGAAGAAGAAGAAGAAGAAGAAGAAGAAGAAAGATGGAGAGAGAGTACGAACTCAAACAAGGTCAATTAGCATAAATGTCTAGAAAATATTTCCAATAAAATCAAAAATGAAAACTTTCCTAAACTAAGGACAGTGCCTGATAATGCAAAGGATGCATTGAAAATACCAAATACATTGGTGAAAAGCCCCTTTGACACATAATATTCGAAACACTGAACATCTAAAGTAAAGCAATATGAAAAAACTACAACTGAAATAATTAACAAAACTAAGGGAAGCAAAAAACCAATAACATATGAAAGCAGAGCTATTTGATTTAAACCTTTCTTTTTAATATATGCTACAAAACAAAAAGGGTTTGTACATTTGCAGCAGAGTCAAAGAAGCCACACATGTTCCAACAAGAATGCCACTGGTCTAAATTTTGGGGGCAGATTCAGAATCAGCCATGATAGTGAAGTTACTCAGAGGTCACCGACTGATTTGGCAAGTGAGGAGCAGCACAAGGGACCTCCCAGGGGGTCACATCTAGCTGATGCTTCCCATGCATCTAAAGATGCCCAGATGTCACAGATGAAGAGAAAGTGCAGCTCCCTTTCACCAGATGATAAGTCCTTGATTTTCAAATTACTCTTGACAGATAGCCATTATTGGATGAAGAGGACAACTGTCTGTGCGACATTCTATTCAATCTCCTTTTACATACATAGAGAAATTCATTCTTTCTATGAGATGACGTGTGTTTATCTAGAGAGCCTGTGCTAACACAACTGTGGATTTTCTCCACCTTGCCAGCAAGGAAGAAGTGCTGACTAACAACAGTTCTCCACAGTGTTTGTCATCTCTTTCCAGGGTTTCTCCCAGGGTTGTTTCATACTCATCATCTGGGGAAAGGGAGTTGTGTGCAGCCGACTTGGAATGCTGCTATTAATGACCCACCAGGAGGGCCAGCAGGGCACAAGGTCCAGCCTCATGAAGGGGGCAGGGGTGGTGGAAGGGAGGGAGAAGGCCCTATCTCTGCAAGCCGGCCTGGGGTAAACTTCTGCACCTCCTATGGTTACTCTCTCCCACAGTCAGCACACCAGCAGGGCTTGCCCGACCAAGGGTGGCCAGGTTAGCCCCGTCCATCCCACAGCCCTGGACCCCAGCCAGCTCCAACTTGATCATTTATGTTCCTTGGGAAGCGCCAGCCCAGACCTCTGTAAACTCTCCCCGGTCTTTGTGGTTTCCCAGGCCCTGCCTGTCTCCTTAAGGAACCGGGTTCAGTTTATTGGCCTGTGATTCCCTACCTGTCTCCGCAGCTCACACGCAGAAGCGAGGCCCGGGCACACGTCCCAGCGATCCATGGCGGCCAGGCTCGGCTTCCGTCCCCACAGGAGGGTCGTGCCAGGAGGCCACTGTCCCCGCCCGGAGCACAGAGAGGGTTTGCACTCCGCCCCGCTGCAAACTTTCCAGAGCAGGAAGCCTGCGCCTTGCCAAGCCTCGCCAAGCCTCGCCAAACTCACGGACCGGCTCTGTGGAGACGACAGGAGGATGGCGCGGAGTGACTCCAGAGGTCCCAGACACCGCAGCATGGAGTCCTATCTTCTTCTGAATGCGCATGGGAATGGAGTCCTGTCCGCCATTCCGGGCTCTCCACTTTGCGCCTGGGAAGCGCAGCAATCCCAGCAGTCACTGAAAGCGCACATGCTCACCTCACTCCTGCCTCTGCCACACCACCGACCCACACGCGCAAACTTCCGACCCACTATCATTCATAAAAATGAAAGAAAGTGAATGGCATTGTTCCAGGAGGCTGGACACGGGGTGGGGTCAGGGTGACGTCAGGGGCGGGGCCAGCAGCACAGAGTGATGGACAGGGATGCTAACATGGCGCCCTTTTGGGCATGAGAAGTATTGTCTCGGGTCTGGGAGGGGATGGGGTGATGTCAGGGGCAGGGCAGGTGGTCAGACAATTCTTCTACCTAGGCGTCCATAGTATTTCCTGAGTTCTGAGTCAAGGGATTTTATGCAGACATCCCATTTCTGAATTGTGTTCCAAAATCATTCACATTCTCAAAATTGACTGCCTAAGGGTATTTATATTTGTTCCTATTACAGAAGGAAAACTCTGTGATGGCGGCTGATTAAAGACCCTGAATTTGAATATAGCAGAATGTAATTATGAGTAATTTTATTACTATGTGACTTTATCTGAACATAACTATATGCAATATTATATTACACTGTCTCCACAATTTATATTTCAATGTGTGTGTGTGTGTGTGTGTGTAAATGAATACACATTCAGTAACAATTAATGAGATAAGATGTCATGTGCATTTTAGAAATGCAGGGAGTGATACAAAGGGTGATTTGGAGGCAAGAAATATAAAGACAAAGTAATTAAATGACAATGTCAAAAATAAGCTACCCAATAATACTTAAAAATGAAGCAGCAAAGAGTATTTTGAGAAAAAAAATGACAGTGACATTCATCGCCTGATGTAAAGAAATAATAATGTGTATGTGTTTATATGTGCATGTTTGTGTGTGCAATATTAAACTGAAATAATTTTTGCACTGATATTTTGAAAAAAATTATGATGAGATCCTTCATCTAGAGTGATATACATGTCCATCAAATTCCCTAAAATATTTTCTTGAAGGTCTTGTGTCTCACATTTCCACTAGTGATTTTACACTGTTAATGAAACACTTTCATAATGAAATTGTGTCTTTTTAATTAAATTTACAGAGCACTATTTGAACCCTTTGAACTTTTCTTAAAATATTCCCCTCTTTTTAGGCTATGTGATATTCTTAAAATCTTCCCAGTACATATTAAAGCTATTCCAAAGTCCAGTGCTTCTACACTGTCTTATGCAATATTGTCACTGCGCCTCACACTCTGATGAAATTCCCTCTTGTTTCTCTTTTTAAATCTGTGCCTTTTATTGCATCAGGAGTCTATGATATTCTAAATCCCAACAGAGGCAATTGCCATTTAGGTTATATTTTAGTTTCTGTTGCTATAAAAGCGCCATGATCAAAGCAAACATGTGAGAAAGTGTTTATTTACTTAAGTATGTTGGTCACAGTATATTGAATGAAGCCAAGGCATGAATTTGGATGTAAGCACTCCATGAAAGTACACAGGATAATCTTGATTATTGGCTTCATGCCCATGTTGTCTGCAATCCTTTTTCTTATAAACCCAAGAAAACTCACTTAGTGATGATACTGTCCACAGTCAGTAGGATTATCTTATATTAATCATTAATTAAGTATGTAGCTTATAAACAAAACCACAGGTCAACATGATGGTAGCCATTCCTCAATTGAGACTCTCAGTTCTCAATATCTCAATATTAGTATTCTGTCTAAGCTCCACCCCATAATTACCTGGCAAAAGCCAGCTATGCACCGCCCCATTGATCTGGCCCACTATAAAAGGGGCTGTTTGCCCCTCCCCCCTCTTTCTCCCTTGCCTCTCTGCCTCCACTACACCATTAACTCCTATCCTTTGTCCTGAATGAACTCTATACTATACCATGTCTGTGTGCCATGTCAGGAGGAAGAGGTGCCTGTGTGTGTGCCATACTAGGCACTCCCCTGCCCCACACCAGCATGCCACACTCTGTAAACCCCTTTCTCTCGTTTTATAAACATGCCCCTTAAGGTTTGTGTACTTATTACTGAAAGCTATTTTCCAACAAACTTTGCTAATTGGTATCACAATGGAGAGTACTGTCCTGTTTATTAGTACAAATTAGTATATAACTTAAGATTTTATATGATTAAATACTACTTTTGTTAAAATAAAAAAATATGTTGAATATCATCTAACATTTTCATACTATCAAGCTTTCAGTGAAGCAATTTATCTTTGTAATTCTGTACAAAATTTAAATCTGATTTAATTAAAATAATGTAACACTTTGGAACAAAGATACAACCTAGCAAACCTGCACTAGAAGCCAAGATGGAGAAGACCTCCACAACCACCATGACCTTCCCCCTGGTGCTATGGTAGACAGGGAGGAAGGTGATCCAGACACTGCAGAACACCAGCATGCTGAAAGTTAGGAACTTGGCTTCATTGAATCTATCAGGAAGGTTCCTAGCCAGGAAAGCCACAGTGAAGCTCCCCAGAGCCAAGGAACCCAAATATCCCAGTACTACATGGAATAAAAGGACTGAGCCTTTGTTGCAAATAATGACAGTCTTCCCATGTTCAGATTGTATATCTCTCTCAATAAAGGGAGGAGATGTTACCAACCAGATGACAAAGAGAACAACTTGGATCAGGGAACAAATGGGAATGACCAAGTTAGGTGCCCCTGATTTCAGCATCCCTCTCATCCTCTTCCCTGGAGTAGTGAGCTTGAAAGCCATGACCACTGTTATTGTTTTGGCCAACACTGTAGAAACAGCCACTGTGAAAAATACTCCAAATGTGATCTGCTGCAGGATGCAGGTGGCCTGGTTGGGATGTCCAATGAAGAGCAATGAGCAGAGAAAGCACAAGATGAGAGAGATGAGCAGGATGTAGCTGAGAATGTGGTTGTTGGCCTTCACAATAGGTGTATCCTTGTACTTTACAAAAGTGATGAGTACTAGAATCGTGATGGCCAAGAAGGACAGAGCAGTGAGGGCTAGAGCTATCCCCAATGGTTCTTCATAAGTCAGAAATGTCACAGCTCTTTGGAGGCAGTGGGTTTGCTCTAAGTTGGCATACTTTTCATCTGGGCACCTCACACACTGTTCCATATCTGCTGGTGAAAAACAATAAACCATTATGAGATATCACAGTTATGTAGTTAACAATTGTTCTCTATTAAACTATGGTTTGTGATGGAACAAAACACCATCATAGGGAATGGAACAGCTAAAAGTATTGATTAAACAAAAACAAAAGTAAAATACGATGAAAATGATATTCACAATTTCAGATTGTATAATTCCTCAAACCATAATTTCACTGTTCACAGACAAGGGTGATATGCAGTTTTGTTTCATTCTTGAAATCTTCACTTTTGTCCTAATTCTTTGACAGGAAACACCTAATCTTTTAAACTATCTAAGCTCTAAAAACATATTTCATTAAACAACCTTTACCCTGAGCATCTGGCATTTGCCAAGGACTGAGCTGAAGATGGAGGGAAAGGTTGTGGACTGGTCGTGTAGTCAATTTTTTTTCTACAAAGTATCAAAGAAGAGTAATATATGCGTAGATCATGTCTAAAATTTTTGTTTAAAATTGTTATATATATTTGATTCACTAAACATTTTCTACATAATAAAAAAAATCTGTAACAATCACATCGTGTGACATTCATTGTTTTTAGAGTATATTGCAGGTTATTTTATGGGTCCAAAAGAAGGTGATAATATATAATTCATAAAGTTCTGAAACACGGAGATTGTAGGTCTTCAGTTTCATTTAGGTCCTATCATATTTCTATTTTCGAAAGAGAATGTATTCAAATTCATTAAGTTTTGTTCTGCATCCAAGCCTGTACCTGTTTCATTAGAAACCTCATTTTTTGGGCACTTAACACAATCAAAGCAGCAGTCTGCTGATCCTTCCTGGTGAATTTTCCTGAATCCTGCAGTACATGGTACACTACACATGGAGGAGGGAACCTAAGGAAATACATAAATATTATATAATGTGTGTGTGTTTGTATGTGTGTGTGTGTGTGAGTGTACATGTGTGTATAGTTAAAGTATGCATAATATGTACAATGACAAATAGATTGATACATAGGTCATTAACTGATATGGTTATAAATATTCTTCTGATAATCAGCATTAGTTAACAATTTCAGGAACATTATTATGTTGTATTACACTGCAGTGGAATGAATGTCACACAATATTTACTACAACATTCAATATTATATGTGTAACACTCAGGGTTTAGCAATTTAATTTCCTTCCTAAACTGATTAATTTAAAGTGAATGTTCATGTGGCATCAGTTTCTCTTTCAGCTTTTATAAATAAAAAATAGAACATTGAGGTCTATAGAGATAAAAGGTAGGGTAAATCAAGAAAAAGTTGTTTGATGAATATGGAAAAGTATGTTCTATAAGACACTTATAAAATTAATAAATTTTTCCTTAGTTTAAAAGAACCTACTATCCCTTCCTCCTTTCCCCTGCTGTGATGGTTTGTATATGCTTTCCCCAGGGAGTGGCACTATTAGGAGGTGTGGCCTTTTGGAGTAGGTGTGTCACTGTGGGTGTGGGCTTAAGGCCCTCACCCTGGCTGCTGGAAGTCAGTCTTCTACTAGCAGCCTTCAGATGAAGATGTAGAACTCTTAGCTCCTCCTGTACCATGCCTGCCTGGATGCTGCCATGTTTCTGCTTTGATGAAAATGGACTGAACCTCTGAGCCTGCAAGCCAGCCCCAATTAAATGTTGTCTTTTATAAAACTTGCATTGGTCATGGTGTCTGTACACAGTAGTAAAACACTCACTAAAACACCTGCTTTTGTGAAGAAGCCCCCCCCACACACATACACCCCTGACACACCACCCTAGCTTTCTTCTATGCTGTGGCATCAAGCCTCTGCAGGACCAAGGGCCTTCCCTCCCACTAATACCCGATAAGGCAGAGTAGGGGAAACTAGGAAGAGGGATAACATTTTAAATGTAATCAATTACAATAACCAATAAAAATATATAAATTTGCTGATCCTGTGCAACAGCTCCAAGAGCTGATCCTGTACTACAGTTTTCCATACCATAATACATCCAGGAGAGAGCTGGTCTCCCAGGAGTGCTAACCAGACTGTGAGCAAAGCTGGGCGGTGGTGGCGCATGCCTGTAGTCCCAGCACTCTGGGAGGCAGAGGCAGGCGGATTTCTGAGTTCAAGTCCAGCCTGGTCTACAGAGTGAGTTCCAGGATAGCCAGGGCTATACAGAGAAACCCTTTCTTCAAAACAAACAAAAAAAAAAAAAACAAAAAACAAAAAAAAAAAACAAAAAGACTGTGAGCAAAGAGAAGACCAACACTTCTGCCCCTAAGAAACCACACAGGACCCTGAGTTCACAGGAATTGAGGAGAAACCTGGGAAAAGGTCATTCTGTGTTTCTCTTTGCACCCAAGAGCTATCCCTGTGCCACAGCTCTCCATACCCAAATTTCTCCTAGAAAGATCTGTTCTCCCAGGAATACCGACGCACATGAACAAAGGAGGGAAAAGCCACAGTCAATACTGCAAGACCAGCTCACCTCACAGATTACTAGATGGCAAGGGGAAAAGACTTGAACATAAGCAAGAGAAACCAAGGATGCATGGCATCATCAGAACACAATTCTCCCACCACAGTGAAGCCTGGATACTCCAACACACCAGCAAAGCAAGGCTAATTTAAAATCACATCTCATAATGATGACAGAGGACTTTAAGAAGGACACAAATAATTGCTTTAAAGAAATACAGGACAGCACAGATAAACAGCTAGAAAGAGGAAACATAAAAATCCCTTAAAGAATTACAAGAAAACACATCCAAAAATGTGAAGGAATTGAACAAACCACCGAGGATGAAAAAAACAAAAAAGGAATCAATAAAGAAATAATAAAGGGAAACAATCCTAGAGATAGAAAACCTGGAAAGAGATAAGAACAGATAGATGAAAGCATCACCAAGAGAATACAAGAGGTAGTAGAGTTTCAGATGCAGAAGATACTTTAGAAAACACTGACACAATAGTCAAAGAAAATTCAAAATTCAAAATTACACAAAAACAAAATATCCACGAAATCCAGGACACAAAGAGAAGACCAAGCCTAAGGATAATAGGTATAAAAGAAAGTGAAGATTCCCAACTTAATAGGCCATTAAAATCTTTAACAAAATTATACAAGACAACTTCACAACCCAAAGAAAGAGATGCCCATCAATATAAAAGAAGCCTACGGAACTCCAAATAGACTGGACGGGATAGGAAATTCCTCCTGTCAATAATATTCTAAACACCAAATGCAATGAACAAAGAAATAATATTAAAACATTAAAAAATTCAAGTAGTATATAATATCAGACCTATCAGAGTTATACCAGTTTTCTTTACAGAAATCATGAAAGCTAGAAGATCCTAGCAGATGTCATAAAGACCCTAGGAGAACAGAAATGCCAACCCGGGCAACTATATCCTGAAAAATTATCAATCACCATAGATGGAGAAATGAAGATATTCTAGGACAAAACCGGATTTACACAATGTCTTTCCTCCAATCCAGTCATACAAAGAATAAAAATTGAAAAATCCAACACAGAAAGGGAAATTACTCCATAGTAAAAGCGAGAAATCTATCTTCTATTAACAAACAAAAAGGTAGCCATGCAAACATAATTTCACGTCTAACAACACCCACAACCACAACCACAAAACAAAATCAACAAAAACAAAAACAAAAACAGGACACAAGATTAATTTTTCCTTATTATGTCTTAACATCAATAAACTCAATTCCCCAACAAAAAGACACAGCCTAAAAGATTGGATATGTAAATGGAAGCAACATTTTTCTGCTTACATGAAACACACCTCAATGACAAAGAGACAATACCTCAGGGGAAAGATCTGGAAAACAGTGTTCTTTGCTAGTAGCCCTCCCCTCCAAAAAGGTGGAATATATACTAATATAAAAGAAAATCGATTTTCAACCAAAATTAGTAATAATACTATGAAGGTCATTTCATATTAATCAAAGGAAAATCCTACCAAGAAGAACTTCTAATTCTGAACATCTATGATCCACATGCAAGTGCAGCCACATTAAAAAAAAAACATTACTAATGCTCAAAGCACACATTGCCCCCATAAAATGATAGTGGGAGACTTCAACACCCCACTGTCATCAATGGACAGATCAGAGAAGCTAAACCTCTACAGAGACACAGTGAAACAAAAGAATTTATGGACCTAATGGAATAACAACAACAACAACAACAACAACAACAACAACAACAAAACCTTACATAAAGATCAAATACACATGGAAACTAAACTATACCCTACTAAATTATGACTTGTTCAAGGAAGAAATAAAGAATTAAAATGCTCATTGGAATGTAATGAAAATGAAGGTACAACATACCAAAACTAATGGGTCACCTTGAAAGCACTGCTAAAAGTAAAGCTCACAGATTTGAGTGACTCCACAATCTGTAGAAAGCATACACTAGTACATTAAGAGCACATATGAAAGATCTAGAACAAAAAGAAGCAAAAACACCCAAGAGAAGTAGACAATAGGAAATCATGAAACTCATGTCTGAAATCAACCAAGTAGAAAAAATAGAACTATACTAAGTATCAACAAAAACAGTAGCTGGTTCTTTGAACAAATCAACAAGATAGACAAACCCTTAGGTAGAATAACCAAAGGGCACAGAAACAGGATCCAAACAAACAAAATTAGAAATTGAAACTGAGACAAAATAATGAAAACTATAGAAATTCAAAAAATAAAAATCAGATCATACTACAAAGCCATATACTCAACAAAAAGGAAAAATCTGGATAAAAGGGACAATTTTCTAGACAGATACAAAATTCAGATTTAAATCAGGATAAAATAAATGGTCTAAACAGTCCCATCACCTCTAAAGAAATAGAAGCCATCATCCCTAATCTCCCAATGAACAACAGTCCAGGAACAGACAATATCTTTACAGAATTCTATCAGACTTTCAAAGAAAACCCAATACCAACAAACTCACAACTATTTCACAAAATCGAAACAGAAAGGAACAATAACAAATTCTATCTATGAATCCAAAGTATGTCAATACCAAATCATGCAAAGACGCAACAAAGAAAATGTCAGACCAATTTCCCATATAAACATCTATTTAAATATACTTGATTAAATCCTCAAAAACCAAATGCAAGAATATATCAAAATGTTCAAAACAATCAAGTAGGCCTCATCCCAGGCAGGCAAGGATGGTTCACTGTAAGGACATTCAAAAACATAATCCACTATATAAACAAATGCAAAGAAAATAGACACAAGATCATTTCATCAGATGGTGAGAGAGCATTTGAAAAATTCAAAATGTCTTCTGATAAAAGTTTTGGAAAGATCAGGAATTCAAGGCCCATACCTAATCATAGTAAAAGCAATATACAGTAGACCTGTAGCCAACATAAAACTAAATGGAGAGAAACTTGAAGCAATCCCACTAAAATCAGGAACTAGACAAGGCTGAACTCTCTCTCCGCCACTATTCAGTAAATTACTCAAAGTTCTAGCCAGAGGAATTAGACAGCAAATCGAGGTCAAATGGATAAAAAATAGCAAGGAAGAATCAAAATATCTATATTTTCAGATAGCATACTTAATTGTCCTCAAAAATTCTACCACAGAACTCCTAGATCTAATAACAATTTCAGCAAAATGAGCAGATATAAAGTCAACTAAAACAAATCAGTAACCTACCTATACTTAAATAATAAACTCTGAGAAAGAAATTCGTGAAACATCACCCTTCACAATAATCACAAACAAAATAAAGTATTTTGGTGTGATTCTAAGGAAACAAATGAAAGATCTGTATGACAAGAAGTTAAAGTCTGATTATTCATAATAGCCAGAACCTGAAGAAAAAAAAAACTCTTTAACACAGGAATGGATACAGAAAGTGTGGTGAGTTTATACAATGGGACTCTACTCAGCTATTAAAAATAATTAATTCATGATAATCTTAAGCAAAAGGATGGAACTAGAATATATTACCCTGTGTGAGGTAACCCAATCACAAAAGAACACATATGGTATGTACTCACTGATAAGTGGATATTCAGAGCCCAAAAGCTCTGAATTCCCAATATACAATTCACAGACCACATGAAACTCAAGAATGTGCAAGACCAATGTGTGGATGCTTCAGTCTTCCTTAGAGGGGGGGATACTCACAGATCACAGATGGTTGAGCAGAGACTAAAGAAAAGACCACCAAGGGACTTCCCCACCTGGGGATCCATCCCATATACCATTCCAAAACCAGGATGCTATTGTAGATGCAAGGAAGTGCGTGTTAACAGAAACCTGATAAGGCTGTGTCCTGAAATGCTCTGCTACAGCCAAAAAATACAAAGGTGGATGATCACAGCCAACCATTGGACTGAGCATGGGGTCCTTGACAGAGGAATTGGAGAAGGGACTGAGGGAGCTAAGTACATTTACAGCCCCATGGGTGAAGCTAATGTGTCAACTGGACAGGCAAGCCAGGACTGGACCACCAGCCAAATAATACACATGAAGGAACCCGTAAGTCCAGTCACATATGTAGTAGAGGATGGACTTGATGGATGTCAGCAGGAGCAATGGCTATTGGGCCTATGAGGGTTTGATGCTCCAGTGTAGGGGAGTGTCAGGTCTGGAAGATTAGAGTGCGTGCATAGATGGGGAAGCACTCTCATACAGGCAGTGGGACAGGGAATTGCATAGGGGGCTTCCGGGGTGGAGATATGAAAAGGGGATGACATTTGAAATGTAAATAAATAAAATATTCAATAAAAATAAAAAATCATATATATATATATTTATATATATATATATATATATATATGTATGTATATGATGCATATATCCTATACATATATGCATATATACAATTTGTGTGTATACATATATACATATATATTCGTATGTATATATGCATATATATACATACAAATTAAAAATGAAAACCTTGTATCTAGAGAAAGATTTCTGTTAATGAATACCTACTATTTTTAATTTAGTTATAAATAGTTTCACAAAAATTCTGTATTTTAAGAATAGTTACAAAATTTAAATTATATATACAAATTTAATAAATATATTCCTGAGTGGTGAATAGGCATGTGGGAGCAATTGAACATGGAATGCAGATGCCTTTGATCCCTAAGACCAGATTTGCATCAAATTGAGAGTTATCAAATTTTGGTGTTTGTAACGGAGAATGGTCCTTTGCATAAGTAGAAGTTGGTCTTAACACAGAGCTCATACTTCATTGCCTCATATTCTAAAATGTAGTTAAAATGAAAAAAAATAAAATTGTACCCACCGATTTTCCTCCTGTGGCCCACTCCAAGTCTTCAGATATATGAAGTTGTTGGCTCCGTGGAAAACAAGGAAAATAGCTTCCTATTTTCACTTTTAATCCAAGGCCTTGTGGAAAATTCCAAATGATGAAAATATCATACTCTGCACACTGATTTTCTCTATCATTCATGTTCACCAGTTCTCCAACAGGGTTAGTAAATACCCTGGTTTTCAGCAAGTAATTCACCTAAATGAGATCCATCTTTAGATGCTTACATATGCTTATCAATAAAGGAAAGGAAATTTTTAGAGTTTCCCCTAAATTTTTAATGACTTTAAGAAAAGCCAATGTATTAAAGTAATCACATAGTAAAAACTACACCCTACATGGATAATTAAATATTAATATACTTCTTATTAATGTTCAATGCTAAAACATGCTAGTAAAATGATTATGAGATAGCAAGTAACATGGTGTGTGTGTATGCACATGTTTGTCCAAAATAATTTTAAAAATGAAGCCATGCATGTGAAAATGAAGGGGGATTCTGAATGAGTGTGAAAATAAAGATTGGTTATGAGTCTTTCATGTATAAAGAGTAAACATATATGAGATAAATATAAACAGAATAAAATGTAAAGTCTTAATGATAATGGTTTTGTAAATAATTGTTAATTTAAATGAGTAACTATTAGTTAAAACACACGTATTGATCCTTGAGAAAGTATTCTTTAGAAAGTATTCTAGTCTTGTCATCACTTAAGGTTTTCATGAGAAAATTCTTGGATCCTATTTCAAATTTTAAGCTCACTTGTGGAAACGTTGAGATACATTTTCACAAAACTCACTGTTATCTTAAAAAATGTATTCGCTCCTATTAAATGTGATCCT
Organism: Apodemus agrarius; assembly: GCA_964023405.1. NCBI lineage: Eukaryota > Metazoa > Chordata > Mammalia > Rodentia > Muridae > Apodemus > Apodemus agrarius. The sequence continues at coordinate 3,070,378 of OZ030029.1, forward strand.
TGAAATTGATACTCATCCATGTAAAAGATTAATTAGGGAGTTTTTCAGTGTAGAAATATTTCCAATGAAAGAATAATCTCTAACAAATGTCAGGTGTTTCTCTGAGTCCATTTAAAAGATCACATTGATATCTCTAAGCATAATGAAAGGCAAGAAACTTTACCTGCTCACAGTCAGTGAATACTCCTTTGACTTCTGTTGGTGTCTGCGATTCTACTTGTTGAAGAATAATTTCATGGTAGGTGTGGGCCACAGCATACACAGCATTATACAAATTGTAACCTTCCTCACTCAGGGCCATGTCATATTTGTGCAGTGAGGTCCATTCCAATGAGTTATTGAATGCAAAATGATCCATTTTATTGCTGTTTTTAGAGACAGAACAATTAAAATAATTCCACCCCAGCATAGACTTCGATACTAGGTCTCTGTCATAGTTCATTGTTTGCATAAAATTTCTAAATTTAGCCATCTCAGCTCTGGGGTGTGCAAAAGTGACAGTCCCATGGAAGAAATCAAGCCTGAATTCTTTTTTATTCGTAATAACATCCCATTGTGAGTTTGTGATCCAAATTCTCTGAGCACCTAAATATTCCCACCTTCTAAAGCTGACTTCTAGAGTAGAGTTAATTTCACCATAAATAATAACAACTTTTGCTGAAGATTCCATAATTTGTTGATCATATATCTTAGTTCTTGCTCTGTATATCTCCTTGGATTCTGGAATCACATTCACAAAAGATAAGCAGATCTCATGCCTTTGAATTTCCTCTCTTAAATCTGAAAGAAACTGAATGCCCTGGTCATTATCTGAGATGACCACTCCTATCCAAGTCCATCTAAAATGAAGCATCAAGGAGACCATGCCATGGGTCAAATATGTGTCCTTGGTGGCTACCTGATGGACATAGGGAAACTGGTCATGGTCACTTAGGTTAGGACTAAATGGTCCAAAGAAAACCTATAGAATGTAGAAGAGATCATAAAACATAAATTTGAGTAATATGATTGTTAGGATTCATGTAATCATATACAAGTAACACTACTCACATTTCAGAACTCCTATTAAGGACTGTAAGATTATACTAGAAATATAATGTATTTATTATTCCTTATAGATTCTAGACAATTCCTGACATGTCTGAATTTTCTACAACACAATTTTCCTGTTTTCCCAAACTATCTATTATCTGATTCCTTAATTATTTATTATATATAATGTGTGTGTGTTTTTGTGTAGGTGTGTATAGCATAACACTCATAAATGCATGTTACCCTAGGTTTCGTGTAGGCACCTGTAAATGGAATTTAATGTCATTAACTCATTCAGTATCATATATTTGTGTCTGCCTTGCAAGAGGACTCTCACACCACACAGACGTAGAAGAGATCCCACAATTCAGCTGCCTGATCCTCCCCTTGTGAGCAGGGTCCCCTTGTGACCCTGCATTGACTAGTACCTAAATTCAGACCTTGCCTTAGCTTTCCTCATGGCACTTGCCTGCTTCTTCCTGTAATCATGGTTAATAGCTCGCATAGCATATTCCTCAATTGCAGTGGGGGAATCAATCTGACCCACAAGGAGAAGAGTGTCCAGGCAATTAACTTTTAAGTGTGACATTGTAGAAGCATGGGTGGTTTCTGTGACTCTGCAGAACATGTGTGAAACAAAACTTTGGGTTTTTTTTTATGGCTTCATGCTGGGCACAGGGATATTGCACCTCCTTTTCAACAGAAGGTAAGTCTTTGATTTTGAAGTTTCCCTTGGCAGACAGCCAGTATTGGAAGAAGAGGACAACTCTCTCTGAGACATTATAATAAATATTCTTTCTACATACACAGAAAAATTCCCCCACCGTGCCACTGAGGAAGATGTGCTGACTAACAGTAGTGTTCCACAGTCTTTGTCATCTCTTCCCTGATTTTCTCTGGAGGTTGTTTCATACCTATCATCTGGTGGAAGGGAATTTTATGAAGCTGCAGAGCAAAACAGTTGTTCCCTAAAATCCATCATTAATGTTACAAGCATGGGCATCCTTCCACTGATTGGCCTGCTGAAGTTCAAAGCACACAGTATACATCACACAATAATTTTAAGGGACTTGAACATCCCACACTCATCAATGGACATATCAACAAAAAACAAATAAAACAGAGACACAGTGAAACTAACAGAAGTTATGGACTAAATGGATTTAACAAAAATCTATAGAACAATTCATCCTAAATCAAAAGAATATACCTTCTCAGCATATCATGGTACTTTCTCCAAAACTGACCATATAATTTGTCACAAACCAGACCTCAACAGATATAAGAAGATTAAATTAATGCCATGCCTCCCACCAGATCAGTACAGATTAAGGCCCGTCTTCAATAGCAAAAAAAAAAAAAAAAAAAAAAAAAAAAGAACAAAGCCCACATACACATAGATGCTGATGAATGCTCTACTCCATGATGACTTGGACAAAGAAATAAAGGAAGAAGTCAAAGACATTTTTAGAATTTAATGAAAATGAAGGCACAACATAACAAAACGTAGGGGAAACCATGAAAGCAGTGCTAAGAGGAAAACTAATAGCTCTGAGTGCCACCCAAAAGAAGCTGGAGAGAGCATACACTAGCAGCTTAACAGAACACCTGGAAATATTAGAACACAAAGAAGCTAATACACCCAAGAAGAGTTGAAGGCAGGAAATAAACAAAGTCAGGGATGAAATCAACCAATTAGAAACAAATAGAACTATATAAAGAATCAAGAAAACTAGGAGCTGGTTCTATGCAGCTAACCAGATGGCACAGAGATAATATGCAATTAAAAAAATAGAAATGAAAAGGGAGATAGAATAACAGAAACTGAGGAAATTAAAAATAAAATCATCAGATCCCACTACAAAAACTCAACGCAATTGGATAATCTGGATGAAATGGGCAATTTTCTGACAGATACAAAAAAACCAAAGTTAAATAAGGATCAGATAAATGATCTCATAACCCTAAAGGAATATAAGTAGTATTTGAAAGTCTTGCAAGCAAAAAAAAAATAAAAAATCACGGGACCTGATGATTTTAGTGGAGAATTCTAACAGACCTTCAGTGAAGTCCTAATAGCAATGCTCTTAAATTGTCCCACAAAATAGAAACAGAACACTACCCAACTCGTTCCATGAAGCCACAATTACACTGATGCAAAAACCACACAAAAACCCAACAATGAGAATTTCATAACAATTTCTCCTGTGAATATCAATGTAAAAATTTTTAATAAAACTCTTGCCAACTGAATCCAAGAACATATCAAAAGAATCATTCAACATGATCAAGTAGGCTTCATCCCAGGGATGCTGGTTTGCTTCAATGTACAGAAATCCATCAATGTATACCACTACATAATCAATTTGAAAGAAAAAAAACACATATTCATTTCATTAGATCCTGAAAAAACATTTGACAAAATGCAACATCCTTTCACCTTAAAAGTCTTGAAAAAAATCAGGACTTCAAGGCTTATACTTAAACATAATAAAAGCCATATAAAACAAACAAGTAGCCAACATTAAACTGAATGGAGAGGAACTTGAAGCAATCCCACTAAATTCAGACAGCAGACAAGGCTGCCCACTTTCTCCATATTTATGCAATATAATACTTTAAGATCTAGCTAGATCAATTAGACAACATAAGGAGGTCAAGGGATACAATTTGGAAGGAAAAATTAAAATTATCACTATTTGCAGATGACATGATAGTATACTGAATTGCACATAATCTCGATCAGTGAAAACCTACAGCTGATAAACAACTTCAGCAAAGCGGCTGGATATAAAATTAACTCAAGAATATCAGAAGCCTTCCTATACACAAAGGATAAACAACAGGCTGAGAAAGAAATGGAAATGGAAAGAAATGGAAAAGCCAAAAACAAAAGTATCTTGGTGTGACTCTAACCAAACAAGTAAAAGCTCTATATGACAGGAATGTCAAGTCTTTGAAGAAAGAAATCCATAGAGACCTCAGAAGATGGAAAATTCTCTATGCTCTTTGATTGGCAGGATTATTATAGTAAAAATGGCCATACCGCCAAAAGCAATATAGAGATTCAATGCAGTCCCCATCAAAATCACAACTCAATTCTTCATAGAGTTGGAAAAAGCAATTATCAAATTCATCTGGAATAACAAAACAAAAACAACAACAACAACAACAAAAAACAGGATAGCTAAGACACTAAGACTATTATCAACAAGAAAAGGACTTCTGTTGAAATCAGTGCCACTGACCTCAAACAGTGCTACAGAGCAATAATGATAAAACTGCACAGTATTGGTAACAGGCACGTAGATTAATGGAATTGAATTGAAGATCCAGAAATGATCTCACCCATCTATGGTCACTTGACCTTTGTTGACAAAGGTATCAAAACCCTCCAGTGGAAAAAAAAAAGATAGTCTTTCCTATGAATGGTGCTGGTTCAACTTGCACTTAGCATGCACCATAAAATGGTACAGAACACCCCTTCCTCTTATAGTAGACAGGAATGTACAATCCTTGTTCAACCACATGCCATGCCTGCCAGGAGACAATTTAGGCTTTCCATAAAATTTGCCAGACTTTTTGTTATCCCTCATGCAATTTACACAGCTGTCCCTAACACTGAGCAAACACCAGAGGCAGCTTAACCTCTCCTGACTATTTCTTCTGGTTGACTGCTAAGATCATCTCTTCCTGCCTGCCACTTCTTCCAGCTTTCAACATTAGCAAGCATTCCCCCTTGAACATACCCACCAAATATTTCACTAAAAGTGGAAACACACAGTCAACATTCTCTGAATATACAGACAGCAAACTGTAAGGCAGGTATAAAATTAGCACTCAAATATGACAAACCCAGAGACCAGTATCTAGACCTATTATCAGTACAAACCCAGATGCTTAGACACCAGCATAGGAATATAATGAAGATAAACCAGGGAAATATGTCACCAAGAAAGCCAAGGTGTCCGGTCACAGAGGTCCTCAAAAATAAAAAAAATAATGCAAGGGATCTGATACAAAACAGGTTGTTTTTTGGAAAGGACAGAAGTGAAAACCTGTGGAAGGGATAGAGGTACAGAAGAGGACCTGAAGACTGGAACACATATAAAGAGTAGAGAGTAGGGATGAGATTAGAGAAAGACTATAGAGGGGGCATGTGTGGAGAACAGAAACAGGGAAGAAATATAGAGAGCAGGTGAAGCTAGTGCTCCATGTATATAAAGCACACCTGACAACAGCAGCAGTTGATGGAGGCAGGCAATTATTTAAGCAGGTGCTAAGTCCCTGAGAGCAGGTCATTGAAATTGCCTGCACATGCACAACTACAGAGGGAAGGTTCACACACCAAACAGGAAAGGAAGATTTATAGAATACATGGACTTATTGGTCAAAAATTTTGAGTCTAAAAGTTTCCTGGCACTAAATAACCAGGAACAGTGCAACATATCAATAGCAAAGACTACAATTGACTGAAATAGGAAAAGAATATCAGTTTAACGTACTAGAAAATAATTTTAATGAAATCCTAAATGAATAATTTCTGAACTACAGACAAAGATTCCTATGAAGGTGGAAGACACATCCACAATACGAAATAGATTGGAACAATAAAAGTCAAAAGTCCCCTTGCCACTCAATATTTAAAACACTATACATGAAAGTAATATGAAAACTGCAAAACAAAACAAAATAAAATAAGTCCCATGTAAAAATAGACATAGTAGATTCATTCCTGCCCTCTCAATGTGCAGTGTAAAACACAAAATATTTTGGATGCATGCTGCAGAATAAAAAAAAATAGCCATGATATTTCTATAAGGAAACCAATACCAATGGTCCAAATGATTTGGGAAGAACCAGCCATGAGAGTGAAGTTATTCAGATGACGCTGCCTTATTTAGCACCACTGGAAACCTAACACATAGTAATATATAGTGGAAGTTTGTCATCCAGCCCCGATAGGACCATCCACCCGAGTACCCACTGCTCAGCCACCTGTTCCTCCCCATTGTGGGCAGATATCCTGTTCTTACCATGGCTTGATTCCTTGAAGTGCCCTCAGAGAAAAGCACAGAACAGCTCAGAGAAGGACATAGTGAACTATACTGCAGAGCCACAGGGAACTTGAAGGAAGGTATCCAGAAGATTCCACCTCTTTCCTTGAATAGCCGGTCTGCCTAGATGTCTGGATTGGCCAGTAATCCTTACAATTCCTCAAGGCTAAAGTGTGGATTTAGTCCAGGGCCAAACTTTTTTTTTCCAGATCTTAGGAGTAGTGTTCAGTCCCTTAGCATTTGTGTCTGCCTTGCAAGAGGACTCTCACACCAGACAGGCCTAGGGGAGGATCCACTATTCCAGCTCAGGCTATTCAGATGCCCACTGCTCCCCTTGTGAGCAATGACCCTGCCCTTACCATGACCTAAATTGAGACCTTGCCTGAGCTTTCTTCATGGCAATTGCCTTCCTCTTCCTGTAATCAAGGTGAATAGTTTGCATAGCCCATTCCTCAGGTGCAGTGGAGGAATCAATCTGACCCACAAAGGGAAGGGAACCCAGGCTATTAACTTTAAAGAGTGACTTTAGGAAACAAGAGTTTTGTTTTCTGGATTCATGCTGGATGCAGAGAAATTGCACCTTCCTTTCACCAGAAGATAAGTCCTTGCTTTTGAATTTTCCTTGGCAGACAGCCATTATTGGAAGTAGGGGACAACTCTCTCTGAGATATTGTAATAAATATCCTTTCTACATACACAGAAAAATTCACTCTATGAGATATGTTGATCTAGACAACCTGTGCTAACACAACTGTGGGTTCTTCCCCACCTTGTCAATGAGAAAGATGTGCTGATTAACCGTTGTGCTCCACAGTGTTTGTCATCTATTTGCTGATTTTATCCAGGAGTTGTTTCATGCCTATCATCTGGTCGAAGGGAATTGTATGAAGCTGCAAAGAAAACGTGTGTTTCCTAAAATCACTCTTTAATGTTAAAAGCCTGGGCTCCCTTCCACTGATGGGCCAGCTTTATACCACTACTGCAAGTCAAGTAACAGGTTATCCACCTTGATTTCAGGAAGAAGAAGAAGAAGAAGAAGAAGAAGAAGAAGAAGAAGAAGAAGAAGAAGAAGAAGAAGAAGAAGAATTGTTGTGGGGAATTCTCAAGCAAGCTATGAAGTCAGGTCATGATGAGTGCAGGATCACTGCCCACAAAGGGGAGAAGCAAGCAGCTGAACAGCCTCAGTTGCAATGGTGTGTCCTCCTCCAGTGCTGGGTGGGAGTACAGATGGATGAGGCTCTTGGAGGACAGGCACAAATGTTATGGGAGTGCAATCCTAACCTGAGATATATGAAGGGTCTGGCCCAGCACTGGGAGCACACTTTAACCTTGAGAAGGGGTAAGATTCACTGGCCAACTAAGGCCACCTGGTAATTCGGCCAGTTAGATTATGAGGAGGGTTCTTCCTTGTGCCTTGTTGCAAGTTTATTTTGGCTCAGCAAGTTTTAATGGTTCTTTGTGTCCTGCATTGAATGCTGCTGTTGGGTTCTATGAGGAGACCTCTGGGAAGCTCCAAAGTTGAGACATGTTGAATGCAGTATCTCTGCCCATGTAGGGAAGAAGCAAGTTGCTGAACAGCCTGAGCTGCAATAGTGTGTCCACTCCTAGGGCTGGGTGGGAAGACAGATGGATGAGGCTCTTGGATGACAGACACAAATGCTACTGTAGTGCAAATCACCACTGATATTTGTAAAAGGTTGTTTTGGCTGTGCAGGCTTGAATAGTTCTCGGTGTCCTGCATTGAGTGCTGTGGTTGGGTGTTGTGAGGGGACCTCAAGTAAAATCGGTTTTTGAGACATGGTAAGTACAGGGTCTTGGCCTATAATAAGGAGGAGCAGACATGTAAGCAGTAGAAGCTGGGGTGCTGGGTCTTCCCTAGAGCTGCATGGGAAGCATCAGCCAGATATAGCCAGATGTTTCCAACTGTGAGTTCCATTGTGGTGCTTCTCACTTCCTAGATCCAGCTGTGACTTCTGAATAACTGCGCTATAAAGTCTGAATCTGCTCAAAATACTTGGGACAGGGCCTTGATTACAGAAATATCACAGGCTGGATTCTAAACTTGTAGAAAATTAGCTTCTCTTAAATCTTCTACGTATTTACCCTTAAAATTTAACAATTGGGTATAAGATCTATTTGCAGTTAATTTTGTGGAGCGATTACAAGACACCTAATGTATTGGGTAGAAATCCAATATTAAATAGAGATATAGAAGGGTAAAAGTGATGATGTAAAGTTTTACCATGCTTAGGAAATAGTGACGATAAGTATCATTAACTAATCAAGGACTGCCTTAAAAACACCCCTCAGATAGTTTGCTAAGCAGGCCGGTTAAAGACTAGGGTCCTAGGGTTCATATGTTTGTTCACCAGGTTTGTTTAGAAATCTGTCTTCAAACAATCATGGGGATAACTGTAATGTACAATCAGCCAATGTGAACATGCTCATAGCAAAAAATAGCAGGTGTATCAGAAGATGGTCAAACTGTCATTGCAGAGTCACAAACAACATTAAGACCTACTGTGCCCGAAGTCCGCGTTTTCTACTTGAGGGTCACATAGTTCTGCCACATTGGACACACTAAACTGGATGACAGTCATTTGAGATAGAAAAAAAAAAACTCCTATGTACTTGCAGACATGAACCTAGCAGGGATGTCCTCTGAGACGCAATACAAGCGACCAACTGAAACAGATGCAGATATGTACAGCCAACCATCGGACTCAGGTCAGGGATCACTGTGAAGAGTTAGGGGAAGGATTGCAGGAGCTGTGGGGAATGCCAAACCCTTAAGAAGATTAACAGGCCCAAGTAAACCCAACCCCTGAGACTAAGCCATCAAGTGAAGAACAAACATGGGCTGGGACATGGTCCCAGAAACACATGTGGATGAGAACTGCATTATCTGTACTCAATGAAAGTCTATAAACCTATTCCTGTAGCTGGACAGTGGTGGTACCTGCCTGTAATCCCAGCACAGTGGGAGGCAGAGGCAGGCGGTTTTCTGAGTTTGAAAACAGCCAGGGCTACAGAGTGAGTTCCAGGACAGCTAGGGTTACACAGAGAAACCCTGTCTCAAAAAAAAATCGGAAAAAATAAACCCATTCTTGTAGAGACTTGATGCCCAAGGGAAGGAAAATTGAGGGAGGGGAGGTGGTGGTGGGTGGGTGGATAAGAAGAGAGAATAGAGTGAAACATGCTGTAAAAGGCAAAGGGGAGGCAGAAGGGTGTAAACAATCTGGGAGGGGGAACAGGATAGAGAGGTAAAATTTGTAATGTCAGTAGACAACAAAAGAGAGAGAGAGAAGGAGAGGGAGAGAGAGAGAGAAAGAGACAGAGACAGAGAGACAGAGGCAGAGAGAGAGAGAGACAGAGAGAGACTGTTGTGAGGAGGGCTAGCCTTATCTAGCAAGTCTTTACATGAGGCCCTCATGTAAGGAGAATGACATAGACCTTTTCAAACCCAGGAACATACTTGGCAGAGCCAATAACAGCCTTGGGTCTAGGCCTTGGGAGCTTCTCCTGAGGCCCCAATGTATTGAGAATAAAATAAAATGTATTGAGAATTGTATTGAGAATAAAAAAAAGTATTGAGAAAAAATGGTAGGAATTAAGAGTAAAATAACTTTGGCTTTGCCAGTACCTGGTTTGGGGCAGACAACCATTATGCTGGAATTCTTTCCTTTATGGCATTTTGATAAGACAGAAAGTTCATTAGCTTGACAGAGGTTCTGTTTCCTGTGACCCATTTCTAAGAAGCCAGGCTCAAGTACATCTTCTCCAGGAATTTACTAGTCATCTTCCTAGGACGCACTGGTATTTTTTATAACCACATCTTTCTTACTGGTTTACACTAACAACAGCAGATTTCTTCCTCTCCCTTAACTAAGTTCCTGTTTCTCTCTTGAAAACATTAATATGGGTGAACTCTATAGGTCTAAGTGATGCACTAGGAGCAGCTGGTGTTGTTACAGCACTGGTGACATCGCAGGGGATGACAAGAGCTCTCCAGGGAACAATGGAATGTCCAGACAAGGGACTGCTTATGTCATATGGAACAGCCTTTGCCTTCCTGATAAAGTTCTCCCTCTACTGACAAGAAGCTGAAGTGCTCATTTTTACAGACCTCTCCTGGGACACAGGCACTTAGCGCCTCTTCCTTCCAAAAAAGAGATCTTGGCCTCGTTTTTTTTTTTTTTTCCAATGTCAATTCAATGAGAAATTGATGTGCATCATTTTCTACTCCTCCATTTTTCTTTTCTTTTTTCCTTTCTTTTCCTTTCTTTTCCTTTCCTTTCCTTTCCTTTCCTTTCCCTTTCTTTCTTTCTTTCTTTCTTTCTTTTTTTTCTTTCTTTCTTTCTTTCTTTCTTTCTTTCTTTCTTTCTTTCTTTCTTTCTTTCCATTTCAAATATTATCTCCTTTCCAGGACCCCACACCCTAGAAATCCCCTATCAGAACCCCTTTTTCCTGCTTCTATAAGTGTGTTCCCCCACTCGCCCATTCCTTCAACCCAATCCATATTCACTACACTGGGGCATCAAGCCTTCTCCCATTGATGTCTGACATCCTCTACGACATATGTGGATGGAGCCATGGGTCACTCCATGTATACTCTTTTTTAATGATTTAATCCCTGGGAGATATGGGGCAGGATAGGATGTCTGTTTGCAAATATGTTAACTGGCAAGACCTATGAATGGATGGGGAGAAAAGTCAACCCAGCAAGTTGGTTGCAGAAGACTAGAGACATCCACTTCTTGTGATTTAGCCATAAAAACTTGTTAGAAAGTGTCCCAGCACCAACTTCAACTGAGCAGTAGGGATACACAGAAAGGATTACCATTTGGTGTCCAAATATGGAAAACCACACTGGGCCAACACAATTTATTAATACAAGATTGGTAATTTTGTAGGCATCCTTCATCTACAGAGGATCAAAGGATTTTCATGTATTAACACAGCAAGTTTGATCAATTCAATTCTTCAGAAAGATATAGCTCTGCCATAGATACTGAATGCATTTCTAATAGATTCTAAAATTCAATTCATAGTTTCATCTAATATTTCTGACTAAGCACAGTCATATATAAGATATTCATAGAGATATTGACCATGACCCAGAACAGCTTGAGGACTCTCTGAGAAGCCATCCTAGCTGCATGACTCCTCTGTCCATGGCAATGAGCAGAGTTTGCTGAAGCCCTCACCATACTCAACAGCTTTGGAATTATCAGGAGTCTTGGTTGTGCTCTTCTTCCATTTTCCATGGTCCTGTTCAATCTCTTGATTTTCAAATACCAGTCAGACGAAAATAACAGTGCTAATATCAGGCAAAATTTAAGTAAAAAGAGCAAAAACGAATGAAAATATGTTATCAAGCACAAGACTCAATTCTCTTTGTGTTTTTTTTTTTCTGTGAAGCCCTGGCTGTCCTGGAACTCACTTTGTAGACAAGGCTCGCTTTGAACTCAGAAATCCACCTGCCTCTGCCTCCCAAGTGCTGGGATTACAGGCATGCGCCACCACAACCGGCTCTCCTTTTTTTTTTTTTTCAAAAGGATGTTTAGTGTTTTAAATCTAAAATTGTTAAACAGGGAGTTTGATTTATTGTGATGCAAAATAGATAATATGCTATTATCTATATTTTATTCATGTCTTTTTTACCACTATAGAAAGAACATGTTTTTTTTTTTGAGATTTGATCTTCTTTTTTTAAATTTTAATTGAATTTGTTGAATATCATCTTCATTTACATTTCCAATGGTAAAACCTTTCCCAATCCCCCCTCCCCTAAGACGCTGAACCCCCTCCACCTACCCCCTGCCTCCACATATATGCCCTTCCACTAGACCCACTTCCACCTCCCCCCCTTTGTTTTCCCTTGGTCGGGGCATGTTTTGAGCCTTTTCCTTGCCAAGCACCACTTCTCCCAATGATGTCCTAGAAGGCATTCCTCTGCCGCATATTGGGCTGGAATCATTGCCTCCTTTCTTAAGTCACAGTACTATCAATGTGTTTGCCATTACAGGATAATGGAAGAAATATTGTACACCCAGTATTGAGCTAAAGTTTCCATAAGACAAAAAATCCTCTGTTTCTTATTTAAGGTAAGTCAAAGCCCTACTGTTAGCTCATTCAAAGACCTTTTCTAAATAAGATTTATAATCAAGCATTATATCATCAACTGCACCTGAGGACTGTGTCCTGACACTGCCCTCTGTTTTCTATTTGCTAAGTGATGAGAGGCCTTGGCTCCCACCCCATGCTCCCACAACAGCCCTTTCTCTCTTCTGTATTTAGTGAAGGCGTCTACAATGAGAACTCATGCTTGGACTTGCATACATCCTGATTCCTTGAAGAAAAATGAACAAATTCTTCCATCATCCTCTATAATCCTGACTCTTGTCATGCCTTTTTGTCCTGACAGCAGTCAATTGTTTTAATAGTCTCTCAAAGATGGGTGAAATAAAGGATAATGTCAAGTGTTTTATGGGTGTGATGTCAAACTTGAAAGAGAAGAGAATTAAATTTACAAATGTCTCTAGGATGTCAACTCTGCTTGGCATGCACTTGCTCCTCTAGGTACTTTTAGGGAAAATTGCAAGAGGTTATTAGATTCTACACTGAGAAATGTAACCATGGCTTCTATATACTGGCAAGCAGTTTTGTGAAATGTGATGGGGCTTGGCAGATTACTGGAGGTATTGTGAAAAAGTGTACTTTCTATTTTACCAACTCATCTGAGTGAAAGAATAAGTGTAGTTCTGTAATATACTAAAGAAGCTAGGTTTACATGTCTGGGCATGTCCTCAGTTACCAGGAATGTAGCTCCTGAATTTGGAGTCCCAAGGTGTTTTTTTTCTGCACTTTACAGTAAGCCTTCTCTGACAACTACTTAGCTAGGACAGGTTATTGTAGGTGATGGCTGACCAAGCCAGCTCAGTCATTCAACAGGTTCCCCAGAGCATGCATGAGGATTAAAACGAATCCATCCAAATCCATAATAACTCTATATGGAGGAATAGGCAGGCCAGACATCAATGACTTCATAAGTTCCATAGCCTCATTAGCCTGTCATAAATATCATTTGAACTCTCATTTTTTATTTAACAACACCTGGATAGATCTGTTAAGAATGCTCTTCCAGCCTGAAACTTCCTAGGTGGGGTTTGCAAGACAAAGTAAAGTCACACAAATCACATCTCACTGAACCTGCTCTGAGCTTTGCATTGATTCAGATGTAAATATTTCTTAATCTGAGTCTATTGTCTGAGGTCACATCAAATGATTACTCCTCCTGCAGTGAGGAAAGACTCCAGGGTAACAACTCTATCTGCCAAGGTCTTTACTTTATTGAACAATATTGCCTAAATTTATTTATGTGTAATAGTAAATTGAAATAATCTTTAGTACTCATATATTGATAAAATTTATGATGATAAATTTTATCTAGAGTGATTTACATATTCATCAAATTCACTGATCTTGTTGTGGTAAAGATTTTGGGCATGGCATTTCCATAAGTGATTTTACTCACTTAAAGAAACACTTTCATTTCATAATGAAAAAGTGTCTTTCAAATAAATTGACAGAGCCTTATATTGTAGGCACATTCTGATCCCCATATTCCTTTTCATAAAATATTCCCTTCTTTGTATATTATCTGATATTCTTAACATCTTCCAGCATATTTTTAAAGCTACTCCAAAGTCCAACACTTCTGTGAAGTCATATGCAATATGGTCACTGTACTTTACACTCTCCAAATATTAAGTCTTGTTTCACTTTTCAAATCAGTGCCTTTTATTGCATCAAGAATTTAGGGTATTCTAAACCCCAACAGAAACATTTTAACATTAAGGTGAAATCTTAGATTCTGTTGCTCTAAAAAAAAATAACACGAACAAGAAAAAAAATGTGAGAAATTTGTTTATTTTCTTTTGTCCCTTTTCCACAGTATATTGAATGTAGCCAACCCATGAAATTGAATGCAGGAACTCCATGAATACATGTGTATTAATGTTGATTACTGGCTTCTTGTCCATGTTTTCTGTAGTCTTTTATCTTATAAATTCAAGCACAACTCACCTAAAGGAGGTACTACCCACAGTCGGAACTGTCACCTTATATTAATCATTTATTAAGTACATGGCTTACACTCCATACCACAGCTCAAAATGAGAGTAGCCATTCCTCAATTGAGATTCCTTCTTCTCTATATATTCAGGGTTGTGTACTTATTAATGACAACATTTCAGCCAAATTTTGTTAACTGGTATTACAATAGACAGTACTGTCACTTTGTAAGCTCAAGATTGTTTATTCCTTAAAATTTTTATATCATTAATTACTTTTGTTAAGAAAAAATATTTTATCATCTAACATTTTCATACTATGAAAGTTTCAATGAAGCAATTTATCTCTGTACTTCTGTACAAATTTTGAATCTGGTCTAAATAAAATAACATAACACTTTGGGACAAATATACACCCTAGCAACCCTGCACTAGAAGCCAAGATGGAGAAGACCTCCACAACCACCATGATCTTCCCCCTGGTGCTGTGGTAGACGGGGAGGAAGGTGATCCAGACACTGCAGAACACCAGCATGCTGAAAGTTAGGAACTTGGCTTCATTGAATCTGTCAGGAAGGTTCCTAGCCAGGAAAGCCACAGTGAAGCTCCCCAGAGCCAAGGAACCCAAGTATCCCAGGACAACATGGAAGGCAATGGTTGAGCCTTTGTTGCAAATAATAACAGTCTTCCCATGTTCTGATTGTATATCTCTGTCAATAAAGGGAGGAGATGTTAGCAACCAGATGCCACAGAGAACAACTTGGATCAGGGTACAAATGGGAATGACCAAGTTAGGTGCCCCCGATGTCAGCATCCCTCTCATCCTTCTTCCTGGAGTAGTGAACTTGAAAGCCATGACCACAGTTATGGTTTTGGCCAACACTGTAGAAACAGCCACTGTGAAAAACACTCCAAATGTGACCTGCTGCAGGATGCAGGTGGCCTGGTTGGGATGTCCAATGAAGAAAAATGAGCATAGAAAACAGAATACTAGAGAAATGAGCAGGATGTAACTGAGAATGAGATTATTGGCTTTCACAATAGGAGTATCCTTGTATGTTATAAAAGTGATGAGTACTAGAATTGTGATGGCTGAGAAGGACATAGCAATGAATACTAGAGCTGTACCCAGTGGATCTCCATAAGCCAGAAATGACACAACTCTTTCAAGGCAGTGGGTTTGCTCCAAGTTGGCATACTTATCATCTGGACACCTCACACACTGTTCCATATCTACTGGCAAAAACAAACAAACAAACAAACAATAAAACCTTAAAAGATAACATAATTATTTAGTTGACAATTATGTATTTTTATTATTCAGAGGATATATCAATAAATAATTTCCTATTGATCATCTCATCCATTCCTTCTTGCTCAGGGACTACGGACTTAAGATTGCTCTCTATTAACCTGTGTTTTTTGGTGAAATAAAACACCATGATAGGGAATGGGATGGAAAAAATGTGCATTAAACAGAAAAGAAAGAAAATTTGATAAATAATAGTATGCATGATCTCAGAATTTTTAATTCTTTAAACCATAAAAATCGCAACTCACAGACAAAGGTACTGTGAAGTTATAGTTATTGATCTCAGTTAATGAAATTCAGTATGTACTCTGTTTACTTTTTGGGTTGTGCCATTTTTCTGAATCTCCTATAGAAACCAGATCATAAAATTCCTTATGCAATTACTATTTGCCTAAAGGAATATTTTCATTTTTGAAGCTCTATGCCTCATAGTTTGTCTTTAAAAATTGGTACACATGTATGTCCTCTTATGTTCTGCATAGTAAAGAAAAGCAGTAAGCAACATGTTCTGAGAAAATAATTTATTTTTCATAGAAGACACTGCAAGTTATTTGCTAGGCCAAAAGAAGTTGACATTATTTAACTGATTAAGTTCTGAAACATGGAAATTTTTAGAACTTCAGTTTCCATATAGGCCATATCATAGTTCTAGTTTGGAAAGAGAAGGACTCAAATTCAGCATTCCTTTCTACATGCAAGCATGTACCTGTTTCATTGGAAACCTCATTTTCTGGGCACTGAACACAATCAAAGCAGCAGTCTGCTGTTTCTTTCTGATGAATTTTCCTAAATCCAGCAGTACATGGCACACTACACAAGGAGGAGGGAACCTGAGACAATATATAAATATTATATAATGTGTGTGTGTGTGTGTGTGTGTGTGTGTGTGTAAGAGAAAGTGTGCGTGTGTGTGTGTGTGTACGTGTGTATTTCATGTATACATAATATGTATAATGGCCCATAGATTGATATATGGAACTTTACCAGTTATAGCTATAAATATTCTTCTGTTAACTAGTATTTCTTTGCAAATTATTATTTTCTATTTCCCTGAAATGTACCAAATGTCACACAATATTTTCTACATATTATATATGTGACTTACAGGTTGTAGCAATTTTGTATACTTCCATCCTAAACTAATTAATCCAAAAGGAATGCTAATGTAGCATCAGTTTTTTCTCATGATTTACAAATAAAAAGTCAGAATACTGAGGTTTATGGCGAAAGAATGTAGGTTAACTCAAGCAAAAGTTGTTCATTGAATATGAATTAAATGTTATATAAGAATATTCTAAAATTAATGACATTTAAAATGAAACCTTGAATCTCCTATCCCTTCCCCCTTCCCCTGCTTTTATGAGACTCCTGCCTCATCACTCTAGCATTCACCTATACTTTGGCATTGAGCCTCCACAAGACCTAGGGTCTACCCACACACACACACACACACACACACACACATACTAACACCAGATAAGTCAATCCCCTACAGAAGAGGGGAAACAAGGAAGTAGGATAACATGTGAAATGTAAATAAATAAAATAACCAATAAAATATATAAATAAAAAAGGAATCCGTGAATCTGGGGAAAGTTTTCTGTTACTAAATACATACTATATTTAATTAGGCTATAAATACATTGTTACAGAAAAAGAAAATTCCATGTAATACATATAATTAAAATTTGTAATTATATATATGTATATATATATATATATGTATATATATATACACACATTTAATAAATATATTACTGTAGTGTGTGGAGAATATGCATATGGGTACAACTGATCATGAAACCCACAGACATTGATCTTTGTGATGAGATTTATATGGAGTTGAGAGATACCAGATTTTGGTTCTTATTACTGAGCATGTTCTTTTTTAAGAGAAGCAATTGGTCTTAACCACGGAAATATTATTTCAGTGCCTCATTTAAAAATATAAATATACGTACCAAAGTTCCTCCTGTGGCCCACTCCATGTCTTCAGATATGTGAAGTTGTTGCATCTTTGGGAAGCAAGGAAAAAATCTTCCTATTTTCACTTTTAATCCAAAGCCTTGTGGAAAATTCCAAATCATGAAAATGTCATACTCTGCACACTGATTTTCCCTGTGGCTCATGTTCACCAGTTCTCCAACAGGGTTCATAAATACCCTGTTCTTCAGCAAGGAAGACATCTAAATGAGATCCATTATCAGATGCTTACATATGTGTATCAATAAAGAGCAAAATTGAGAATTTCCCCTAATATTTTAACGAATTTCACAGAAGACAGCTGCATTTAAATAATCCCATGTAGTAAAATAAAATATACCTCATTAATAATTGAAAAATTTTATACTTCATATTAAGGTTTAAAGGTAAAATGTGCTAGAAAAACGATTAGCATATAACAAGTACCATGGTGTGTGTGAAGGTGTGTTAGTGGGTGCACGTGTTCATGTTAGTCAAAAATACAATTTTAATAATGCGGCCATGTTTGTGCAAATGAAGGGGAATTTTGAATATGTGGTAAAATAAAGAATGGCTATTGGTCTTTCATGTATAGAGAGTAAACTTATATGAGATAGACAGAAACTTAATAAAATGTACAGTCTAAATGATTTGTGGTTTTGTAAATCATTGTTAATTTAAATGAGTACCTATTAGTTAAAGCACGTGTACTGATTCTTGAGAAATTAATCTTTAGAAAAATATTCTAGTCTAATCATCACTTGAGGCTTTTATTATAAAAATGTTGGCTCCTATTTTAACTTTTGAAATCATTTCGTGCAAGGTTGAGACTTTTTATGATATCAGTGTGTTTTATGAAAATGTAATATTGTTTCCTATTAAATGTTTTCCTTGAGCATAATATTCATCCATATAAAAGATTAATAGGGAATTTTGCAGTGTAGAAATCTTCCACTGAGAGAATAATCTGTAACAAATGTACATTTGTGTCTCTGGGTCCATTTCAAAGACCATATTGATATATCTAGGCATAAAGAAATGTAAGAGGTTTAACCTGCTGACAGTCAGTAAATAATCCTTTGTATTCTGCTCGTATCTGATATTCTACTTGTTGAAGAATGAGTTCATGGTAGGTGTGGGCCACAGCATACACAGCATTATACAAATTGTAACCTTCTTCACTCAGGGCCATGTTATATTTGTGCAGTGCTATCCATTCCAATGTCTTATTGAATGCAAAAGGTTCCATGTTATTGCTGTTCTTTGAGATTGTACAATTAAAATAATTCCACCCCTGTATAGACTCAGAAATGTTTACAGGGTATTTGTAAGTGTTCATTGTTTGCATAAACTTCCTAAATTTAGGAATCTCATTTTTGTGGTGTGCAAAAGTGACAGTCCCATGGAAGAAATCAAGGCTGAACTCTTTTTTATTTGTGATAACATCCCATTGTGAGGTTGTGATCCAGATTCTCTGAGCACCTAAGTATTCCCACCTTCTAAAGCTGATTTCGAGAGTAGAGTTCATTTCACCATAAATGATGACAACCTTTGCTGAAGATGTCATAATTTGTTTATCATATATCATAACCTTTGCCATGTATATCTCCATGGATTCTGGGATCGCATTCACAAAAGCTAAACAGATCCCATGCCTTTGCATTTCTTCTCTTAAATCTGAGAGAAACTGAATGCCCTGGTCATCATTTGAGATGACTACACCTATCCAAGTCCATCTAAAATAAAGCAGCAATGATACCATGCCATGGGATAAATGTGTGTCCTTGGTGGCTACCTGATGGACATAGGGAAACAAGTCTTGGTCACTTAGGTTAGGATTAAATGGTCCAAAGAAAACCTAAACGATGTAGAAGAGAGGGGAAAACATCCACATGAGGAATTTGAATTCTATACAAAAAATGTTGCTCACCTTGCTGAACTCCTACTAAGGAGAGTACAAATATACTCTAAATGTCATGTATTTTTCCTTTATATTCTATACTATTTCTGACAAGTATGAATTTCCTAGAATATGTTTTTCTATTTTTCCTGTACACTTATGATGTGAGTATTTAATTCAATATACACATTATACATATATATATGTATATATAGTTTTATATATTTATATATTAATATATCAGTATAGTGATATATATAGTAATACATATACAGTGATATATATATATATATATATATATATATATATATCCACCATATTTATAAATACCATACATGCACTATATATATATATATATATATATATATATATATATACACATACACACACATACATACACATTACTATATTTATATATATGATGTATGTGGGTTTGTGTAGCAGGGCACTCATAAATTCTTGCTGTCAAAGGTTTCTTGTTGCCTCACGTAAATAGAATTTAATGTTGGTGACTCATTCAGTGTCACACATTCTTACCTTTGGTGTACTAGAAAGAGATGCCAGTTTTATGGATGTTTTCCATGATGGTCCAGTAAGGTCTGCATCACAAATTTCATATTGTGCACAGATGTAATTAATAAAATTCACAATATTATTTTGTTGTGAATATATTATATCCAGAACTCCCAATGTATCTTGACACAGACCAACAATAATGGAGAACATCAAAGACATATTGGGTAAAAGATAAGGATTCTCATTGATTTCATCAGTAGCAAAATACATTACCAGAAAAAACTCATATCTTCTTGCTGGTATTCTAAAACAAGGCATGATGATGATTAAAGGAGATCTTTGAAACAAAAAAATTCAATTGCAGTAATGTTTGTACAATGAGACATGCTAAATTTCTTTTTAAAAGACTTGAAATAAGCCTCATAATTGAGGGATCTTTGGATCTTAATATAATTTCTGAATTCATAGGCACAGGGCACTATGCTATGCTATGCTATGCTATGCTATGCTATGCTATGCTATGATATGATATGATATGAAAAATTGCTTATGCATTTAAATTGATAAGGAATTTGTTCTGTCTGTCAATGCCATCCTTGAACTAGGTAACAGTCCTATTGGCATAGTGATGAATAAGACACAATAAAATAATCTTGGAGATATAGTTCAACAGATACATCTTAAAAAGGTTTTCTTAAACCACTTCTGAAATATACAGCCTATTCTCCTTATTTTTTAATATTTAAAACCATTTTACACATCAAACATTTTAATAACATTGTGTATCTGGAGAAGCAAATAATACTTCAAAAACAGTGATCAACTTTAATATTGGTATCCTTTCATACTCTGAAAATAACATTAATGCACACTTCATATCCATAGTTGAGGATCCTTTTTTCTAATGTTGAGAATTAAATTATTTCAAAGCACACACGATCTTATTTGGTGATTAAGCATAGGAAAAGAGCATAAAATCTTAAAAACTGAACTGTTAAGAAATATATTGTTACCTTCTCAAACATTGACCACAAAATTGGACAAATTTAGATACAAGGACATTGAACTAATCCCATGTATTCTATGTAATTACCTCAGACTAAGGCTGATATTCAATAACAACAAAAACAACAGAAAACGCACATACACATGGACACTGAACAAACTATTTTCTCAATAATAACTTGATCAGAGGAAAAATAAAGGAATCAAAGATTTTTTTTAAGAATCCAATGAAAATAAAGGAATCACCTATCCAATTTATGGAACACAATAAAAGCAATTCTAAGAGAAAATCTCATAGCTTTGAGTGCCCCCATAAAGAAAGTATTGAGATCATACACTATCAGCTTAACAGCTCATCTGACAGCTCTAGATTATAAAAACAAACAAACAAACAAACAAACAAAAAAACAAAAAAAAAAAACAAAAAACAGATATACCCAAGAGGAGTAGACAGCAGGAAATAATCAAGCTAGGGGAAGAAATCAACCAAGTGGAAAGAAAAAGCATTATGAAAAGATTAAACAAATCTAGGACCTGGATCTTTGAGAAAATCAACCAAGTAGATAATCCCTTACCCAGACTAATCACAAGGCACAGAGACAATATCCAAATTAACACAATCAGGAATGAAAATGGAGACATAACTAGAGAAACTGAGAAAATTAAATAATCAATTAAGTCAAAATAATCAGATCCTACTACAAATGACTATATTAAAGAAAACTGGAAAAACTTGATTAAATAAATTAATTTTCTAGACAGATATCATGTACCAAAGTTAAGTCAGGATCAGGTAATCCTTTTAAAGAGTCCCATACTCCTCAAGGAAATAGAAGCAGTCATAAGAAGCCTCCCAATCACAAAAAGCCAAGTGCTAGATGGTTTTAGTGCAGAACTCTATCAGACCTTTAAAGAAGATTTATTGCCAGAACTTTTCACACTTCCATAAATAGGAACAGAAGGGGAATCACCATGTCTGATCTCACACTGTGTTACAGATAAAATCTGAATGTTATTGTTAAAGACACAAGCAGATAGATTAATGCCACAGAATTGAAGTCCCAGAAATAAACACATACATCTATGGTCACTTGATCTTTGATAAGTGAGCTCAGATCATCCACAGGAAAAAAGATAGCATTTTCACTGTGCTTGTTCAATTGGCCATCAATATGCAGAAGATTGCAAAGCGGTTCATTGCTATCTACCCACACTAAGCCCAAGTACAAGTGGATCAAGAACCTACATATAAAACCAGATACACTGAAACTAATGGACGAGAAAGTGGGGTAGAACATTGAGCACAGGGAAAAAGTTCCCGGACAGAACAACAATGGCTATGCTCTAAGATAACCAATAGACAAATGGGACATCATAAAACAGCAATGCTTCTGTTAGACAAAGGAACTCTTAATAGGAAAAAAAGGCAGCCAAGAGATTTGTTAAAGATCTTCACCAATCTACATGAGATAGAGGGCTAATATCCAATATATACAAAGAACTCAAGAAGATAAATTCGAGACAACCAAATAACCCTATTAAAATTGGGTACAGAGCTAAATTAAGAATTCTCAATGAAGGAATATTGAATGGCCTAGAAGCATCTAAAATTTATTTCAACATCCTTAGGCATTAGTAAAATTCAAATAAAAACATCCATCAGATTCCACCTCATACCAGTCAGAATGGCTAAGATAATAAACTCAGATGACAGTAGATGCTTGGGAAGTAGAGAAATAGGAAGACTCCTCCATTGCTGGTGGGATTGCAAGCAGGTAAAACCACTCTGGAAATCAATCTAGTGGTTCCTATGAAATTTGGGCATAGTACTACCTGTGAACACAGCTATCCAGGCATACACCTAAAAGATTCTTAAATATGTAAGAAGGACACATGCTCCACTAAGTTTATAGCAGCCTTGTTTATAGTAGTCAAAGCTGGAAAAAACCCAGAAGTCCCTCAACAGAGTAATGGATACAGAAAATATATCATAATTTCACTATGGAGTACTACTCAACTATTAAAAACAATGACTTCATGAAATTCACAGGCAAATGGATGGAACTATAAAATATCATCCTGAGTGAGGTAACCCAGTCATAAAAGTACACACATGGTATTTAATCACTGATAACTGGATATTAGACCAATAGCTCAGAATATCCAAGATACAATCACAGATCACATGATGTTCCAGGAGAAGGAAGAACAAAGTATGAATGCATAACTCCTTTCCAGAAGGGGGAACAAAATACTCATGAGAGACAAAGTGTGGAGCAGAGACTGAAGGAAAGGCTATCCAGGGTCTGCCCAACCTGGGGATCCATCCCATAAAGTGTCATGAAACACACACACTATTGCAGATGTCAAGAAGTGCTTGCTGACAGGAGCCTGATATAACTATCTCCTGAGAGGCTCTGACAGAGGAAAGAGGAAGAGGTATAACATTTGAAAGGCAAATAAAGAAAATATTATTTTATTCTCAAAAGAAATTATACATTTTCAAAAGATCTTATTTGATCAAACATTCCATTTTAGAATTTTTAAAATGCATTTGATACATGTGTATATTGAATAACAATCATTGTACTTAAAATGATTGTCTGTTACAAAGAAATAAAATAATTCATCAGTTAGAATGTTACATAGTTTATAACTGAGTAAACATTTTGAAGTTAAATTTAAGAAAATACTAAGTTCATGCACAGAGAGATAAACAATCAATAATATTCATACTTCCAGGCTGCTTGTAGAATATTATCTTAATATTTTAAAATGGTAATATTCATTCAACAGAGTTATTATTTTAAAATATATTTCATTTAAATTATTTATCCATTTCAAAGTACACAAAATTATATAATATACCACATATCCAGATTTTTATCCTTTGGGCTCTTTTTATTGTTTACTTCTAATGTGTTGTTTTTATGTCAATTTCTTAGAACCCTATAAGATTTCCCCTTACACCTCAGTCTTCCTTATTCTTTTAGATCCTTCAAGTGATGTCTGAGCACAGAGATCTCCTCTCCATAAGAAATTTGTTCATCTGCCCCAACACAGTTATCACTTCATCTGCTATAATTACCTATCTCTCATCTGCTATGATTAGATAACTCCCATCAGGAGTAACCATACCATACATGCTCTTTTGATGAAATTTGCATTTAAATTGAGTGTTTGCACCTATTTTTCTAAACCTGAAACGTGTATTGACACAGTTCATTTATTTGTAATTTTAAACCATAAAAGTGTCTTATAAAAGTGTCACCAATGAAACTGTCCACCACGTTTCCAATGAGTTGAGGAAAATACAGAAGATATCAGAAATGAATTTTCTACTAGCCTAACACAGAAGAATAATACGGTGAAGCAACCATCACTTTCAAAATATTGTGGGTATCAATTGGAAAACATATTCCTTAAAACCCAAAGACATGAACATTGAATAAGAGATGCAATGAGTGTCAGCGAGAGAAAAAGCACAGGAAATCTTGGTTGAAAGAAAGAAGTCCCAAGCACATTGATTGCCTAAAAGGTGAATTATTTAAACACAACTTACCTAATTATCTGCAGGCACAAATGGTAACATCTCATGCTTAGTATCTCAGATACTGAGGACAACTTCTTCTCAAAAAGAAGTACATTTATTCTCCCAGATTTTCTCTGATATATTTATTCAATAGTTAATAGAAATATTGACCATCTATCTGATCCTGACAATAATTTAATCTATGTCTGTATATTTGTATAAAGAGACTAAAATATTATTCTGGTAGCAGAATATGAAGCCTGACAGTCTGTTCCCACATTCAGCATCAAATCCAGTATTTCATGAGAGGCTCATTTAAGGACTATTTTTTAAAGCATAGTATTTGTATATTCACACACACACACACACACACACACACACACATACACACACACACACACACACACACACATATATATATATATATACACATATATATGTATATATATATATACACATATATATGTATATATACAAGGTTATGCTTGTATTCATATATAATAGATGAACACATACAAAAATATTTCAATGAGTGAATATATGCCCAACTGTTGAACACAAAAATTAGATAACCTTTTTAATGAAGGCATTTAGATGTATGCTCATACAGGAATCATTGGCAATTAATTGAATAAAGTCGGTGATGCTGTTTCTTCATATTGAATTCTTGATAAATGTTGGAATTGTGAATTCAAGGCCAATGAAGAGACATCTTTCAATACATAATATCTCCACAAACTCACCAGAAAGAATCAAAACTCATTTTTCAGCATTGTAAGATGGAGCCCAATGTTTTAAAGCTAAACTAAACTGTGACATATTTGAAACTATTAAAATAGTGTTTGGAGCAATAATTAATATTTAGCGGTTTCTAAAGTTACAGGTGGGGGACAGGAACAGAACCCCACAGTTTGTGAACACAGATAGATATTTCTAATTTATAACACTGACACAGGAAATAAAGTAAATGACTTACCTAAAATCAATAATTGTTTTATACAAATTGTCTTCAATAGGTCCCTCCTTTGTCCAAAGTGAAAAACCACAATCACTTCTCAAATCTCCATCATTATCTTCATTATTCTTTATCCTCCAAAAGCAAATGGGTTCTGTCAAACAGCACAAGAAGAGAGAAAACTTCAGGAGCAAAAATGAAATAGTGAAAGCACACAGCGTCTTCATGTCTGCCAGGCTCTCTGATGGAGCACTTGTGAAATCCGTTTCTTATGCAGACAAACATCACACAGACATTAACAACAAAGTGTCTGTGTTAAGGCTACTGCTGTCAGGAGATCCACTTATTTATATTCACAGTTCCTTTCCATTCAAACTATGCCTTGTTCCCTGGATACATTGAGAACAATCCTTGCCTCAGGCTATACATCTGAGGTCTGAAAACTTTTGATCAAAACATTTCTGAAAACATGTTTTGGAGATCATGGTCTCCATCCTCAGGTGCCATGATGTCATACATATTTCTGAAAACATGTTTTGAAGATCATGGTCTCCATCCTCAGGTGCCATGATTTCATTCATATGCTTGGCATAATTCCCAAGGATCATCTTCTCCTGGGCAGCTTGGTCCAGAATATGTGCCAACAGCCATATGTACAAACACAATGGATTTCAACATAACTTCCATAGACAAGAGTTTAGAAGGCCATAAAAATTTCCATATAATTGACACTTTGAGAAGAATCATGGGACATTATGTCTTCCATTGTCTAATGTAGGGAAGAGCATTCTTGCATGAAACACTGAGCCAGGAGCTGAACATGCTTTGTGTTGTTAATATACTATTGTATGCTAGTCATGTTTACAAAATCTCCCCAAACTTCCTGTGATTCTGGTGACCTGGAGAACATGTCATTAGGCTAAATCCAATAATATCTGGAATAATACAGAATCAGAACCCATACTGTTCAATATCAATACCTGTGAAGAGAATTGATGATTTAAAATGCTGATCTCTTGCCTGATAATCAGTCCCTGGCAGTCACTGACATTTAATGAAAAATTGTTGATTGATGAGTGATAAGAATTTCATACATTTTAATCAAAGGAATGAAATAATTTAGGTGTCATTTATGAGAGAGCATTGTATTACTAATATTGGTACATAAATTATACTTTTCATTCATGTCCAGTTTGTATTTGTTTTCAAACAGTCCTGTCTTCAATTACATTGCAACAACATAGATGTATGTTACACTAATTTATGTAACTTGTTTAGATTTCAGTGAGTGACACAGATGGAACAATGAATTGGATTTGTATTTTTTTTGAACTACCTTATATTTTTCCCCATAATATCCACACTGAGTGCAGTGGACTCTTTTTTTCTTCTTTTTTGAAGGTATTTTTAATCTATTTTTACGCTCCTGTTTTTTACCCCCCATGTTCCACCCTCTGACTGTACTACATTCCACTGCAATAACCCATCTCCAAAAGGATGTCCCTAAACAACTACCACCCCAACAGACCTGCCCACACACAAGGACTCCCATGTCCTTGATGATTAGGCACATCTTCTCTGACTGACTTCAGACCTGGCAGTCCTCTGCTATATAGTACTGTGGGTCACATATCAGCTGGTGTATGCTGGCTGGTTGGTGGCTTAGTGTCTGAGAGTGTGCCAGGTTAATTGAGACTGCTGGTCTTCCTATAGGGTCGCCCTTCTCCTCAGCTTCTTCCAACTTTCCCCTAATTCAACCACAGGGGTCACCTGCTTCTGTCCATTGCTTGGGTGCAAATATCTTTTTCAGATGCTTGCTAGGCCTTCCGGAGTGCAGTCATGAAAGGCCCTTCTTTGTAACAGCATAGACTCAGCAATAGTGTCAGGCCTTGGGGTCTCACTCTGAGCTGGATCTCAATTTGGGCCTGTAACTGGACCTCCTCATCCTCAGGCACCTCTCCACTTTTGTTCCTGCTGTTCTTTAAAACAGGTACATTTGTGGGTCAGATCTTTTGTCTATTGGATGGCAACCCCATCCCTCCACTTGATGCCCTGCCATTCTACTATAGGTGGATTCTACAAGTACTCTCTCCTCTCAGTAGCAATTTCACCTAAATGTCTCTCACCTCCCAGGACTCTGGTACATTCTAGAGTGTTGCCCCACCTCCTACCTCCTGAGGGTGTCTATTTTGAATCATTCTGCTGTTCCTCAGAACTTCAGTCCTGTTCCCCTAAATACCTGATCAGGTTATCCCTCTTCCCCTCCCTATTTCATTCCCACCCAAGGCCCTCCCCACTCCTGTGATTGCTTTCTCCTCCCTCCCAAATGCGATTGACCTCTTTGGCTTGTTAACCTCCTTGAGTTCTGTATCCTGGGATTTCTGCACTTTTTTTGCCTAATGTCTACTTATTAGTGAGCACTTAGCATGGATATGGTTTGGGGTCTGAGTAGTTGACCCAGGATGATATTTTCTAGTTCCATTCATTTGCATGCAAAATTCATTATGTCCTCCTTTTAAATAGCTGAGTAGGATTCCATTGTGTAACAAGACCACATTTTCTGTATTCATCTTTCTGTTGTATGACATCTGGGTGGTTGACATCTTTTGGATTTCACTAATATGGGTAATATGAACATAGTGGATCACATGACCCTGTGTTAGAGCAACTTATTGGTATATGCTCAAGAGAGGTATAGCTGGGTTTTCAGATAGATCTATTTACAATTTTCTGAGGAAACTCAAAATTGACTTCGAGAGTGTTTTTACCCATTTGCCATCCCACCAGCAATGGAGGAGTGTTCCTCATCCTCCACATCCTCACCAACATGTGTTGTCACAAGAATTTTTGAACTTAGCCATTCTGAGTGGTGTGAGGTGGAATCTCAGGGTCATTTTGATTTACATCTTCCTGATGACTAAGAATGCTGAACATTTATTTAGAAATCAAAGAAGACCTCATAAGATGGAAAGATCTCCCATGCGTGTGGACTGGCAGGATTAATACAGTAAAATGCACATCACAGTGCGCGGGCGTCACAACCGTCCGTGTGGTGAGTCACGAGAGACGCAGTGACGTCATCAATATCGTGGGCGGCTCAGACCACACCGCGTCTACAGTGACCTCCCGAGGCTGTCATGGCGGGAGTCACAGGGGCCTTCGGTATCGATCATCAGGGGCGTCGGGTGTGCCCGTGTGCGCTCCTCGGTGTCTGGGGGGACTGTGTGGGAGAGAGATAACAATAACATAATAATAATAATAATAATAATAATAATAATAGTTTTCTTAATAAAATAAATTATTTAATAATAATAGTAATAATAATAGTAATTATAACAGTAATAATAACAGTTAATAATAAAAGTAATAAAAAATGTGTTAATATTGGCAGTCATCATGCTATTGTATTTAATAATCATGACATAGGTAATAATAATAATAATAATAATAATAATAATAGAAATAATAGTTTTCTTAATAAAATAATAAATTATTCAATAATAACAATAACAATGTAGTTACTTATAGTCATCATGTGGTTCATGATAACAATATAGATAAAAATCATAGCCGTAGAGTTAATAATAATATAGATAATACTCATAACATGGTTAATAAGATTAAAATAGTTAATAATTTGTAGTTAAAAATAATAGCAATAATAATAATGATGACGATAATAACATTGTCAAGGATAATAATAGTCATATTAATAATAATAATAATAATAATAATAATAAGTGAATAAAAAATGTAAAACTATTTAAATCATCATTGTCGTGGAGCAGTGAGTGGAGTGTAAAGTGAATAATAGAAAGTAAAACTGTATTTAAACCATCACTGTAGTGGAGCAGTGAGTAGAGTGTAAAGTGAATAATAGAAAGTAAAACTGTATTTAAATCATCATTGTAGTGGAGCAGTGAGTGGAGTGTAGAGTGAATAATAGAAAGTAAAACTGTATTTAAATCCTTATTGTCGTGGAGCAGTGAGTGGAGTGTAGAGTGAATAATAGAAAGTAAAACTGTATTTAAATCCTCATTGTAGTGGAGCAGTGAGTGGAGTGTAAAGTGAATAATAGAAAGTAAAACTGTATTTACATCATCATTGTCGTGGAGCAGCCAAAACCCAGGGAGCATGGGAGTCATGGAGGGATTTGGTCCCAAGCCCCAGCCTCCTAGAAAGCAGCATTAACAATGTCACTAGAAGAATGTGAGTATCAGCAACTGTATCATGCATGGACTCGTTACTTAACAGGTTTTGCATATGTTTTTTATCACTATTCATTGTGCAACATCCAAATATTATGATAATCTACAGGATTGGCAGGTCCACAGGATAGCTATAATGAAGCAACACATCAGATAAATACACAAATCAGATAACTGATGTTGAGGTGCATGGTTTTGAATGAATATTATATTCATAGCTATACTTAAAAGACTGATATTTTACACTCTTGCTTTTCTTTAGAGCTTCCAGAACATGTTAAAATTTTCCTCAGAGGCATATTTTATCACCTTGCCCATGAAAATTTCCTTTCATGTCTTCTAGAACTGTTACAATGTCCTTCAATATGATCTTCCCAATTGTAACCTAAAACACAGTGCCAGAAAATGAGTGATATACTATTGGAAATTTGGCAAAATTCATGCTACTTTGAAAATTCCCAGCACTCTACAAGCTACCATCAACATTAATTGAACCTGATTTATTCAGCTCAATCTTCATTGTTCACAACTGTAATAATAGATGATCATCAATAACCAAATATATATATATATATATATATATATATATATATATACACACACACACACACACACACACACACACACACACAAACACATATATTTGTTTTCGTATTTGGAAAAGCAACAAAAATTTACAGTCTTACCTATAGCTATGAGGTTCATGTAGGTCTCCAACATCACCTCTTTGTAGAGCCTCTTCTGGGAAGGATCCAGCAAATCCCACTCTTCCTAAGTGAAGTTCACATGCACATCATCATAAGTAACTGCATCCTGAAACATCCCATACAGGGGTACAAGACAAAGCATGATAGTGACATTATTGTAAAGTAAATGTATGCTTCTTTGACAATATATTCATTTAATTCTGGTGCTTCCTCCTGTTATTTTCTGACTCAGAAGATATAATCTAATTACCATGATATTTTAGAAGGAACTTGAATTATGAGATTCACCCGTGTTGCTTCAGAACCCTTGAATTGTATTTAGCCTTGCAAGAGAAATGCCAATTGAGTGGGAGATGTAGGGGAAAACAGACAATCTGTATTGAGCACACATCTGAAAATTTTATGAACAATTACTAACTACATAATGATGGACAAGGTGGGTGAATTTGCTCATGTCTTTAATCACAGAGGCACAGGGAGGTGTATGTCATTTAGCTTGATGCCAGCATGGCCTATGTAATATGTTCCAGGACAGTGAATGTTATATATTCTGACCCTCAGTCCCCTGCAAAAATCAACCGTGGAAACATAAATGATGGAGAACTCACTGTTCTTTACTAAAGTTCCTGCAAAGAACTATACATTCACTGCAGTTCTGAATTCATCTTGCAGAAATGTGAAGTGGACTAGTGCAAACTGCAACATTAATAAAATTTTACTAAAAGGGAATGCATGCTTAAATAGCTACAAATGGACAGATGAAATTTCAGTAATGTAAATGTTGATCATAAATATGCAACAGATGGCAGGAGAGAGAGCTCAGCAGTGGAAAGTTCTTTCTGGTCTTCCACATAGTGGTTGTCAATTTCTACCATACACATGGGGATGGACAACTACCCATTACTTCAAGGTCAGGAGATCTGAGACCATCTTCTGAGAAAAGATGAGGAGTACATGATATTCATATCCATGCACACAGGCTAAATACTACAATTAATTCAACAATTTCAGGAAAAAAAACAAGAATATGGAAGAATATCATACACCTGGAATACAATTATTATGAAGGCTCAGGCAGTATTGATATCATGAAGATATCTTGAGAAATAGAATATAACTAATGTAATTGTCAAAATTTCAAAATTAAAGGTGTGGACAAAGAGCTGCACAAAAGCATAATCTGATTGTGCAAAAACATGTCATCTGGCTTATGTGGTTTCTAAACTGACTATCAGGACAGGAAAGACTTCACAAAGAAAACATTTTGAAAAACAAAACAAAAGGAGTAAAATTTAAAAAAAAGAACCACCAGACTTGCAAAATAGCTTAGCCTGAAATAGCAAAGGTTTATAGTGTATCTTATGTGATTTAGGGACAGAGTCCAAATGGCGATTGCATGGGACATGAGAAGAAATTTGAAGGATCAAGTTCAACCACAACACAGTAGACACAGATAAAAAAAAGTAACTTGTTCAAAAGAAATGTAGGGGGATACCTGGAGCAGAGACTGAGGGAATGCCCATGGGAAACCTTATGGGCAAGCTCCAATCCATGACATTATCATGTATACTCTGACATGTTCACACACAGGAGCTTTGATAATTATCCATTGATAGGATCCATGCAGCAGCTGACTGAAACAGATGCAGAGATCCAGACTCAAATATTGAATGTACCGTAGGGACTCTTATGGAGGAGGTGGAGGAAGAAATTAAGGCCCTGAAGAGGATCAGAACTCCACAGGTAGACCAAAAATCTCAACTATCCTGGACACTTGGGGACATTGAGAGACAGAACCATCATCTAAATAGCAGACACAGACTGGACTAAGGTCCCTGGCATATAAGTAGCAGAAGTGCAGGTCAGCCTTCATGAGGGTCCTCCAACAACTGGAACAGGGGCTGCCCCTAAAGCTGCTGCCTATCTTTGGTATTTGTTCCTTTAAGTGGACTCCAATGTCTGGGCACCGTTGGAGAGGATGCACTTAACCCAGCAGAAACTTGAAGCCCTACGGTGTGGGGATAACTACGGGAACCAATCAAATCATTTCTGTCCCTGGATACTATAGGCTCATGTTTATCCTGTGACGAAAACACATTCGGTCTAGAAGTGATCCTAATAGTCTGCAGGATCTCCTACACGGTTCAAATGTCTAAAGTGTTTTCTGACACTCAAGGCAATATCCTGAAAGTCAAATCAGAAAGAAAGCCATATCTTTTCAACATACAATGGTACAGAATATTCCTTCCTCTTCCAGTAGACACGAATGTACACTCCTTATTCAATCAAATGTCATGTCTGCCAGGAGACAAAGTAGACTTTCCATAAAACTTACCACACTATTTGTTATTGCACATGCAATTTACACTGCTGTCCCTAAAACTGTACAAATACAAGAGACATCTTACACTCTCTCCTGACTATGTCTCCTGGTGGATTGCTAAGATCAAAATCTGTCTGCCCACCATTTTTCCATCTTTCAATATTAGCAAGCATTCCCTCTTGAGCATACACACCAAACAGGTCTGTAAAAGGGGCAACACTCAGCCAAAATTCTCTGAAAATACAGACAGCAAACTGTAACTCAGGAATAAAATTACCACCCAAACAAGACAAACCCAATCCAGAGACCAGTATCTAGACCTATTATCAATACCATCCCGATGCCTAGACACCCACACAGGAATATAAAGAAGATAAGCCAGGGAAATATATCACCAAGAAATCCAAGATGTCTGGTCATAGCAGGTCCTCAAAAATTAAAACATGCAAGAGGTCTGATACAAAAGAGGTTGTTTTGTGGAAAGGTCAGGAGTGAGATCCTGGGAAAAGGATATAGGTACACAAGAAGACCTGCAGACTGGAGCACATACAGGAGCAGAGAGAGTGGGATGAGAATAGAGAAAGACTATAGAGGCGGGCATATGTAGAGAACAGAAACAGGGAACAAATACAGAGAGCAGCTGAAGCTAGTGCTCCATGTATATAAAGCACACCTGACAACAGCAGCAGTTGATGGAGGCAGGTAATGATTCAAGCAGGTGCTAAGTCCCTGAGAGCAGGCCATTGAAATTGCCTGCACATGGACAACTACAGAGGCAAGGTTCACACAACAAACAGGAAGGGAAGATAATTAGAATAAATGGACTTACTGGTCAAAAAATATTTATTGTCTAAAAGTTTCCTGGCACTAAATAACCAGGAACATTGCAACATGTCAAAAGCAAATACAACAAGTGACTGTAATAGAATATGGATATCAGCTCAAATGCCAAGATAATACCTTTAATGATATCCTAAATAAATAATTTCTAAACTAAAGACTAAGATTCATATTAAGGTACAAGAAGCATCCAGACTTCCAAATATATTGGAACATAAAATGTCCTTTTTCAACATAACATTCAAGACACTATACATGTAAAGATATATGAAAATTGCAAAAATATTCACATGTTAAAATAGACAGATTCATATCCACCCTCTCAATTTGTAGTGTAAAACACAAAATGTTTTGGATATGTGTTGCATAATCAAAAACAAAAAAAGCAGCCATGATGTTTCTACAAGCCAACAAATGACCCATATGATTTGGGAAGTTTCAGCCATGAGAGTGAAGTTATTCAGAGGTCACTGCCTTCATTAGCAAGTAAGAAGCACCACTAGAAATCTCACATGTAGTTACATGTAGCAGCACCCACTGCTCAGCCACATATTTCTGCCCATTGTGGCCAGATACCTGTGCTTACCATGTCTTGATTTCAGAGCTTCTCTGAGGTCCCCTCACAGCACAACGTGGAACAGCAGAGCTCAGAGCAGGAAACAGTGAACTATCCAGACCAGCCACTGGGAACTTGAAGAAAGGTACCTGGAAGATTCCACCTCTTTCTTTGAATGGCAGGTCTGCCTGTAGGTCTGGATTGGCCAGTAAGCCTTACAACTCCTCAATGTTAAAGTTTTCTTCTTCTCCAGGGCCAAACTTTTTATCTAGAGTTTTGGAGTGGTTTTCACTCCCATAGCATTTGTGCCTGTCTTGCAAGAGGACTTTCACACCACCTCCTAGGGAAGAACCCACAAGTTCAGCTCAGGCTATTCAGGTACCTGATCCTCCCCTTGTGATCAATGAGCTTGCCCTTACCAAGACCTAAATTCAGACCTTGCCTGAGCTTTCCCCACAGCACTTGCCTTCCTCTTCCTGTAATCAAGGTGAATAGCTTGCATATCCCATTCCTCAGGTGCAGTGGAGGAATCAATGTGACCCTCAAGGGGAAGGGTGACCAGGCTATTAACTTTAAAGAGTGACTTTAGGAAACACGAGTTTTGGTTTCTGGCTTCATGCTGGGCTCAGGGAAGTTGCAGCTCCCTTTCAGAAGAAAATAAATCCTTGATTTTGAAGTTTCCCTTTCTCAAGCAGCCATTATTGGAAGAAGAGGACAACTGTCTCTGAGACATTATAATAAATCTTTCTACATACACAGAAAAAAAAACATTCTCTCTATGAGTTATGTTGATCTAGACAACCTGTGGTAACACAACTGTGTGGTTTTTCCCCACCTTGCCATTGAGATAGTTGTGCTGACTAACCATTGTCCTCCACAGTGTGTGTCATCCATTTTCTGATTTTCTCCTGGAGTTGTTTCATACCTATCATCTGGTAGAAGGGAATTGTATGAAGCCACAAACAAAACATGTGTTCCCCACCTTGTGTTGGCATTTTCCATTTATTATCCTTTGTAGGGATGGATTATTGCAAAGACATTGTGCAAATTTGTTTTTGTCAGGGAATATCTTGCTATCTCCATTTATGGTAACTTGGAGTTTTGCTGGGAATAGTAGCCTGTGCAGGCATTTGTGTCTCTTAGGATGTGTATGACATCTTCCCAGGATTGTGTCTTTCATAGTTTCTGATGTGAAGTCTGGTGTACTTCTGTTAGGCCTGCCATGATATGGTTCTTGACAATATTCCCTTAATGCTTTAATTATTATTTCTTTGAGTTGTGCATTTGGTGCTTTGACTATTATAAGCCAAGAGGAATGTCTTTTCTAGTCCAGTGTATTTGGAATTCTGTAGGCTTCTTGTATGTTCATGAGACTCTCTTTCTTTAGGTTAGGGAAATTTTCCTTTGTAATTTTGTAATTTACTGGCCCTTTAGGTTGGGGAATTTTGCTCTCTTCTATACCTATTACCTTAGATTTGGTTTCTCATTGTATACTGGATTTCCTGGATTGTACTGGTTAAAAAGTTTTTGCATTATTTTGACTTTGGGTTAATGTTTTGTATGACATCTTCTATACCTGAGATTCTTTCTTCTGTTTCCTGCATTCTGTTGGTGATGTTTGCATCTATCACTCTTGATCTCTTTGCTAGGTTTTCTATCTCCAGGGTTGTCTTCTTTCTTATTATATCTATGTCCAGTTTTAGATCCTGATTGGTTTTGATCAGTTCCTTCCCCTATTTGCTTGTCTTTTACTAGGGACCCAGAACTAGACTTTGATTATGCCAATTTGCCTTGGGTTCTGTTGCTTTTGTAATTGCCCTTGTGTCTTGTTATCTTGTTATTTCTGGTGTTAGCAGATCTTTCTGTCTCTGACTGAGGCTTGTCTCTCCTGCAAGACTCTGTGTCAGTACTCCTGAGAGACAAGTTCTCTCCATGAGGAATATTGGCATGGAGATCATTGGCACATACTTAGCTCCAAGGTACAGACAGAATCCAGAAGGATCATGTCCCCAGCTGTTCCTTGATTCCTGAGTCCTGTTGGCACTGGGTGGGTTCCTCATGGGCCTGGAATTTGAGCAGAGGTAGAGGTCTTACCTGTGCTTACAGGTGTGATGGAACTCCAATGAGATCAGCTCTCTATCAACAGAATTTTTGCACTGTGGCACAGGATCAGCTCTTGGTGCAGGCTGAGAATGGAAGGATCATACCCCAGAATGCTTCTCAGTTCTTTTCAACGGAATGCTCTGTAAGGGTCCATTCGAGGAGAAGTAGAACAAACCTGTACTCACAGGCTTGTCAGCAATCCTGTGAGACCCTCTCTCTCACTGCAGTATTTGGGTATGGAGAACTGTGGCACAGGATCAGGTCTCACATTAATTATTGTGATTATTGTGTGAAAAGAAAATTTTATTTTTGTTCTAAATTGTGTGGCAATCAATAGGCTTCATGTATATTTCAAGCCATCACATTTTTAAGTTGGAAAATTATTTTTAATGATTTTATTGAAGATTTTTTTTCTAGTACTTTGAGCAGTGTGTTAGAACATTGAAACATGCTATTGTAGACAGGGGGAAGAGGAATGGGATGGGAAATTCTGGGATGGTGTACCAGGAGAAAAGTAACAACTGGACTAAAAAAATGAAAGTAAGAAACAGCAAAATAAATAAATAAGACTGAAAGATCTCTCATGTTCAAGAATATATAGGTTTAGCATAATATAAGGTCAACAAACTAAAACAAACATCGGATTTAATACAAGCCCCCTCAAATATTCAGTTCATTTTCTTTTGCAGAAACTTTAAGGACACTACTCAATTACATAGGGAAAAAGGACAACATCAGAATCTCTAGGATAAGTAAAACACTTCTCGACAATAAATGTATTCCTGGAAATAAGACCATCTTTTAAGTTTTCTTATGTTCTTGTATGGATCTTCAAAAAATTGGTGCAGTTCAGATAGAATGTCTACATGTAAGAAGGATGCAAACAGATACATGTGTATGATGCTGAAATAATGTGGTCGATGTGGCTCAAACTCCTCAACACAAATGTGGTATGATAAATAGTAGAGAAAATATTTCAACTCACTGGCACAGGGGACCAGTTTCTGAACAGAACACCAGGACTGCATGCTCTAGGAACACATCAAACCAAGTCCTCTAATTCTGGTCTAAAGGCAGAAATCATGCTCCACATGGAAACCCTTCTACCATGACTAGAGTATCTATATGAGTCAATATATAAATGAGTGTTGATGCAGCCATTTGAATAAATAATTTAGTTAGTTTATTTAATAGAACAGCAAGGTCATTGACCTAGGGAACAAAATTCTGTGTTCAAAGCCTCCTGAGCAAGCCAAACATAGGACAACTTGTCTCAGATTCATTTTTCTAAACTGCTGCAGATATAGCTGTTCTAGAATAATATCCCTTCTCAAGTAGAAATCACTATGCACACTTAAGCAACTAATAAAATAAATGACTTTAATGATAACATGGATTCAACTCTGGCTAACAATCAAAGAATACCCACTCTTGAAGAGAATTTGCTTTGCACAAATGCTGTCAACACTAAGTCTCTTTTAGGTTCAGGCCCTATGATACACATGACACAATTTGAATAGGTATAGAAGATTGCAATTGTACCCAGAAAGGCATATAGGGGTTTACAAACAAAATCTATCTTCTATAACATAATGTAAGACCTATAATATGGAAAGAAAACAATTACCAAAGCAAAGTACTTGCACATGTGAAGAAAGAGAACACAAATTAAGATAACAACAAGGTAAAGAATTGTAGCAGCACTGTGCTTGCTGATCTCAGATGAACAGCTATACTGTGCTATTCTATCCTTAGGATACTGCTTATTTTGACTCTAAGGAGGCTGGGTTTATGGATGTACAAAAGTGTGCCTAAATGCAGACCAGAAGAAATCTATTTTAACTAGCCCTGAATGTGGTCCATCTCAGGGCTAAATCAGCACTATAGAAAATTACTTTTTAGTGTCATTTTTATTTTATGTCAATGGATGTGTTGCCTACGTATATCAGTGTGTATGTAGTACCTGCAAGGCCAGTGGAGTACCAGATCCCTTGGGACTGTATTTACAGGATTTGGTTACCTACCAAGTACTTTCTGGGAATGAAACTAATCTCTCTTTCAGTTCACAGTGTTCTTCACCAGCATGATGCCTGTCTACCCGTGCTTTAATTGAAAAAAAATTGGCCTTTTATTTAAAGTATATTTTGTTATTTCTTGTCCTCTTTCAATACCTTCTCTACTTCATCCCTTCCAAGTCATTCAGTTTCAGTATGTTTTAGAAAGTATGTACATATGTAAGAATAAAATATGCTGAGTGCATTTCTGTTCGATGTGTGTATATGATCCAGGAAAGAACACTTAGAAGAACACTTGCATCAGATATGCAGTTTGAAAGCTCTCCCTGCCTCAGGCTAATTCTCCTACTTGCAAGACATTTGTTGTGTTTTTACTATCATGGTCAACACATATTCCTCTGTAATCGTAAATCAAATTAAATTCTTTCAGAAGTTGCCTTAGACATTATATTTGATCATTACAATGTAAAATGCACTAGAACACAGCCAGAAATTCTTACACCTACAAAAGTTCTTTCATGTAATATAATTGTGAAATCTAGAAAGGTTTCCTTACTGTTACATTCATGTGTCTTCTATTGATACATTTTTATATGTACAAAGAAAATCGAGGGACATCATGACATTTGAATTGTATGTTGTCACTTGTTACAGTATTTTTTACAAAAATAAATAATCTCCAGTAAAACAATGTAAGTGTGTTGGTTCACAACTTTCCATATTAGTTGTAGTCACAGTTAACTTTTGGTATTCTTGAATGTCTGCAAAGACTATTGAGGTATGTATAGGCTTTAGTAGAATAATTGCATAATAAGGAGTTTACTCTTGTATAAAGATACCAGAAAGTACAAAACATTAACACATTGTCAATGTTTATGGGGTTTATCTGAATTATGAGTGTTTCCTTATGACTTTTTCCAAAGACTTTTTCTGTGTCTACTGTTATATGCAAAGGGTTTATCACATTGCTTATGTACAGAGTTTCACTCCAGGATGTTTTCTTTTATATATTCATAGATAAATGTGTTGTGAAAATATTTTATCACATTTATTACACTTTTAAGACTTCTCATCAATATGTGTTCTGTTATATATTTCAACATGACTATGATATATAAATGTTGGGAACAAGCAAAAGAAATGTGTCCGAAGGACTGCCTTTTTGTTACCAACCTCCATTTAATCATAAGTTCAAACTATATTTAAGTCAGGTGATAGCTGACCCGAACACTTGACAATATCTAGCCAGGTTTGTTCCCCAAAACATGACAACTGTTCATAACCATAATTTCTGTTTCTCCTATTTTATTCCTCAAATTTTATGTCTGTTCCTAACCACGAAAGAACACATGGCTATGATAGGCTAGAACAAAAATCTACATTCAGTATCAGTTGACATAGATTAAAAATAGAAAACAGTAGTGATTGAGGGGAAAAATGTAGATGTAACTTGGCACTGGTGTTTGTGTTTTCTCTATTGCTGCTGTTGTGTTGTGTTTTTTGTTTTGTTTTTATTTTTGTTTTGTTGGGACAGGGTATCACTGTGTAGCCCTGGCAGTTCTGGAACCCACTCTGTACAACAGACCAGCCTTGAACTCAGATATCTGCGTGGCCCAGCCTCCCAAGTTCTGGGATTAAAAGCATGTGCCACCACCACCTGATTTGTGGTTTTCAAGACTGGAAGATATATAAAAATCTGGCTCAAGGTGGGTAGGGTTGGAATATTTCAGATAAGCTTCGAAGTGTATTTCTCTGGCCCTCATTTATCAGTACTGACTTGATTACAATACTTTCTTATCATGTGTATTCTCCTGAAGTTTGAGTTGTGTTGGACTTCAGTGGATCCCACAACATAAAGATATTGTCACATTGCTGTAATTCATAAAAATTCTCTACAGCATGCATAATTTCATAATAGACTAGAGAGTTGTGCAAAGCCTTTACCATACTAAATATATTCACAATAATTATCCACAGTACTAATCCTTACATGAAGAAGACTGCAGAATTTTGCAAATGCTTCACCACCCTAAAGTCACTCACTGTATTTCCAAATTAGATTCCCATTACTAAGAATAGATGAAATGATCAATACAACTTGATAAAAACAAAACTTTAATTGAGGCTGCCTTACAGTTTCAGAAGTTTAGTACATTTTCCTCATAGTAGGAAACTGACATGCATGCAGGGAAACATAGTGCTGGAGAGGGATATGAGAATTCTGATTCTTCATCCAAAGAAATCTCTGAAGAGACAGTTTCCAGAAAACTAACTGGAGGTTGTCTTCAGCACTTGGAGGAACCCCAAACCCCACCCCAGCAGTGATAAACTTTCTGCAAAAAGCCACAACTCCTAATGGTGCGACTTCCTCCCCCAAATAAATCCTAACTATCAAGATTGGATCCAGTTTTGTAGGAGAGTATCAGAACAGAGAAATGGTGGTGGTGGGGGTGATTTGGGAATAGGCGGAGGGAAGAGGACTTATGGGATATATGGTGAGGGGGAACTGGGAAAGGGGAAAGCCTTTGGAATTTAAAAAAAAGAATATAGAATATAAAAATAAATATATTTGGTTTAAATACAAAAAAACCCTCCACTGCCTGACCCCATATAATTTCTCAAACAAAAGAGTACCGGGACCATACTTAAACAAAGCATTATGCAAAATACATGAGTGCCAAAGTCAAAAGGCATCATCTATAGAAGTCTCAAAATGTGTAAAAGTCCAATGGTCAAAGACTCGTCTGTGACAAATCCTATCATGCAAGAGTAATCCCCTATACATTCAAAAACAAAAAGAACATTATATTCCTTAAAATTCACAGGATATACGTCATCATTCCTAAATATAATCATGAGGAAATACTGGACCTAAAGACAACCAAGGCAGCAGAGCAATCTCCAAATTCTGCATCTCCATGTCTGATGTTAAAGTGTTCTTCATATCTACAACTCCTTCCCACTTTGTTCACTGAAGCCCAATTCTTTCTGTTAGACATGTTTTATTCCATTCCTGGGCAGGTATCACACAGTTCTAAATCTCAAAAACCTGAGGTCCCAAAGATAACTTCAATATCACAGCTTCTTCTTTCAACGTCCAGAATTCACACATGATCATATCTGCTCCTCCAAAGCGATTGGGTCTCTTCTCCAGTCCTGTCCTCTGTATAACTCTATGTTCTGATTGACTACACTATTCTGCTCCTTCTGTTCTTGCTGATCATCCCATGGTACTTGCATCTTCAGTGTGCTGGGTTCTTATGCTGCAACTAGGCTTGAACCATAGTCATAAGCTTGACTGTCTAGGAACATGCTCAGAGATCTACCTTGATCCCAGAGATCTGTATGACTCAGTCTCACAAATGTTGGGATAAAAAGCATACAACACCATAGTTAGACCTAAGCTTTCCCTTTTAGATCTTAAATTGATAACCCAGAATTGCAATCAAGATCCATCCCTTGTCAGATTGACAAATACTTGTATCTTCATATGTCCACATGAAAACAATAACCTGGTAATAATAATTCCTAACATGATAAATTTCACGTTCATACAACTGCAAATCCATATGTTTATCTGGAAGGAATCTTGCCATAATGTAACCATTCCTTTAACACCAATGAATATGCTTGATCACAGGATTTAACTTCATTCAACTTCCTGATGATTCTTTGCATTTTGAACCTCCCACTTAATACATGATTACATTTATTAGGTTTTTCTCTACCACAGAGAATTTGGAGACTCCTCCCTTGTGAATATACTTTACCACATTGATTACATTAATAAGGTTTCTGTCTGGTATGTGTTGTTTTATGATATTGGAGATGAATGGGATTTGTAATGGTTTTACCACACTGATTATATTTATAAGGTTTCTCTCCAGTATGTGTCATTTTATGTCTTTGGAGATTAGAGGGTCTTGTAAAGGCTTTATCACATTGACTACATTTATAAGGTTTCTCTCCAGTATGTGTTCTTTTATGACATTGGAGATTAAATGCTCTTGCAAAGGCCTTACCACATTGATTACATTCATTAGGTTTCTCTCCAGTATGTGTCATTTTATGTCTTTGGAGATCACTGTGACCTGCAAAGGCTTTACCACATTGGTGACATTCATAAGGTTTCTCTCCAGTATGTGTTCTTTTATGTCTTTGGAGATGACTCTGAAATAAAAAGGCTTTACCACATAGACTACATTCATAAGGTTTCTCTCCAGTATGTGTTCTTTTATGACAATGGAGATGACTGGGTCTTGCATATGCTTTACCACATTGATTACATTCATAAGGTTTCTCTCCAGTATGTGTTCTTTTATGATATTGCAAAGAACTGTAATGTGCAAAGGCTTTACCACATTGACTACATTTATAAGGTTTCTCTCCAGTATGTGTTCTTTTATGACATTGGAGATTACTTGGTCTTGCAAAGGCTTTACCACATTGATTACATTTATAAGGTTTCTCTCCATTATGTGTTGTTTTATGATATTGGAGACGACTAGGATTTGCAAAGGCTTTTCCACATTGATTACACTCATAAGGTTTCTCTCCACTATGACTTCTTACATGCCTGCAATGATAATTAGCACATGAGAAATATTTACAAAATTCATTACTCTGAACAATCATGTAATCAATATGAATTAAGTTTACATTTTGGTCTAATGGCAAAGAAGCATCAGATCTTTAGGTTTTAGCACTTGGTATGTTTATGGTTTT
This sequence comes from Apodemus agrarius, assembly GCA_964023405.1. Lineage (NCBI taxonomy): Eukaryota > Metazoa > Chordata > Mammalia > Rodentia > Muridae > Apodemus > Apodemus agrarius. Next base: position 3,113,201 of record OZ030029.1, read on the forward strand.
CTCCCTCATTATGAATTGTTCAAGACACCTATGATGTTTATTACATGGCTCATATTTATAACATCTTCATATATGGGATATTTATATGATGTATTTTTGCTATCTGAGGAAAGTTTGTACAACTCTGATCTGTATAATACTGATTGGTTTCATATTTTTTTCCTGTAGTCTGAATTACAACACATTAGACTGTGAACCAAAAAACACAGAAGAAATTCCTAATTCATAGTACCCATAAAGACTTTCTATACTATGTATTTGTGGTAGTTTGGCATAAAACTAGAAAAGTAATTAATTGAAAATGTTAATAATATCTGTCAAGGACAGAATATTTTATATCTTCTCATTGTTTTAGAACAAAAATGTTATGTTGCTTCTTTCAATATCCCTATTCTCACATGGTTTTTATCCATTGTGACACATTATATGCCTAATAAAAAAGAATGACAAATGAAAGATTTGTACTTTGCATTCATACTATTTTAATTTTTGATTCTCATAATATGTGGAATAAAGATGGTTTCTCTAAAACAACATTATTGATTTTCATAAAACGCCCTCTTACCAAACTTAACAATATTACTTAAAGAATATGAGTACCACCAATTTTCCTATGGAGTATCTGCTTATTATAATGTTTTGAATATTAATTTATCACTACTCAATGTGCAATATCTAAGTACTATGAGACTATACAGATTGTCAGGTCCACGGCATAGCTCTAGTGGAGCTATAAATCAAATAAAGTTATCTCTAAAGGCATTGTTTCCCTGTCTTCTTTCTTAAGTGAATGCCATGCATACATGAATCAGATAGACAAAAATGAGGTGCATGGCTATGAGAGAATATTATAATCATAGCTAAACTTAAAGGAATGAAATGTAACACTCTTGATTTTCTTTAGAGCTTCCAGAACATATTAAAACTATGATAGACACATATTTATATCAGTTTGCAAATGAAAATTACCTTTCATGGCTTCTAGAACATTGATATTGTTCTTCAATACAATGGTCTTCCCAGTAAGAATCTAAAACACAGTACCAGAAAAGGAATGATATAGTATTGGAAATTTGGTGAAATTCGAAGTACTGTGAATTTTCAAAGTATTGAATCTGATTTATTCAGCTCCACCTTCCTGGTTCTCAACTAACATAAAGGAGATCATCAATTACCAAAATCATCTGTCCCTTATTTTGAAAATAAAAAGAAATGTTCTCAGTCTTACCTATAACAGTGAAGTTCCAGTAGGTCTCTAGCATCACATCTTTGTAAAGATTCTTCTGGGAAGAATCAAGTAAATTCCACTCATCTGAAGTGAAGTTCACGTGCACATCATCATAAGTCACTGCATCCTAAACTGACACAAACAAGTGTACAACTCAGAGCAAGATACTGATATCACTGTAAAGTAAATGTATGATTTATTGACAATATATCCATTTAATTCTGGTGTATCCTCCACTTATTTCCTGATACAGAAGTTATAATCTAATCACCATGTCATTTTTGAAGGAAATTGAATGGTGTGGGGATATCCATGTGGTCCACACACTCTTAAGGGAAAAACAGAGGTGATTGAGGGGAAGGAGTTTGTGAGGGCAAGGGATCTAGAGTGGGGACAGTGATCAGGGAAATAGGAAATGTATAAACTATTAGACTTACAAAATCTATAAGGAAAAATTAATATTTGGAGTCTATATACTCTGTCATCTCCCCCAATAGGTATCTCAAAAGGCTCCCCATATAAGAATTTCCAAAAACTCTACAAAGAAAGCCAGACAAGACAGAGAAGTATTCAAACACATCATCCTATCTAGAAGCTGATTGTTTCAGTCAACTGCATTGTAGCCCTGGTCACGATAGGTTCACACTCATCTGTGGTAAAAATGCATTCAGTCTCCTGTGATCCTAATAATCTTTAAGAGCTCCCAAACTGTTCAAAGTTCTAAGTCTCCTCTGACATTCAAGGTGATATATTGAAATCCACATATTGTAAAATCAGAAAGCATTTTGTAACTTTTCAACATGCAATGGCACAAAATACTCCTTCACATTCCAATAAATAGGAATGTGCACATATGGAAAGGAGATTGGACCAAGGAAAGAAACACAGCAGGTCAAACACCAAATCCTGTAGCTTTGTCTTAGACACATTGGACTTCAGTCTCTACAAGCTTTTATGGCCCTCTTCCTGTAGCTTCTCATACATCTCCCAGTTTGGGTATTCCCTCTCCCTGTATGCATCTCATCTTAGCAGATTTATCAATTACTTATGTATCTCAACACTTTTGGTCCCAAAATGCAATTTAAGAGTCATCCTCACAACTTCAAAATGATGAACGCTAGATCCCTAGCTGTGCTGCCCAATCCTTCTCACATCGAAGGTTGCTACATTAATTGTATGTTCATACTATCATACATTTTTATGTTTTTTTCAAGACAATGTTTCTGTGTATAGCCCTAGTTGTTCTGGAACTATCTTGGTAGAATAGGCTGTCTGCAAACTAAGAGATCCATGCATGTGCCTCTACCCCAGTACTGGAATTAGTGGCTTTTACCATTAATTATTTTAAAATTTCTAATTTCTTTTAAATTTTGTGTATGCATGTAGCTTTAAGTATGTGAACAGTCTCCAAGGATACAAAAAGAGCGCATTTGATTCCCCATATATAGAATTAGAAGCAGTGAGTCAATAGGCAAGGGTATGAGAAACTGAAATCAAGCTCTCAGGGAGAGATTGGAAGCTATACTGGATTACATATGTCTAATTTTGGCTGAATTCTGTTGATATTCTGATATGGGAGTGAATTTTCTACATTATGCACCTGGGTGTACCAAGAAGAACTCTCAATTATGGACATCTATGCTCCAAATGAAAGGGAACTCACATTCATAAAAGAAACTTTACTAAAGCTAAAAGCACCTCATGCAGTAATTGTGGGTGACTTCAACACCCCTCTCTCCTCAATGAACTGATCAGGGAAACACAAATCAAACGGAGGCACAGTGAAACGAACAGAAGTTTTGGACCAAATGGATTTAACAGATATCTATAGAACATTTCAGCCTAAATCAAAAGAATATACCTTCTTCTCAGAACCTCATGGCCCCTTCTCCAAAATTGACCATATAATTGGTCACAAAACACAGTTCAACAGATATGAGATTGAAATAATCTCATGCCTCTGATCAGATCACTACAGATTAAGGCTTATCTTCAATAACAACAAAAACAACCAAAACCCACATTCACAAGGAAGCTGAACAATGTGGTTTTCAAGACTGTAAGCTATATAACTTTCAGAATCAGTGTGGGTAGGGCTGGAATATTTCAGATATGCTGTGGAGTGTATTTTTCTGGACCTGCTTTATCAGTATTGGTTTGATTACAATAATATTTTTTAAAAATTTTTTCAGTCAGTACAAGGAAATTGTGAGTCTTGTAGGATATTTTCGCACAAAACCAATGGGTGTGACCACATAATCAATGGGTGTGACCACATAATCAATGTACAGAAAGCAATCAATGTATTCCACTACATAATCAAACTCAAAAAAAAAACACATGGACATTTTATTAGATCCTGAAAAAAAAAGATTTGACAAACTTCAGCATCCTTTCAACTTAAAAGCCTTGGAAAAATCAGGAATTCAAGGCTCATAATTAAACATAGTAAAGGAAATATAAAACAAACCAGTAGCCAACATCATAGTAAATGGAGAGAAACTTGAAGCAATCCCACTAAATTCAGGCAGCAGACAAGGCTACCCACTCTCTCCATATTTATTAAATATAATAATTGAAGATCTAGCTAAAGCAATAAGACAGCATAAGGTAGTCAAAGGGATACATATTGGGAAGGAAGAAGTCAAATTATCACTATTTGCAGATGATATGATAGTATACATAGGTGACCCATAAACTCTACCAGAGAAAACCTACAGCTGATAAACAACTTCAGCAAAGTGGCTGGATAGAATATTAACTCAAGCAAATCAGAGGCCTTCCTATACACAAAGTATAAACAACAGGCTGTGAAATAAATGGAAATGGAAAGAAATGGAAAAGCCAAAAAACAATATAAAGTATCTTGGTGTGACTCTAACCAAACAAATCAAAGATCTGTATGAGAGGAACTTTAAGTCTTTGAGGAAAGAAATCCATGGAGACCTCAAAAGATGGAAAACTCTTCTAAGCTCTTTGATTGGCAGGATTAATATATTACAAATTTCCATACTGCCAAAAGCAATATACAGATTCAATGCAACCTCCATCAAATTCACAATTCAGTTCTTCATAGAGTTAGAAAGAACAATTCTCAAATTCATCTGGAATAACAAAAAACCCAGGATATCTAAGACTATTATCAACAAGAAAAGGACTTCTAATGGAATCAGTGTCCCTGACCTCAAACAGTGCTACAGAGCAATAATGATAAAAAGTGCATGGTATTGGTGACAGGCAGGTAGATTAATGGAATTGAAGATCCAGAAATGATCCCACCCATCTATGGTCACTTGACCTTTGACAAAGGAATCAAAACCATACAGTGGAAAAGAGATAGCCTTTTCAACAATTGGTGCTGGTTCAACGTGCCCTTAGCAAGCAACATACAATGGTACAGAATACCCCTTCCATTTCCAGTAGACAAGAATGTACACTCCTTTTTGAACCACATGCCATACATGCCAGAGTCAATGTGGGCTTTCAATGAGATTTATGACACTATTTGTTATCTCACATGCAATTTACACAGCTGTCCCTAACACTGTAGAAGCACCAGAGGCAACTTTACCTCTTTCCTGACTATGTCTCCTGGTATATTGCTAAGATCACATCTTCCTGTCTTCCACTTCTTCCAGCTTCCAACATTAGCAAGCATTTCCTCTTTAACATACCCACAAAACAGGTCAGTAAAAGGGGCAACACTCAGCTAAAATTATCTGAATATACAGACAGCAAAACAGTAACTCAGGAATAAAATTAACACTCAAATATGACAAACCCAGAGACCAGAATCTAAACCTATTATCACCACAAACCCAGATGCTTAGACAGCATAGGAATATAATGAAAATAAGCCAGGGAAATATGTCACCAAGAAAGTCAAGGTGTCCTGTCACAGCAGGTCCTCAAAAATTAAAACATGCATGTGATCTGATACAAAATATGTTGTTTTGTGGAAAGGACAGGAGTGAGATCCTGGGGAAGGGATAGAGGTACACAAGAGGACCTTCAGACTGAAACACATATAGGGATCAGAGAGAGTGGGATGAGAGTAGAGAAAGACTAGAGAGTGGGCATATGTAGAAAACAGAAACAGGGAACTAATACAGAGAGCAGCTGAGGCTAGTGCTCCATGTATATAAAGCACACCTGACAACAGCAGCAGTTGATGGAGGCAGGTAATGATTTAAGCAGGTGATAAGTCACTGAGAGCAGGACATTTAAATTGCCTACACATGGACAACTACAGAGGGAACATTCACACACTGAACAGGAAAGAAAGATAAATAGCATGCATGGACTTGTTGTTCAAAAAAAATATTTGGTGTCTAAATGTTTCCTTTCACTAAATAACCACGAACACTGCGACATATTAAAAGCAAAATCTACAATTTACTGTAATAGAAGAATATCAGCTTTAAGGTCTAAATTACCTAAAGTAATTTGGTGTGAATTTCACCAAATGAAAGATCTGTTTGACAAGAACTTCAAGTCTCTGAAGAAAGAAATCAAAAAAGACTTCAGAAGACAGAAAGGTCTCCCTTGATCATGGATTGGCAGGATCAATATAGTAAAAGTGACCATCTTGCCAAACACAATCTACAGATTTAATGCAATCCTCATCAAAATCCCAACTCAGTTCTTCATAGGGTTAGAAAGAGCAGTTCTCAAATTCATCTGGAATAACAACAAACAAAACAGGATAGCTAAAACTATTCTCAAGAAGAAAAGGACTTCTGTTGGAATCAGTGTCCCTGACCTCAAACAGTGCTACAGAGCAATAGTGATAAAAACTGCATGGTTTTGGTGACTGGCAGCTAGATCAATGGAATTGAATTGAAGATTTAGAAATGATTCCACCCATCTATGGTCACTTGACTTTGACAAAGGAAAAAAGATTGCCTTTTCAACGAATGGTGCTCATTCATCTTGAACTTAGCACACAGCATACAATGGTATAGAATACCCCTTCCTTTTCCAGTAGACAGAAATGTACACTCCTTGTTCAACCACAGCCCATGCGTGCCAGGGACAAAGTAAGCTTTCCTTAAGATTTACCACACTATTTGCTATCCCACATCCAATTTACACAACTGACCCTAACACTGTACAAACACCAGAGACAGCTTAACCGCTCTCCTGACTATGTCTCCTGGTGGATTGCTAAGATCATATCTTCCTGCCTGCCACTTGTTCCAGTTTCAACATTAGCAAGCATTCTCTCTTGAACATACCCACCAAACAGGTCAGTAAAAGGGGCAACACTCAGCCAATATGCTCTGAATATACAGACAGCAAACAGTTAATTCAGGAATAAAATTACCACTCAAATATGACAAACCCAGTGGCCAATATCTAGACCTATTATCACCACAAACCCAGATGCCTAGACACCAGCATAGGAATATAATGAAGATAAGCCAGGAACATATGTCACTAAGTAAGCCAAGGTGTCCTGCCACAACAGAACCTCAAAAATTAAAACGTACAAGACATCTGATACAAAAGAGGTTGTTTTGTGGAAAGGACAGGAGTGAGATCCTGGGGAAGAGATAAAGGTACATAAGAGGACCTGCATACTGGAACATATCAAGGGAGCAGAGAGAGCAGGATGACAGTAGAGAAAGACTATAGATCGGGCATGTGAAAAGATCACAAACAGGGAAGAAATATAGTGAGCAGCTGAAGCTAGTGCTCCATGTATATAAAGCACACCTGACAACAGCAGCAGTTGATGGAGGCAGGTAATGATTTAAGCAGATGCTAAGTTCCTGAGAACAGGCAATTAAAATTGCCTGCACATTGACATCTACAGAAGAAAGGTTCACACATCAAACAGGAAAGGAAGATAAATAGAATAGATGGACCTATGAGTCAAAACATATTTGGAATCTAAATGTTTCCTGGCACTAAATAACCAGGAACATTGCAACGTATCAAAAGCAAAGACTACAATTGACTGTAATAGAAAAATATCAGCTGAAAGGTCAAGAAAATAGTTTTAATGAAATCCTAAATGAATAATTTATAAAGACAAAAATTCCTATTAAGGTACAAGAAGCATCCAAAATGCCAAATAGATTGGAACAAACATAGTCTCCTTGCCACATAATATTCAAAACACTATACATGTAAAGAAATATAAAAACAAACAAAAAAACCCCAAAACTAGTCACATGCTAAAATAGAACTATTAGATTCATATCTTCCCTCTCAATGTGTAGTGCAAAACAACAAAACGTCTTGGACATGTAGTGCAGAATAAAAAAAAAACAACAACAAAAACAAAAAAAAACAAAACAAACAAAAAAAACCACCAACAACAACAAAAAACAGCCATGGTGTTCCTAAAAGCAAACCAATGGTACAAATGATTTGGGACGATTCATTCATGATTGTGAAGATATTCAGAGGTCACAGCCTTATTTAGCAAGTAAGAAACACGACTAGAAACCTCACACGTAGCCATATCTAGCTGACATTTCCCATCCAGCCCCTGACAGGGCCCTCCACCCCAGCAACCACTGCTCAGCCACGTATTCCTGCACATTGTGGGCAGATATCCTGTGCTTACCATATCTGGATTTCAGAGCTTCCCTGAGGTTCCCTCACAGCACAGCACGGAACAGCAGAGCTCAGAGCAGGACACAGTGAACTATTCTGGCCTGCACAGCCACAAGGAACTGGAAGAAAGGTACCCAGAAGATCCTGCCTCTTTCTTTGAATGGCAGGTCGGCCCAGAAGTCTGGATTGGCCAGTAAGCCTTACCACTCCTCAAGGTTAAAGTGTGCTTCTAGTCCATGGCCAACCTGTTTTCCAGATCTTAGGAGTGGTTTTCACTCCCTTAGCATTTGTGGCTGCCTTGCAAGAGGACTCTCACACCACCCAGGCCTAGGAGAGAACCCACTTTTCCAGCTCAGGCTATGCAGCTGCCTGTTCCTACCCTTGTGAGCAATGATGCTGCACTTACCAGGACCTAAATTCAGACCTAGCCTGAGCTTTCCCCACAGCACTTGTCTTCCTCTTCCTGTAATCAAGGTGAATAGCTTGCATAGCCCATTCCTCAGGTGCAGTGGAGGAATCAATCTGACCCACAAGGGGAAGGGTGCTCAGGCTATTAACTTTAAAGAGTGACTTTAGGAAAGAAGAGTTTTGTTTTCTGGATTCATGCTGGGATAAGGGAAATGGAAGCTCTTTTTCACGATTAGATATGTCTTTGATTTTCAAGTTTTCCTTGGCAGACAGTCATTATTGGAAGAATAGAACAACTGTCTCTGAAACATTATAATAAATCTTCCTTCTACTTACACAGAAAAAATAATTTTCTCTATGAGATATGTTGATCTAGAGAACCTGTGCTAACACAAGTGTGGATTGTTTCCCCGCCTTTCCACTGAGGAAGATGTGCTGACTAACAATAGTGCTCCACATTGTTTGTCATTCCTATATTAGTTTTTCTCCTGGGTTTTTTCATACCTATCATCTGGTGGAAGGGAATTACATGAATCCACAAAGCAAATCATGTGTTTACTAAAATCCCTCTTTAATGTTAAAAGACTGGGCATCCTTACACTGATGGGCCAGCTCTATACCTCCACTACAAGTTAAGTAACAGGTTATCCACCTTGATTTCAGGAAGAAGAAGGGGACGTGCTGAGAGGAATTCTCAAGCAAGCTATGAAGTCAGGTCATGATGAGTGCAGGATCACTGCCCACAAAGGGGAGGAGCAAGCAGCTGAACAGCCTCAGTTGCAATGGTGTGTCCTCCTCCATTGCTGGGTGGAAGTACAGATGGATGAGGCTCTTGGAGGACAGGCACAAATGCTATGGGAGTGCAAACCTGACCTGAGATATATGAAGGGTGTGGCCCAGGACTGGAAGCACACTCTAACCTTGAGGAGGGGTAAGACCCACTGGCCAATCAAGGACACCAGGCAGACCTGCCAGTCAGACTGATAGGCGGGTTCTTCCTGGAGTCTTGTTGAAGTTTGTTTTGGCTGTGCAGGCTTGAATGGTTCTCTGTGTCCTGCTTTGAGTGCTGCTCTTGGGTGCTGTGTGGTGACCTCAAGTCAGTTCTGTGTCTGAGACATGTTGAGCACAGGGTCTCTGCCCATCATGAGGAGAATGGGGATGAGCAGTGGAGCTGGGGTGGTGGGTCCTCCCTGGTGCTGGATGGGAAGCCTCAGTCAGATGTGGCCAGATGTGGCCTCCTGTGAGGTCCTGTGTGGTGATCCTCACACCCTACATCAGGCTGTGACCTCTGAACAACGTCACCATCAAGTCTGAATCTGCCCAAAACCTTTGACCCAGGGACTTGCTTATAGTAATAATACAGGTCAGACGCTGAACTCGGAGAGCGCCATTTCCTCCTAAATCTACAACTTCTGCTCTTATCAGCACTGACAGGGGGAGGTGGGCGGGGCTCAGCCCTACTGGGCGTCATTGTGGGCGTCACTGACAGGGGAGGAGAGAGGGGCTCAGCACAACTGGGCTTCATTTGGGCATCACTGATGGGGAGGTGGGTGGGGCTCATTGTGACTGGGTGTCCTTGTGGGCATCACTGATGGGGTGTGGGAGGGGCTCAGCGTCACTGGGCATCATTGTGGGCATCACTGATGGCGTGTGGGCAGGGCTTAGCGAGACTGGGCGACATTGTGGGCGTCACTGACAGGGGAGGTGGGTGGGGCTCAGCGGGACTGGGCGTCATTGGTAACACTTATGTATTAGATCCATTTTTAGTTTATTTTTGGATCTTCTAAGAAGCATCTCGCGTGCTGGGTGGAACTCCGATATTAAACTGACTTACAGAAGAGAAGAACTGAAGATGGAAAGGATTCACCGAGCTTAGGAAACAGTGACAGTGAGTAGCATTTAGCTGATGAAGGACTGTGTTATAAACACCCCACGGACCAGTGTGCTCAGCAGGCCGGATAGAGACGAGGATGCCGGGTTTCACGTGTGTGTCCACCAGGTTTGTGAAGAAATCTGTCTCCACACCATCATGGGGACAACTGTGACGCACAACCAGCCAATGTGAACATGCTCATGGCAATTTTATTGGAAATATTTTCCATCAAAATCTATAATTCTATCAGGAAAATATTCCATGTGCTTGGTCAGTGAGTACAGAGAGATTTTCTGTTTACTATTTTACCATTTTTATTATTATTTTCGAACAAATTCTTCAATTTTATCACATTTTTGTATATATTTATTCAGTTTTTATCAAAAAGTGTATCCATGTAAATCTCAATTTTATCAGAAAATGTTTCTTTTACCCATTCGATAATATTATAAATATTTAATTTTCTACCTTTTTGTATACAATTTTCTATGACAACTGTGACACACAACCAGCCAATGTGAACACAATCACGGCAATTTTATTGGAAATATTTTCCATCCAAATCTATAATTCTATCAGGAAAATATTCCATGTGCTTGGTCAGTTAGTACAGATCGATTTTTCTAAGTTTACTATTTTACCATTATTACTTTCCAACAAATTCTCCAATTTTAACACATTTTTGTATATATTTATTCAAAAATAGTATCCATGTAAATTTCATGCAAATTCATTAATTTATTTTGGGCTCAGGGTAACAAGAAAGGCTCAAGGGCCTCTCCTCTCATTAATGTCTGACAAGGCCGTCCTCTCCTACACAAGTGGCTGGAACCGCGGGTCCCTCCATGTGTGCTCTTTCCTTAGTGATTAACTCCCTGGGAGCCATGGGGACACTGGGTGGTTCATATTGCTGTTCCTCCTATGGGGCTGCAAACCCCGTCTGCTCCTTGGGTCCTTTCTCCAGCTCCTCCATTGGGGACCCTGTGCTCAGTCCAATGGTTGGCTGAGAGTGTCCCCCTCTGTGTGTGTCAGGCACTGGCAGAGACTCTCTGGAGAGAGCTGTATCCGGCTCCGGTCAGCAAGTGCTTGTTGGCATCCCCTAAACTGTCTGGGTTTGGTGACAGTATGTGGGGTGGGTCCCTGGATCCATCCAGTCTCTGGACGGCCTTTCCTTCAGTCTCTGCTCCACACACTGTCTCTGTGTCTCCTCCCATGGGGGGTTTGTTTGCCCTTCTAAGAAGGACCAAAATGTCAACACTTTGCTCTTCCTTCTACTTGAGATTCATGTGGTCTGTGGAATATATCTTGGGTATTCTCAGCTTCTTAGCACTTCTCAGTGACTGCATGTGCTTTTTTTAAATTTTATTTTACTTATTTACTTAAATATGCATTTGTGCATTTATGCATTTATGCATTTGTGTATTTGTGTATTTATACATTTATGCACTTGTGCATTTGCACAATTGTGTATTTATGTATTTATATATTCATGCGTTCATGCATTCGTGTATTCGTGTATTTGTGTATTCGTGTATTCATGTATCCATGTATTCATGTATTCATGTATCTATGTATTTACGCATTCATGCACTTATGCATTTATGTATTTATGCATTTATGCATTTATGTATTGATGTATTTATGTATTTATGTATCTATGTATCTATGTATCTATGTATCTATGTATCTATGTATCTATGTATCTATATATCTATGTATCTATGCATTTATGCATTAAGTATTTATGTATTTATGTATTTATGTACTTATGTATTTATGTATTCATGTATTTTTGTATTTATGTATTTATTTATGTATTTATGCATTTACATATTAATGTATTTATGCATTTATGCATCTATGCATCTATGCATTTATGTATTTATGTATTTATGTATTTGTGATTGGGATGCCTCTCTCAGGATGATACTTTCTAATTTCATCCATTGGCCTGAGGATTTTATGAATTCATTTTTTTAATAGCTGAGTAGTACTCCATAGTGTAAATATACCACAATTTCTGTATCCATTCCTCCATTGAGGCTCATCTGGGTTCTTTCCAGCTTCTGACTATTATAAATAAGGCTGCTATGAGCATAGTGGAGCATGTGTCCTTATTACACGCCCCACCTGCATATCCATTCTATATAGTGTTACAAAATCCAGATGTGGATTTTGTGGATGCAAAGAAATGCTCACTGACAGGAGCCTCATATGGCCATCTCCTGAGAGGCCCTTCCAAATCCTTACAAGACAGGGGAAGATGCAGCATCCAATCATTGGACTGAGCACAGGGTCCCAATGGAGAAGACAGAGAAAGGACTAACGTTGATGAAGGGGTATACAACTCCATTGGAGGAACCATATCAGCCTCCCAGACCCCACTAAAACTCCCAGGCGATCAACCATGGCTCCAGAAGCATATGTAGCAGAGGATGTTCCTGTGATGGCTTGATAGATGCCCTAGTGTAGAGGAACACCAAGACCGCAGACACTGAGAACACACATAAGCTCATCCCCTTATTCTGTTCTGAAGGCAGAAGTCATGCTTCACATGGAAATTCTTTTATGACCGTAACAGATTGTTGGCTGTGTGGCTCAGTGGGTAAATCAGTGCTGATACAGCCATTTAGCTTAAGAATTTATTTGGATTAACTAAGAGGAAACTAAGAGGACAGCGAGTTCATTGACTTTGGGAGCAAAATCCTGGGCCACATGAGCCAGCAAAACATGGGACTGTTTGTCTCAGTTTCATTTTTCAGAGACTGCAGGTATAGCTGTTACAGAATTAATATCCCTTCCCAGTAGAAATCACTCCACACACTTACGATGTTAATAAAGAAATAAATCACTTTAATGATTGCATGCATTCAGCTCTGACTAAATCTCAAAGGAGACCCAACCTAGAAGGGAACCGGCTTTCTACATATGCTGTCGACCTTAAGTCTCTTTTAGGTTCAGGCCTGCGATATATTTGAGACGATTTGAATACGGTCAGGATAGTGTAATTCCACCCAGTAAGGCAGATGGAGGTTTACAGAGTAAATCTTCCTTCTATATCATATTGTATGATCTAAGCTATAGATTTAAGACAAGGACCAAATCAACATTTATATATCAAATGATGCCTAAGAAGAATCAAAAAACAAAGTACACACACTCTGGTCCTTCTTAGAAGTGGAATGTAAGGAAAACTTGTGTAAAGGCAAATGACATGCATCGCCATGGTGATTTTTCCAGGTCTGAGTAAAATTCGTGCAGTATTGTGGGTTGTCGTGTGTGTGTGTGTGTGTGTGTGTGTGTGTGTGTGTGAGAGAGAGAGAGAGAGAGAGAGAGAGAGAGAGAGAGAGAGAGAGCTCCACCTTCTGGTTGGATTTTCTTACTGCGGGCGGTATCTTTTCCATCCAGGTCTGAGTGGTGCCTCCTTTGTCTTCTGTGTGCGCCACCTCCTGGTTGGTTTTGTTATTACAAGCTGTATGTTTTATGGTGTTTGTTGATTTTTGTTTCTGGTTTTGGCTTTATCTGTTCACTGATTCTACACGGTGTCACACTCTTCTGGGAACAAGGCCTTGATTTTGTATCTGTGGCAGGTTTCAGTTAGGAAAGACATATCTGGGAGTTTTGGCTATGGCAAGGTCAGGAAGCATTCTGAGACTCGTCCTGTGGTACATGCATATCAGCTGATCATCAATTAGGCATTGATTATTGATCGAATGATTATTGGTTATTGATCAATGTTCGTTGATAAGGTATGGGTTATTGATCATTTATTGGTTATTGTTCGATTATTGATCCATGTCCTGCCCTTCGCTCACTGTCATTCCCCAGTCTCACATACATGCTCACACATACCACACACATTTAGTAAAAGCTACAAATGCATGTAAATTTATTCAAAATCAATAATTCATGCAAATTCATGAATTTAGCCTAGGCTCAGAGCAGCTGAGAGATGCCTACTAATCTGGTTCCTTTCTTTTGGGTGTCCACCACTTCCTGGTTATTTCTCATGTCTACCTGATAGAAAGAAAAATATGGACTTGTGTTTGGGGAGTCACAGAGAGGTCTTTCTCATGATTGCCACATTCTGGCTGTTTCTTGTATCTGTGAGAGACAGGGAAGGTTTTATTTGTGTTTTTGTCTGCGGTGTTTGTATTTCTCAGAACAAGAGAACTTTAAAAATGTGAGTTTAAGGGGTAACCATGAGTAGTGACTTTGATAAGGTGACTTGATGAAGTGACTTTGACTTGATAGACTTATTAATGTGAGACAGTCTATATCTACCATAGTTTCCAGGTTCACTTTACCACAGAAGAGGCCAGGGAGCTGGTTCCTGGATCCACCTGGGAGTTCCTCCAATTTGCTTGCTTTACCCAACTCACCCAGACTGGGATTGTAACACCATTGAAGGTAAGAGGAGGCCTTTTGTCCACCACCCATCTCTGCTGGCAGCTCTCAAGGTGGCGAAAAGATGGCTCAAAAATTTGGCCAGAGTATATAATATTAGGCAGAGACAAAATAATATCCCTACAGCTTTTTTAGACAGGGTCACTTAGACATTTTGACAACACACACCCATGGACCCTGAATCACCAGAAGAAAAGGCAGCATTTGCTTGAGTTTTTGTCAACCAGGGAACACTAGCTATGAAGACAAAGCCCCAGAGGGTGGAATAGTTAGGAAAGAGTTGTCTGAGAGATTTAAGGATAGTGGCAAAGAGAGTGTTTAATGGAGGACAGACTGCAGAGGAGACGCAGAGGAGAGGACAGAAGCAACAGACTGGAGGCCTGGGAAAGACCCTGTTGGCAGCCAAGACCAAATCAGAAGACCACAAGTGATGCCTAAAAATGATAGCCTCAATAAAGGAGATAAGGGGGCCCTGAGAATTAACAGTGCCACCACCACAAGGCCAGGGTCACCCTAAAGTAAAATGGAAACCCACCAGCTTTTGTTGATAAAGGTCAACATCATGTCTTGCTAAGACCTACAGATAGAGTCTCTTCATCAGTTTATAAATGACTTCCCAGTGGAACGGGAAACAAAACAACAATGCAGGACATTTTAGATGCCTTGAAAAATTCTGGCTATTGAAGACTCTGCTAAAAAAATAAATAAAAAAACTTCAGGTGACCTTTGTAGACTTGAGCAATGCATACTTAAACCACGAATCCTGGCATTATTCTATGTGTCACCAATCAATTAATCAATCAACCTATAGTCAGAAACCTGCAGTTCACAATCAATAATATATTGATTCAATTTTTGATAAAGCGAAGACCAAGATAATTGAGTAATTGTCTGTTGTTTAATTATATTTATTGTTGATTAATTGTTGATTGATTGGCAGCTCATGACTGGCTGGTCTTTGACAGGCAGTCTATTATCTATGAGCAATCAAGTGACTCATCGGCAGCTGGATGTTTGATTGGTCTCTGACTGAATATTGATCAATGGATGATCAGTTCTCAATTGATTGATTTGTGTTCATTTCCAATTATTGATCGATTATGGATGACCAATTGACTTCCTGGTTGAAGATGATGGCAGAGTGATTCATTACCATTCTCTCTCCTTGAATGCCCCCAGGATAACTTCTCAATTGCCCTGCTGCTGGACCCAGACCTCACTGGATGGCCCTAGGTATGACTGCTCAGATAGACGCAGGGGTAATGATGTTCACCAACAGCAACAGCCTCATTCAGGATGGACAAAGGTATGCTGTGACAGTAGTGGTGTTCAGTACCAAGATCACATGGGCAGGACCATACCTGGCAAGAATTTCAGACCAGAAAAACTGGCAGCTCTGAAAAAGTCATTAGAGGTAAGAAAGGACATTAAAGGCAATAAACCAACTTCCTGTGGTGTATGACCACTTCCTGTTATGTTATAGTAACTTCCTGTCAAAAAATGGCCACTTCCTATGACACTGATGGTCACTTCCGGCCATTTAATGGGCACTTCCTCTTAAAGTGAGTCACTTCCTGTGATGTACACTCACTTCCGGTTAGGGCCAGTCACTTCCTGTGACATCACGGGCACTTCTGGGTGTGGCACGGCCACTTCCGGTACTTCTAATGGTCACTTCCGGTCCTGATGTGTCCACTTCCTGTGGGTTCATAGACTTAGGCATGCCCGCCTCACTGTGGTAAGGTTATCTTTTCCCCAGGGTCAAGACGCAGATGGCCAGTGCACCATTGCTACAGCTCATGCCCATGGGGCCATTTATAAGGAGAGGGGACCTTCTGATGGGAAAGGACTAAACTCCATTACAGACGGCAACAAGACAGCCCCGTGGTTGACCTCTAGAAATTGGGCTCCTCATGTCCTTGATTGCACCAGATCCAGGACACCCCACACTGTCTAATGAGACAAAAGATGTGATCTGGGCCAAAAACCTGTTAATGTCTCAGTATTGTATGAGATGAGGGAGGGTGACTAACTGACTACAGCCTAATTTTATGAGAGAACATGGGTCTACACAGAAATAAAGATAGAAATCAGAGACTTTCTAGAGTTCAATGGAAATGAATATGCAACATGCACAATCTCATGGAACACAACAAAAATGAAAGTGGAGCTAAGAAGAAAGTTCACAGCACCAAAGGCCTACATGAAAAAATTGGAGAGCTCTCATGCTGGCAATTTAACAGCATGGTGTAAAGGCTACAACAAAAGAAGTGAGGGAGCAAAGAAAACAAGGAGGAGACATCAGGAAAATTTCAAGTTGGGGGCTGAAAGCAATAAAATAGAAAGGGAACAATACAAAGAATTAATGAAACATGGAGTTGGTCTTTTGAGCCTTTATTAGACAAGATAAACAAACCCTTCTTAAAAGATAAAGAATATACAAATTAATGAAATATAAAATTATATTGGGGATTAAATATCAGGCAATGAAGTAATTCAGAGAGTGGTAAAGACATAGTATTAAAAAGGGTGCACTCCACCAACATGGAAATTCTAAAAGAAATCGATAATTTCCTCAAGAGATTCCACATCCCAAAATTAAACTAGAGAAAACCAACTTAAACAGACAGAAAAATGAAGTAAAACAGAATTCATTAAAATTATGCCACCAATATGAGCCCCATGTCCACGAATTTTAGGGTAGAATCCTTCCAGAATTTCAAAGAGAATTTAACAAAATTCAGTGTATTAAACAGTATAGAAACAAAAGAAATATTAGCCAATTTATTTTCTGAACCCCTGATTACTCATATATCCAGTCAGAAAAGACTGAGCGATAAAAGAGAATTACAGAACAATTATCCTTAAAACCACAGATGTGAAAATACTTAATAGACAAAACAAATAAAATAAAATATAAAACATCAAAAGATCATCCACCATGTCCAATGAGGAAGGCTTCATTCTAGAAACACAGTGATGGTTCAACATACTGGGATTAAAGTGTAAGAAAAAAAAAAACAAGTATTAATCATTTCATGAGATAATATAAAATCTCTGACAATATTCAACACCACTTTGTGATAAAATTATTGGAGTGATTAAGGATACAAGCGAAATGCCTAACCATAAAAATGTCACTTTGTAACAATCCTATAGCCAACAGTAAATTAACTGGAGAGAAATTCAAATGAATTTCAGTAATCCCCAAACTAGAGAAGGTGGTCCATTCTCTCTATAACTATCTATTCAATATATTATGTAAATGTTTAGTTAGAGCAATAAAACTGAAGGAGAGGAAGGTAATATTAATTAGAAATGAGGAAGTAAAATTATCTTTCTTTGCAGATGATTTGATAGTTTGCATAAGGGAACCAAAACTTCACAAAGGCAATTCCTAGAGCTGATGAACACTGTCAGCAAAGTTGTTGGATACATGATTAACTAAAAAAAATAAAGTAAAATTAGTGGCCTTTGTAGGTAAAAATAAGTTTGCAAGTGCAAATAAAATGTAGCTATATCATAAAATTTGAATTGATTGTAGACACTTGTCACAGTTTTTCTACAAATTAAATTACATTGAGAAACTCAATAAAGGTATGTTGGCTAAGAACTTACTAAATCTCTTTAGTCACAGATTACTTTTGGTATTCTTGAAGGTTTTCAAAGACTACTCTGATATGCAAATCCTTTAATAGATTAATTACATGCTAAATAGTTTACTCTTGTTTAAATACAATAGAAACTAGAAAACTGTGACACTTGACTTTGTTTATGAGTTTTCTCTGCATTATGACTATTTCCTATGGTTTCTAAGACTACTCCTTCATGCAAAGGCTTTCTTTACCAAATTGCATATTCATCACATTCTGTACGGGATGTACTTTTTATGCATTCATAGATAACTATTGTGAAAATGTTGTATCACATTGATTATACTTATAAGACTTGTCTTCAATATGTGTTCTGTTAAGTATTTAAAAATGACTATGATATACAAATGTTGGGAATAAGAAAAAGAAACTTGCTCTAAAGACTGCCTTTTTGTTGCCAACCTCCATTTAATCATGAGTTGAAACTAAGTTCAAGTGCGAGGTCATAGGGAACCTGTATCTTAACAATATCTGAAAAGCTTTCGTGATTTGTTTTGTTTCCAGAAACATAATGACTGTTCCTAAACACAAATTCTGTTATTCATGTTTTATTTCTCAAAATTAAATACCTGTTACTAACTACAAAAACCATTGGGTGTGATAGGCTAAAACATAAAACCTACATTCTGTATCATTTCACATAGAGTAACAACAGAAGAAATCCTGATTGGTTGGAAATGTAGATGTAACTTACCATTTATGTTTGGAGTTTTCAGATTTGAAATCTATATCAGTTTCTGGCTGACGGTGGGAACAGGATGGGGGTCATTCAGATAAGTTTATAAATGTATTTTCTAGTTCGGATAAATCAGTAATGATTTGAGTACAAAAGATTTTATCATTTACATTGCCCTGGTATTTAAATTGTGTTGGAACTCAGTGAAATATCATAACATAAAGGCTTTACCACATTGCTAACATTCATAGAATTTCTCTCCAGTATGAATAGTTTCATAATGATGAAGACTACTGTGGTGTACAAAGGCTTCATTATACTAAACACATTCATGTGGTTTTTCGCTAACACATATTCTTTCATGAAAATTAAGATTACAGAATTGTGCAGTCTTGACCACATTAAATGTACTCAACAATGTTTCTGTCTTATCACTTCCATTGCTATGAAAAGTCATCATGAACAAAGCAACTGCTATAAAATCAAACATTATTTGGGGCTGGCTTCGAGATTCAGAGGTTTAGTCCATTTTCATCATAGCAGGAAGAATGGCAGGCCTGAAGGCAGACATGATGCTGGAGTACAACCTGAGAGTTCTGCATCTTTATCCAAAAACAGCCAAGAAGAGAATGTCTTCCAGGGACCTAATAGTAGGGTCTCTTCAGCAATGGTAGTAATTTCAAAGCCTACCCCAACAGTGATTCATCTCCTCCAACAAGGCCACAACACCACATAATGCCACTCACTTAGATTAGCATATTTAAATTACTACATTCCCCTGCCTGTCCCCCATGTAATTGTTCAAACACATGAGTGTATAGGGATCATATTTAAAAATGTAAAATACATGAGTTCCTACTTCAAATGTAACCATCATCTATAGCAGTCTCAAAAATGTTAAGAGTCCGAAGGTCAAAGATTTTTCTGAAATTAATCCCATCATGTAATCATGTGCAAAAACAAAAAAGCACACCATATACCTCCAAATTCATAGTATATACTTCACCGTTTATAAAGACAACATGAGGAAATCTTGGACCTAAATAAGACAAGCCAGCTGAGGAATCTCCAAACTCTACATCTACATATCTGTTGTCAAAATGTTCTTCAAATCTCCACCTCCTTTCTGCTTTGTTTAATGCAGGAGAATTCTTTCTCTTTAAGTGGTTTTATTCCATTAAATCAGTTCTCCTGAGCAGACAATACACAATTCTAACATCTCAAGATCTTGGAGTTTCCATGATAACTTGAATATCACAGCTTCTTGTTTCAATATCTGGGATCCACTAATGATCATCTCTGCTCCTCCAATGAGTTTGGGTCACATTTCAAGGTCTGTCCTCTGTATCACTCTAAGGTCTGGTTGACTCTACTCTCCTGTTCTTGCTACTCATCCCATGGTACTTGCATCTTCAGGATGCTGGGTTCTTCTCCTGCAACTAGGCTTGAACCATAGCCTCCCTTATGCTCAATCAATGGTGCCAAGCCTCAGCTGCTCTGCATGAAAATTTCAAGCATTCAAAACTAGGACCTTCTTGGTGATTCTTACACATGACCAAGTCTAGCTGCACCACTAGGTTCACACTTGATAATCTGTGGAACCCACCTTCTTTGTCACTCAAAAAATTCTACCCATAAGATTGTATGCCACTGATGCTGATTTCTTCTACATCACCTCGAATTCTGGAACTATAGCTATTCACCATTGTCCCAATAGTCACTTCTATTCTTGCCTCTAAATCCACAGCCACTTTGACAAAGCTGCTGAGTTCTGCTGTTTGATATGTTTGAAAGATAACCGTTTCTATTACATTATCAACCCACATCTATTTTTAGAAAATTTCACTGCCTAAGCTTGGTGGTCATGTAACTTGCTTAGTAGATTAACCATGAACTCAGAGATCTACAGGGCTCTTTCTCCTGAACATTCAGATAAAAATGATGTAACACCATGTCTGGATCTAAGCTTTTAAATATAGATCTTAAATTGAAATCAAAGAATAGCAATCAAGATCCATTCCTTCTAAGTTTGACACATTCATGTATCTTCCCATCTCCACATAAAAAAGAGTAACCACATAATAATTCCTAACATGACAGAGTTCATATTCATACAACTGCAAATCCATATGTTTAGCAGGATGAATTCTTGCCCTAATGTAAACATTCCTTTAATACCATTGAATATCTTTGATCACAGGATTTAACCTCATTCAGCTTCCTGATGTGGCATTTCATTTTGATCCTTACAATTTGGCTTTTTCCATTCTTAGATTCTATGCTTGTTAAAAGCTGTCAGCCCAAATACTGTGCAATGATTTTCCTGACTTACTTTGTCAATGCAATTAATATAAACCTCTTCACCTTAACATCAAGGAACTCTTCTGACAAAGGTAAAATGGATCAACCTTCTTTGCAAAAGCATTAAAAGAACCATCTCCAGATATGAAATAATCTCAAGCACCCATGTCTATCATATTTATGCTATGATAGCCCCCTAACTCCCACTTGATTCATAAGTATATAAGGATTCTCTACAGCACAGAGAATTTGGAGAATTCTCCCTTGTGAATATATTTTACTAAATTGATTACATTAATAAGGTTTCTGTCTGGTATGTGTTCTTTTATGATATTGGGGATGACTGGGTTTTGCAAAGGTTTTACATCACTGATTACATTCATGAGTTTTCTCTAAAGTATGTGTTCTTTTATGTCTTTGGAGATTACTGTGAACTGCAAATGCTTTACCACATTGATTACATTCATAAGGTTTCTCTCCAGTATGTGTACTTTCATGATATTGGAGATGACTGGATATTGCAAAGGATCTACCACATTGACTACATTCATAAGGTTTCTCTCCCGTATGTGTTCTTTTATGATATTGGAAAGTACTGTGTTGTGCAAAGCCTTTACCACATTGATGGCACTCATAAGGTTTCTCTCCAGTATGAATTCTTTTATGACATTGGAGATTACTGTGCTGTACAAAAGCTTTACCACATTGATTACATTCATAAGGTTTCTCTCCAGTGTGTGTTCTTTTATGTCTTTGGAGATGACTGGATCTTGTATAGGCTTTATCACATTGATTACACTCATAGGGTTTCTCTTCACTATGACTTCTTACATGCCTGCAATGATAATTAGCACATGTGAAATATTTACCACATTCATTACTCTGATCAATCATGTAATCAATATGAATTATGTTTTCAGTTTGGTCTAACAGTAAAGAATCATCAGATCTTAAGGTTTTAGCACTTTGTATGTTCAAGGTGTTCTCCCTCATCATGAGTTGTTCAAGACACCTGTGATGTATAATATGTGGAATATAGATTAATATTAATAGTACATGCTTCATATTTATAACATCCTCTTTATATATGCGATATTTATATGATGTATTTCAGCTTTTGGAAGAAATGTTGAACAACTCTGATCTTTATAATACTGATTGCTTTCATAATGTTTCCTGTTGTGTTAATTACAATGTGTCAGACTGTGAACCTGGAAACACAGAAGAATTTCCATGTTCCTTGTACCTTAGTACACTAGTAATAAAAATTTTCTACACTATGAATTTGGGGATGTTCCACATAAAACTAGAAAAGCAATTAATTGCAATAGTCTATCATATTCCTAATATCTATCAATGGCAGAATACTACATATCTTTTCATTGTTCTCAAACAAAAATGTTATCTTTCTTCTTTCAATATCCCTATGCTCACATGGGTTTTAACTTTTGTAACACATTATATACCTAATACAAAGAGAATGACAAGTGAAAGGTTTATACTTTGTATTCACATTCTTTGAATTTTTGTTTCTCATAATATAATATGTGGAATATAGATTAATGTTCTCTTCAACAACATCCTTGAATGTCATAAAATGCCCTCTTACCAAACTTAACAATATTAATATAAGTATATGAGTATCACCAATTTTATTTTGGACTCTTTGCTTATTAGAATGCTTAGGATATAAATTAATCACGACTCAATTTGCAATATCAAAGTCCTATGAGACTATACAGATTGGCAGGTCCACCACACAGCTCTAATGGAGCTTGATAGCAAATAAAGTTATCTCTAAAGTCATTGTTTCCCTGACCTCTTTCTTAAGGGAATGCCTGGGATACATAAATCAGAAAACCTACAATGACGTACATGGTTTTGTGAGAATATTATAATCATAGCTACACTTAAAAGGCTGAAATTTAACACTCGTGATTTTCTTTAGGGCTTCTAGAACATATTAAAATTTTGTCAGAGGCATATTTGTATCAGTTTCCAAATGAAAATTACCTTTCATGACTTCTAGAAGTATGATATTTTTGTTCAATATGATGGTCTTCCCAGTAAGAACCTAAAACACAGTACAAGAAAAGGAATGATATATGATTGGAAATTGGGTAAAATTAAAGATACTGTGAATTTTCACAGCACTGAACCTGCTTTATTCAGCTCAATCTTCCTGTCACTCAGTGAAAATCAAAACAAATATTCTCAATCTTACGTATAACAGTGAGGTTACAGTAGGTCTCCAGCATCACATCTTTGTAGAGATTCTTCTGGGCAGGAACAAGCAAATTCCACTCTTCTGAAGTGAAGTTCACATGCACATCTTCATATGTCACTGCCTCCTAAAATGCCCCACAAAAAAGTACAACTCAAAGCATGAAACTGATATTACTGCTATGTAAATGCATGGTTTATTGACAATATATCCATTTAATTCTGGTGTTTCCTCCACTTACTTCCTGACACAGAAGTTATAATCTAATTAACATGTGATTTTTGGAGGAAATTGAATGGTTTGGGGATATTCATCGGGCCCACACCCTCTTAAAAGATAAACAGAGGTGATTGGGGGAAAGGAGTTTGTGAGGGCAACAGAACTAGAGTGTTGACAGTAATCAGGTAAATAAGGAATATATAAACTATTGGAGATACCAAACTATAAAGAAAAAATAATATTTTGAGCCCATATACACTGTCTTCTCCCTCAATATGTATCTGGAAAGGCTCCTCATATAAGACCTTCCAAAAATTTACAAAGAAAGCCAGACAGGACAGAAAAGTATTCAAACACATCATCCTATCTAGATGCTGTATGTATTAATCAACTATATTGTGGCCCTGGTCATGAGAGTTTCACACTCATTCTGTGATGAAAACCCATTCAGTCTCCTGTGATCCTCATACGCTTTAGGATCTCCCACACTGTTCAAAGTTCTAAAGTCTTCTCTGACACTCAAGGCAATATCTTGAAAGTCACATATTGTAAAATCAGAAAGCACGTTGTACCTTTCAACATTCAATGACACAGAATACTCCTTCACATTAAAATAAATAGTAATGTGCAAATAGGTAGAGAAGACTGGACCAAGGCAAGAAACACAGCAGAAAAAACACTAAATCCAGTAGCTTTGTCTTAAACACATTGACTTCAGTCTCTATAGGCTTAAGTGGCTCTCTTTCTGTAACTTCACAAACATCTCAAACTTTGGGTATTTCCTCTCCCTGTATGCATCTCATCTTAGCGGATTTATCAAATCCTTATGCATCTGAATAATTTTGGTCCCAAAATGCAACTTAAGCATCATCCTCACAACTTCAATATGATGAACACTAGATCACTAGCTGTGCTGCCCAATCCTTCTAGCACAAGTTGCTACATTCATTGTATGCTCATACCATGATACATTTTTACACTTTTTTCAATCGATTGTTTCTGTGTATAGCCCTGGCTGTCCTGGAACAATCTTGGTAGAACACGCTGTCCACAAACTCAGAGATCCATCCACCTCCCTCTCCCCCTGTGCAGGAAATAATGTCACATACCAGTAATTCTTTTAAATTTTCTAATTTCTTTTAAATTTTGTGTATGCATGTAGCTTTAAGTATGTGAACAGTGTCTAAGCATATGAAAAGAGAGAATTAGATTTCCCAGATCTAGAATTAGAAGCAATGTGTCAATAGGCAAGGGTATGAGAAAGTGAACTCATTCTCTTGGGGAGAGATAGGAAACTATACTGGATAGCTATGCATCTACTTTTTGCCTGAATTTAGTTGATATTCTGATATGGGAGTGAATTTTTTACTTGATGCACATGGGGCTACCAAGAAGAACTTTCAATTACGGACATCTATGCTCCAAAGGTAAGGGAACTCACATTCATAAAAGAAACTTTACTCAAGTTCAAAGTACCTCATGCCGGAATTGTAGGTGACCTCAACACCATACTCTCCTCAATTAACTGATCAGGGAAACACAAATTAAACAGAGGCACAGTGAAACTAACAGAAGTTTTGGTCCAAATGGATTTAACAGGTCTTTATAGAACATTTCATACTAAATCAAAAGAATATACCTTCTCAGCACCTTATGGTACTTTCTCCAAAATTGACCATAATATTGGTCACTAAACATACCTCAACAGATATGAGAAGATTGAAGTAATCTCAAGCCTGTGATCAGATCACTACAGATTAATGCTCATCTTCATTAACAACAAAACCAACTAAAAACCCACATTCACATGGAAGCTGAACAATGCTCTACTCAACAGTACCTCCATCAAGGAAGAAATAAGGAAGAAAATCAGACATTTTACAATTAATGATAATGAAGGCACAACATACCCAAACTTATGGGGGCAGAATGAAAGCAGTGCCTAAGGAAAACACATGGCTCTGAGCGCCTAGAAAAAGAAACTGGGGAAAGGATACAATAGCAGCCTAATAGCACACCTGAAAACTCTGGAACAGAAAGAAGCTAATACACCCAAGAGGAGTAGAAGGCAGGAAATCACCAAACTCAGGGTTGAAATCAACCACATGGAAATGAAGAACTATATAAAGAATCAAAACAAACAAACAAAAAACCGGGAAGCTTGTGCTTTGATAAAATCAAAACCATAGAAAAACCATTAACCAGACTAACCTGAAGGAACAGAGATAGTATCCAAATTAACAAAATAGAAATGAAACAGGAGATATAAAATCAGATTTTGAAGAAATTAAAAAAAAATCATCAGAGCATACTTCAATAGCCTATATTCAATACCTCAGAGATATCTAGAAGAAATGGACAATTTTCTAGACAGATACAAAATGCCAAAGTTAAATCAGGATCAGAGAGCCCATCTAAACAATCCCTCAAAACATAAAGAAAAGAAATCATTAAAATTCTCCCAATCCAAAAAAAAAACCTAAAAAAAGCACAGTACCAGATGTTTTTAGTGCAGAATTCTATCAAACCTTGAAAAGAAGAGCTATCACCAATAATTTTCATATTATTCCACAAAACACAAAGAGAAGGAAAACTAAGCAATTTGTGAAGCCACAATTTTGATAACATAGCCGTTCATAAATCCAACAAAAAAGACAACTTTAGACCATTTTCCATTATGACAACTGATGCAAAAAAATCTAAAAAAAAATATTGCCAACTGAATCCAAGAACACATTAAATTGATCATTCACCATGAGCAAGTAGGGTTCATCCTAGGGATGCATGGATGGCTTAATATACAGAAATCCATCAATGTAATCCACTACATAATCAAACTCAAAGGAAAAAAACATCATTTTATTAGATGTAGGAAAACCATTTGACAAAATACAGCATACAGGAATTCAAGGCCCATACCTAAAGATAGTAAAAGCAATTCATAGAAAACCAGTAGTCAACATCAAACTAAATGGAGAGAAACTTAAAGCAATCCCACAAAAATCACGGACTAGACAGTTCTCCTCCATCTCTAACAATCTATTCAATATAATACTTGAAGTTCTTGCTACAGCAATTAGAAAACAATAGGAGGTCAAATGGATACAAATTGGAAAAGAAAAGTCAAACTATCACTATTTGCAGATGATATGATAGTATATTTAAAATACCCAAAAAACTCCACTGGAGAACTCCAACAGCTGAAAAACAAATTCAGCACAGTGGCTGGATATAAAATTAACTCAAACAAATCAGTAGCCTTCCTATACTCAAAGGATAAATAGGATGCAAAAGAAATTAATGAAATGACACCTTCAAAATAGTCACAAGCAACTTAAAGTAATTTGCTGTCACTCTAACCAAATAAATGAATTATCTCTTTGATAAGATCATCAAGTCTCTGAAGAAAGAAATTGAAGAAAACCTCAGAAGATGAAAATGCCAGTCTCATTCTCATGTACTGGCAGGATCAATATAGTAAAAATGGACATCTTGCCAAAAGCAATCTATAGTTTCATGCAATCCCCATGAAAATCCCAACTCAGTTCTTAATAGAGTTAGAAAGAGCAATTCTCAAATCCAACTGGAATAAAAATCAGGACAGCTAAAACTATTCTCAACAAGAAAAGGAATTCTGTTGGTATCAGTGTCCATGACCTCGCACAGTGCTATGGAGCAATAGTGATTAAAAACTGCTCGGTATTGGTGACAGGCAGGTAGATCAATGGAATTAAATTGAAGATCCAGAAATGTTCCCACCCATCTATGATCACTTGACCTTTGACAAAGGAATCAAAACCATCCAGTGGAAAAGTAATAGCCTTTTCAACAAATGGTGCTGATTCATCTTGCACTTAGCATGAAACACACAATGGTATAGAACACCCCTTCATCTTCCAGTACACAGAAATGTATACTCCTTGTTCATCTACATGCCATGCCTGACAGGAGACAAAGTAGGCTTTCCATAAAATTTATTGCTCTATTTTTTTGTTCCACATGCAATGGACACAGCTGTTCTGAACACTGAATAAACAACAGAGACAGCCTAACCTCTCTCCTGACTATGTCTCCTGGTGAATTGCTAAGACCATATCTTCCTTCCTGCCTCTTCTTCCAGCTTTCAACATTAGCAAGAATTCCCTCTTTAACATCCCCACCAAACAGGGCAAAAAGAAGCAGCACTCAGCCAACTTTCTCTCAAAATACAAACAGCAAACAGTAATTCAAGAATAAAATTACCACACAAACAAGACAAATCCAGAGATCTGTATCTAGAACTATTATCACCACACACCCAGATGCCTAGATATTAGCAAAAAAATATATAATGTAGATAAGCCTGGGAAATATGTCACCAAGAAAGCCAAGGTGTCCTGTCACAGCAGGTCCTCAAAAATTAAAACACGCAAGAGGTCTGATACAAAAGAGGTTGTTTTGGGGAAAGAACATGAGTGTGATCCTGGGGAAGGGATAGAGGTACACAAGAGGACCTGCAGACTGGAACACATATAGGAGCAGAGAGAATGGGGTGAGTGTAGAGAATGAATATAGAGGGGGCATGTGTAGAGAACAAAAACAGGGAACAAATATAGAGAGCAGCTGAAGCTAGTGCTCCATGTATATAAAGCACACCTGACAACAGCAGCTCTTGATGGAGGCAGGCAATGATTTAAGCAGGTGCTAAGTCCCTGAGAGCAGGCCATTGAAATTGCCTGCACATCGACAATTATAGAAGGAAAGTTCACACATCAAACAGGAAAGGAGATAAATAGAATACATGGACTTATTGGTCAAAAAATATTTGGAGTCTAAAAAGTTTCCTGGCACTAAATAACCAGGAACAGTGCATCATATCAAAAGCAAATAGTACAATTCACTGAAATAGGAGAAAATATCCACTTAATGGTCTAGAAAATAGTTTTAATAAATTCCTAAATGAATAATTTGTAAACTACACACAAAGATTCCTATTAAGGTGCAAGAAACATCCAAAATACCAAATAGATTGGAACAATAAAAGTCCTCTTGTCACACAATATTCAAAACACTATACATGTAAAGCAATATGAAAACTGCAAAAAAAGTCACATATTAAAATCGACCTATTAGATTCATACCTGCCCTCTCAATGTGCAGTGCAAAACACAAAATATGTTGGACACGTGTTGTAGAATCAAAAAAAAGCAGCCATGATATTTCTACAAGCAAACCAATGGTCCAAATGATTTGGGAAGAATCAGCAATGAGAGTGAAGCTATTCAGAAGTCACTGCATTATTTATCAAGTAAGAAGCACCACTAGAAATATCACATCCAGTCACATGTAGCTGCTGTTTCCCATCCAACCCCTGACAGGACCCTCCACCCCAGGTAGAACGCTCCACCCCAGCACCCACTGCACAGCCACCTGTTCCTCCCCATTGTGGACAGATATCCTGTGCTTACCATGTCTCGATTTCAGAGATTCCTTGAGGTCCCCTCACAGTGAAGCACGGAACAGCAGAGTTTAGAGCAGAAAACAGTGACCTATCGTGAAAAGCCACAGGGAAATTGAAGAATAATACTGGGAAGATCCCGCCTCTTTCTTTGAATGGCAGGTCTGCCTCGATGTCTGGTTGGCCAGTAATCCTTACCACTCCTCAAGGTTAAAGTGTGCTTCTAGTCTAGAGCCAAACTTTTTTCCAAATCTTAGAAGTGGTTTTCACTCCCTTAGTATTTGTATGTGCCTTTCAAGAAGACTCTCACACCACCCAGGTCTAGGAGGGATTCCACTATTCCAGCTCAGGATATTCAGCTGCCTGCTCCCCACACCTTGTGAGCAATGATGCTGCACTTACTACGACCTCAATTCAGACCTAGCCTGAGCTTTCCTCACAGCACTTGTCTTCCTCTTCCTGTAATCAAGTTTGCATAGCCCATTCCTCAGGTGCAGTGGAGTAATCAATCTGACCCACAAGGAGAAGGGTGCCCAGGCTATTAACTTTAAGGAGTGATTTTAGGAAACAAAAGTTGTGTTTTCTGGCTTCATGCTGAGCTCAGGGAAATTGTAGCTCCCTTTCAGAAGAAAATAAATCCTTGATTTTGAAGTTTCCTTTTGCAGACAGCCATTATTGGAAGAAGAGGATAATTGTCTCTGAGACATTATAATATATCTTCTTTCTACATACACAGAAAAATTCACTCTCTCTATGAGATATGGTGATGTAGAGATCCTGTGCTAACACAACTGTGTGTTTTTCCCCACCTTGCTACTGAGAAAGATGTGCTGACTAACCATTGTGCTCCACAGTGTTTTTCATCTATTTCCTGATTTTCTCCCAGAGTTGTTTCATACCTATCATCTGTTGGAAGGGAACTGTATGAAGCCAAAAAGTAAAACATGTGTTTCCTAAAATCCCTCTTTAATGTTAAAGGCCTTGGTATCCTTCCACTGATGGGCCAGCTTTATACCTCCATTGCAATCAAGTAACAGGTTATCCTCCTTGATTTCAGAAATAAGGGAAAGTGCTGTGAGGAATTCTTAAGCAAGCTATGAAATCAGGTCATGATGAGTGCAGGATCACTGCTCACAAAGGGGAGGAGCAAGCAGCTGAACAGCCTCAGCTGCAATGGTGTGTCCTCCTCCAGTGCTGGGTGGGAGTACAGATGGATGAGGCTCTTGGAGGACAGGCACAAATGCTATGGGAGTGCATCTCAGGATGTATAAAAGATCTGGCATAGTACTAGAAGCCCACTCTAACCTTAAGGAGGGGTAAGACTCACTGGCCAATCAAGGACAGCAGGCAGACCAGCCAGTCAGACTGAGAGGCGGGTTCTTCCTGGAGTCTTGCTGAAGTGTGTGTTGGCTGTGCAGGCTTGAACTGTTCTCTCTGTCCTGCTTTGAGTCCTGCTCTTGGGTGCTGTGTGGTGACTCAAGTCAGTTCTGTTTCTGAGACATGTTGAGCACAGGGTCTCTGCCCGTCATGAGGAGAATGTGGATGAGCAGTGGAGCTAGGGTGGTGGGTCCTCCCTGGTGCTGGATGGGAAGCCTCAGTCAGATGTAGCCAGATGTGGCCACCTGTGAGGTCTCTTGTGGTGCTCCTCACACCCCACATCAGGCCGTGACCTCTGAATAACTTCACCATCAAGGTCGAATCTGCTTAAAACATTCGATCCAGGGACTTAATTATATTAGTACAGGTCGGATGCTAAACTTGAAAGCTCTATTTCCTCTTAAATCTACAAGTTCTGCTCTTATCATTTACCATTTATGTATAAGAAACATTGGCAGTTTATATGTAGCAGAGGAAGGCATTGTCTGTACACAGTGGGTGACTTTGCACCTACTACTCTAGGAGACATGAGTCCCCATGGAAGGAGAATGGCAGAGGTGAGGTGGTGGGTGTGTGGGTGAGAGGAGTGGAGGAGCAATGGGGTAAAGAAGTCTGGGAGGTGGAACAGGATAGTGGGGCAACATTAGTAATGAAAGTAATAAAAACACTTGAGAGGGAGGGAAGGGGAGAGAGAGAGAGAGAGAGAGAGAGAGAGAGAGAGAGAGAGAGAGAGAGAGTTGTGTGGAGGGTTATCCTTACCCAGCAAGTCTTTCTATGAGGCTCTCATGGATGGAGAATGACATAGCTCCTTCTCAAATCCTGGAACATACTTGGCAGAGCCAATAACAGCCTGGGGCCTAGGCCTTGGAACCTTTTCCTGAGGCCCTAATGTATTGGTAATAAAATGGAGCTCCTCTTGTAAAGCCAGGAATGTGCTTGGGAGAGCTGGTAATAGGCTGGGACCAGGGCCTTCCCGACATCTTATATCCTCAGAACCCAACTCTGTACACCATAAGGGGCTGTGGTTATCACTCCTACGACCACTGTAGGCTTGGCGCTAGTAGAGGAGCTAGGTCAGTCTTTTTTTTTTTGAGATGAGGTCTATTCTCCTTCTGCAACAGTGTTTATGAGACTTTCCCCTAGTTTGTCTTTTTTTTTTTTTTTTGAGATGAGGTCTATTCTCCTTCTGCAACAGTGTTTATGAGACTTTCCCCTAGTTTGTCCTATGGTATGATAATTTTTTCTGGCTTTATAGAAGTTTCACACAATGCTGTCACCACACACAACCGTGTATGGGTGTGCACAGCACAGGGAGTTCTAGAAAAATCATAGAACTGTCATAATTGTGGGCATCAGTGACTGGGGAAGTGGGCAGGGCTCAGCTCGACTGGGCATCATTGTGGGCGTCACTGACAGGGGAGGGAGGCAGGGCTCAACATGACTACCCTTATTGTGGGTGTCACTGACAGGGAAGGAGGGTTTGGCTCAGTGCAACTGGCCCACCCTGAGGACCCTCCCCTAATCAGGAAGCCCCATCCTCGTCCTGACTAGGCCTCTCAGAGACATGCCCCCTGCAGGCCCCACCTCTCCTGGTTTCCATGACTGATCCGGTTCTCTCTGGCTTACATCCAGTCTCCGTATGTCAGTGACACTCCATAAATCATAAATCAGTTGTCAAGGAGCAGACTTAGCTTGGAGAGAGATTCTAAGGAAATGGTGTCTGATAGTAGAAAAACAAATGGAAAAAATTACTAAGAAAGTATGGCTTAGATTGTTTCTAGGGCGTCATTCTTGTTAGAGAAATACTCTATCAGTGAGATAAACTTCATGACTCTATTCCCATTCTATGAAAATTATAGGGCAGACTGTATGAAGACACTCAGCTGCTGTTTTGGCCATCCCAAAACTGTTTTTTTGGGAATGGTTGGTAGAATATTATGAAGACTGGGAATGTTTAGCTATCTGACAGAGAATAGATGTGCCTCAGGCTACACTGTCCACTAAGGAGGATTTAGTCTAGGAACTACTGATATTAAACTATTGTCTACCAGAAGATAGCACTAGCAGAGGAAGCTAGGTCAGTCTATCCACCTGGTATTATTTACCAAAGCAAAGATACACTATACAGAGGACCCCCAGGTGAGTAAAGCACAGCCAGGATCAGGTTATTTACAGATATTAGGATAGACAATGAGACACACTCAGTGTAGGAGCTACTTAGTTCTGGGACCTAATGCTTGTCTCATCTAGTGTCCAGTGTGTCTATAGATGTACTTTCTGTGTCTGGGTCAGTTCGTAAAGATCAGGTGAGCTATGGCAGAAAGTAATCAAAGAATCTCCCATACGTCTCTAGACGCTGACCTTCAAGCTCCTGGTTACTGAAACTAGGACTAAATGGCACAGTCCACAAGCACTTATATCCTTGGAGATAACAGAATGCCTTACCATGTCTCATAAGTCTCATGTTTGTGGAGTAAAACGTCATATAGTGGCAGGCAATCCTCAAAATACTGATCAACTAACCCAACAAAAAGAACAAAACACCCCTGAGCTGGAAAAAGTGTCTGCTCTCTGATTCTGACAGTTGTTTGTCTGCATTAGAGTTATATTTGTCAGCCACAACAGCTGTTCCAGAGAACGAAGTAGGTCATTCTCATGGCAAGGTTGTCAAAGGCAGTTTGATAACATAAGATCACACAGCCTGTATACAGAGTCACTTATGTGTATTTAGTTCCAAGTTACTACTGTCTAATAGCCACTGACTGTAAAAGAGCGCTGTTTCTGTCTGTCGTTCAGAAGCCCTGCCCCCCACCCCTGGGAGTTAATTGACATGCTTGTCACTACTAAAAATAATGTGCTGTGATGCCCTGCTATAAACTGGTAAATGTTACCTCCTTCCTGACTCTTTCTGGTCTCCTATATTCCCATGTTACACCTTCAATACTGAGTAAGAATAAAAGATATAATTAACAGTAAAATAACTTTGGCTTGGCCAGTACCTGGTTTGGGGTGGACACTTATTATGCTGGAATTCTTGCCTTTCTGGAATTTTGATAAGACAGAAAGTTCATTAGCTTGACAGAGGTTCTGTTTCCTGTGACCCATTTCTAAGAAGCCAGGCTCAAGAACATCTTCTCCAGGAATTTACAAGTCTCCTTCCTAGAACTCGCTCGTGTATGTGTGTGTGTATATATATATATATATATATATATATATATATACATATATACACATATATGTATGTATGCATGTATATATTTATACATACATACATATATATACATACATACATACATGTATATATGTATATGTATATGTATGTGTATGTATGTATGTATATATATATATATATATATATATATATATATCCACATCTATTTACTGGTTTATACTATCAACACCAGAATTTTTCCTCTCCCTTAACTAAGTGCCTGTTTCTCTCTTCTTGTAGACTCATATTGGTTTACACTAACAACAGCAGATTTCTTCCTCTCCCTTAACTAAGCTCCTGTTTCCCTCTTGAAAACATTAATATGGGTGAACTCTACAGGGTCTAGGTGATGGACTAGGAGCAGCTGGTGTTGTTACAGCACTGGTGACATCACAGGGGATGACAAGAGCTCTCCAGGGAACAATGGAATGTCCAGACAAGGGACTGCTTATGTCATAGGGAACAGCCTTTGCCTTCCTGATAAAGTTCTCCCTCTACTGACCAGAAGCTGAAGTGCTCGTTTTTACAGACCTCTCCTGGGACACAGGCACTTAGCACCTCTTCCTTCCAAAAAAGAGATCTTGGCCACTGAGTTTTTTTTTCAATGTCATTGCAATGAGAAATTGATGAGCTTCATTTTCTACTCCTCCATTTTTCTTTTCTTTTTCTTTCTTTTCTTTTCTTTTCCTTTCCTTTTCTTTCTATCTTCCTTCCTTCCTTCCCTCCTTCCTTCCTTCCTTCCCTCCCTCCCTCCCTCCCTCCCTCCTTCCTTCCTTCCTTCCTTCCTTCCTTCCTTCCTTCCTCTCTCTCTCTCTCTCTCTCTCTCTCTCTTTCTTTCTTTCTTTCTTTCTTTCCATTTCAAATATTATCCACATTCCCAGTCCCCACCCCCTGGAAATACCCTATCAGAACCCCTCTCCCCCTGCTTCTATAAGTGAGTTCCCCCATCCACCCATTCCTTCAACCTGCTTCATATTCACTACACTGGAGCATCAAGCCTTTTCCCATTGATGTCTGACAAGCTCATCGTCTACTACATATGCAGCTAGAGTCATGGGTCACTCCATGTATACTCTTTTTTAATGGTTTAATCCCGGGGAGATATGGAGCAGGAGGTCTGATTGCAAATATGTTAACTGGCAAGAGCTATGAATGGATTGAGAGAAAAACCAGTCAGCAAGCTGGTTGCAGAAGACTAGAGATAGCCACATCTTACCTGTGATTTAGCCATAAAACCTTTATAAAATGTGATCCAGGGCCAACTTCAGCTAACAAGGAATGATACACAGAAAGGATTAAAATTTTGTGTCCAAATATGTAAAACCACACTGTGCCAATACAAATTATTAACACAAGATTGGTAATCTTGTAGGCATCCACCATCTACACAGGATCAAAGGATCCTCACCTATTCACACAGCATGTATGATCAAATCTTCAGAAATATGTAGCTCTGGGATAGATACTGAATGAGTTTCTAATAGATTCTAAATTCGATCCATAATATCATCTAATATTTATCACTAAGCAAAATTCTATATAAGATATTCATAGAGAGATTGACCATGACCCAGAATGGCTTGAGGACTCTCTGAGAAGCCATCCTAGCTGCATGACTCCTCTGTCTATGGCAACGAGCAGAGGTTGCTGAAGACCTCACCATACTCAACAGCTTTGGAGGCATCAGGAATCTTGCTTGTGTTCTTCTTCCATTTTCCATGGTCCTGCTCAATCTCTTGATTTTTAAATGCCAGTCAGACAAAAATAAGAGTGCTATTGTCAGGCAAAATTTAGGTAAAAATAGCAAAAATGAATGAAAATATGTTATCAAGCACAAGACTCAATATTCTTTGTGTGTTTTCTTGTCTTTCTTTTCTTTTCTTTTCTTTTCTTTTCTTTTCTTTTCTTTTCTTTTCTTCTCTTTTCTTTTTCCAAGATAGGGTTTCTCTGTGTAGCCCTGGATGTCCTGGAACTCACTTTGTAGACCAGGCTGGCCTCAAACTCAGAAATCTGCCTGCCTCTGTCTGCCAAGTGCTGGGATTAAAGGTGTGTGCCATCACCACCCAACAAGACTCAATATTCCTACATACATAAGAAAAGTATAATGTACAGAATCACAAGGGTGAAGGAGGACATGCTCATACCTGTAATCCTTGCTTCTTCAGTATATCACAGAACTACCCTCATTCTTTCACTCAAGTGAGTTGGTAAAATAGAAAGTACACTTTTTGGGAGACCTCCAGTAACCTGCCAAGCACTATCACATTTCACAACACTGCTGGCCAGTGGGTAGAAGCCAAAGCTCTTTAGGAGAATCAGCCATTGTAGAAAACAAGGGTTCCTGCACCCACACAGGTTTATTGCCTTCTTTCTTTCTTTCTTTCTTTCTTTCTTTCTTTCTTTCTTTCAAAACAATTTTTATTGTTTTTAATTTAATATTGTTAAACAGGGAGTTGGATTTGTTGTGATACAAAATAGATAATATGCTATTGTCTATATATTATTTCAGTCATTTTTACCACTATGGAAAGAAAATTGAGATTTGAACATGTTTCATTTTTCTTTCTAATTGGACTTATTGAATATCAACTTCATTTACATTTTCAATGGTAAAACCTTTCCCAAATCCCCCCTCCGTTAAGACCCTTAACCCCCTCCACACACACCCTGCCTCCACTTATATGCCCTTCCACCAGACCCACTCCCACCTCCCCCCTTTGAATTCCCTTGGTTAGGGCATCTTTTGAGCCTTTCCCTTTTCAGGGACCACTCCTCCCACTGATGTCCTAGAAGGCATTACTCTGTCACATCTTTGGCTGGAATCATTGCCTCCTTTCTTAAGTCACAGCACTATCAACATGCTTGCAATTACAGGAGGAAGGAAGAAATATTGTACACCCAGTATTGAGATAAAGTTTCCATCTGATGAAGAAACCTCTGGTTCTATTTTAAGGTAAGTCATAGCCCCACTATTAGCTCACTCAAACACCTTTTCTTAATGAGACTTATAATCAATCATTATATCATCACCTGCTCCTGAGCACTGTGTCCTGACACTGAATTCTGTCTTCTATTGGCTAACAGATTAGAGGCCTTGGCTCCCACCCAAGCTCCAACAACAGCCCTTTCTCTTTTCTGTATTTAGTCAAGGGGTCCACAATAAGAACTCATACTGGGACTTGCATACACCCTACTTCCTTGAAAAGAAAATGACCAAATTCTTCCATCATCCCAACTGTCTATAACCCTGAATCTTGTCATGCTTCTTTGTCCTGACGGCAGTCAATTGTTTTTAATACTATCTCCAAGTTGGGTGAAATAAGGTATAATTCCCAGTGTTTTATGGGTATGATGCCAAACTGGGAAGTGAAGAGTAATAAATTTACAAATGTCCCTAGGATGTATACTCTGCTTGGCAGACTCTTGTCCCTCTGTGTACTATTAGGGAAAATTGTAAGAGGTTATTAGATTCTACACTGAGAAATGTAACCATGGCTTCTACATACTGGCAAGCAATGTTGTGAAATGTGATGGGGCTTGGCAGATTACTGGAGGTATTGTGAAAAGTGTACTTTCTATTTTACCAACTCATTTGAGTGAAAGAATGAGTGTAGTTCTGTAATATACTGAAGAAGCAAGGTTTACAGGTATGAGCAAGTTCTCATTCACCTTGGGAAATTTGCCCATCAACATCTATTATAAATGAATATAGCAGTTATCAGGAACATAGATCCTGAATTTGGAGTCCCAAGGTGATTTTTGTTTTGTCTGCACTTTACAGTAAGCCTTCTCTTACAACTACTCAGATAGGACAGATTATCTGAGGTGATGGCTGACCAAGCCAGTTCAGTCAGTCAACAGGTTCCCCAGAGCAGGCCTGAGGATTAAAATGAATCCCTCCAAATCCCTAATAACTCTATATGGAGGAGTAGGCAGGGCAGACCTCAATGACTTCATAAGATCCATAGCCTCATTAGACTTTCATAAATCTCAAGTTTGAACTCAATGTTTTTATTTAACAACACTTGGATAGATCTGATAAGAATACTGTTCCAGGCTGGGTCATGGTGGTGCATGCCTTTAATCCCAGCACTTGGGAGGCAGAGACAGGCAGATTTCTGAGTTCGAGGCCAGCCTGGTCTACAGAGTGAGTTCCAGGACAGGCAGGGCTACACAGAGAAAACCTGTCTTGAAAATAAAACAAAACAAAACAAGACAAAAACAAAACAACAGCAACAACAACAACAACAACAACAACAAAGAATGCTGGTCCAACCTGAAACTTCCTAGGTGGGGTTTGCAAGACAAAGCAATGCCACACAAATCTCACTGAGCTTGCACTGAGCTTTGCATTGACTCAGATGTAAATATTTCTTAATCTGAGCCTATTGACTGAGATCTTTTCAAATGATTACTCCTCCAGCATTGAGGAAAGACTCCAGTGGAGCATTTCAGTCTGTCTAGGTCTTTACTTTTTTAAACAATCTATCCTAAAATTGTTTATGTGTAATAGTAAACTAAAATAATATTTAGTACTTATATATTGATAAAATTTATGATGAGACCTTTTATCTAGGCTGATTTACATATTCATCAAATTCACTGATCTTATTGTGATAAAGATTTTGTGCATGATATTTCCATTAGTGATTATACTCACTTAAAGAAACACTTTAATTTCATAATGAAATAGTGTCTTTCACATAAATTGACAGAGCCTTACATTGCAGGCACAATCTGATCCCCATATTTCTTTTCATAAAATATTCTCTTCTTTGTATATTATCTGATATTCTTAACATCTTCCTAGTATATTTTAAAGCTACTCCAAAATCCAACACTTCTGTGAAGTCATATGCAATATGGTTACTGTACTTTACACTCTGCAAATATTAAGTCTTGTTTCACTTTTCAAATCAATGCCTTTTATTGCATCAAGAATATATGGTATTCTAAACCCCAACAGAGATATTTTAACATTAAGGTAATGGCTTAGATTCTTTTGCTCTAAAAAAATAACATGAACAAGAGAAACATGTGAGTTTATTTTTTTATATTTTATTTTGTACCTTGTCCACAGTATATTGAATGTATCCAACCCATGAAATTGGATGCAGGCACTCCATGAATGCATGTGGATTAGTGTTGATTTTTGGCTTCTTGTACATGTTCTTTGCAGTCATTGTTCTCATAACTTCAAGAACAGCTCACCTAGAGTAGGTACTGCCCACAGTCAGAACTGTCACTTTATAGTAATCATTTATTAAGTACATGGCTTACACCCAAAACCACAGCTCAAAATGATGATAGCCATTCCTCAATTGATATGCATTCTTCTCTATATATTCAGAGTTGTGCACATATTTATGAAAATATTTTCAGCCAAATTTTGTTAATTGGTATTACAATAGACAGTACTGTCTTTTTGCAAGTTCAAAATTGTGTATTCCTTAAAATTTCTATATCATTAGTAACTACTTTTGTTATGAAAAAGAAAAAAAAATATTTTGAGTATCATCTAACATTTTCATGCTAGGAAACATTCAATGAAGCAATTTATCTCTGTACTTCTGTACAAATTTTGAATCTGGTCTAACTAAAACAACATAACACTTTGGGACAAAGATACACCCTAGCAACGCTGCACTAGAAGCCAAGATGGAGAAGACTTCCACAACCACCAGCATTTTCCCACTGGTGCTATGGTAGACGGGAAGGAAGGTGATCCAGACACTGCAGAACACCAGCATGCTGAATGTTAGGAACTTGGCTTCATTGAATCTGTCAGGAAGGTTCCTAGCCAGGAAAGCAACAATGAAGCTCTCCAGAGCCAAGGAACCCAAGTACCCCAGGACAACATGGAAGGCAATGGTTGAGCCTTTGTTGCAAATAATGACAGTCTTCCCATGTTCAGATTGTATATCTTGGTCAATAAAGGGAGGAGATGTTACCAACCAGATGCCACAGAGAACAAGTTGGATCAAGGTACAAATGGGAATGACCAAGTTAGGTGCCCCCGATGTCAGCATCCCTCTCATTCTTATCCCTGGAGTAGTGAGCTTGAAAGCCATGACCACAGTTATTGTTTTGGCCAACACTGTAGAAATAGCCACTGTGAAAAACACTCCAAATGTGATCTGCTGCAGGATGCAGGTGACCTCCTTGGGATGTCCAATGAAGAGTAATGAGCAGAGAAAACAGAACACTAGAGAGATGAGCAGGATGTAGCTGAGAATGATGTTATTGGCCTTCACAATAGGAGTATCCTTGTACTTCACAAAAGTGATGAATACTAGAATTGTGATGGCTGAGAAGGACATGGATATTGAGCCTAGAGCTATTCCCAATGGATCTTCATAAGCTAGAAATGTCACAGCTCTTTGGAGACAGTGGGTTTGCTCAAAGTTGGCATACTTATCATCTGGGCACCTCACACACTGTTCCGTATCTGCTGGTGAAAAACAATAAACCATTATGAGATATCATAGTTATGTAGTTAATAATTGCTCTCTATTAAACTATGTTTTGTGGTGGAACAAAACACCATCATGGGGAAAGGAACAGCTAAAAGTAATTATTAAACAAAAGGTTTTATTTAATAGTTGTTCTCCATTAAACCATGAATTGTGGTGGAAAAAACAACATAATAGGAAATGGAAAAGCTAAAAGTACTTACTAAACAAAAAATGTATGTTGTAAAATGATTTTGAAAGAATCTCTTATTAAATAATACCTCAAACCAGAATTTCACTACTCACAGACAAGCACAACCTGAAGTCATACTTAATGATGTCATTTGTTGAAATACATAATGTACTTTTTTTTAATTTGAAAGTTGTGCTCTTTGTCTCTATCTACACATAATGCCCAGAACTTATAATTCATCATGCAAATATTATTCCCATAAAATATTTTTGTTCTTGACGCTCTATGCCTCATAGACATATGCATGTCCCTATCATTGTGGTACAATCTCTTTCTTTGTAACTATTCCTTCAAAGCTATGAAGGTACTGGATAGTCACATCCATCCCTCTTTTCTTAGCTAGGCTATGATGGATGATAAGCACTGCACCATCTCTTATTGCATTCTTGAAATCTTCACTATTTCCCTAATTATTTGATAGGTAACACTTAACCCTTTAAACCATCTAAAATCGTAAAATATATTTCATTAAACAACTGTTACTCTGAGCAACTGGCCTTTTCCAAGGACTAAGCTGGGTGAGGGAGGGGGTGGATTGTGGACTGGCCATGTCATCAAATTTCTTCATACAAAATATCAAAGAAAATAAGCACATGCATGGATTATGCCCAATTTTTTTAATTGTTACACATGTTTGTCTCCATAAACGTTTTCCACATAATACAAAATCAGTACCAATCACATTTTGAGAGATAAAGAGCTTGTAGAGGGTATTGCAAGATATTGGATGGATCCAAAAGAAATTGCTACTATAAAATTGAGAAAGTTCTGAAACATGGAGATTTTAGGACTTCAGTATCATTTCAGCCATATCCTATTTCTAGTTTGGAAGCAGAATGTATTCAAACTCATCAAGTTTTCTTCTACATCCAATCATGTACCTGTTTCATTGGAAACCTCATTTTCTTTGCACTGAACACAATCAAAGCAGCAGTCTGCTGTTCCTTCCTGATGAATTTTCCTGAATCCAGCAGTGCATGGCACACTACATATGGAGGAGGGAACCTGAGACAGTACATAAACATTATAAAATATGAGTGTGTATGTTTGTGTATACTTCATGAATATATTGTATGTATAATGACCCATAAATTGATATGTGGGACATTAATAGACATGGTTATAAATATTCCTCTGATAGAATTAGTTACCAATTTCAGGAACCTTATTATTTTGATTGCACTGCAATGCAACAAATAAAACACAGTATTTACTACCTAATATAATATTATATATGCAACATACAGGTTGTAGATATTCATAACTTTTCCTTCTTAAACTGATTAGTCTACAGGGAATATTTATGTGGCATCAGTTTCTCTTTCATCACTTATGAATAAAAAATAGAATATTGAGTGGTATAGAGATAGAAGGTAGGCTAAATCAAGAAGGAGTTGTTTGATGAATATGGAAAAGTATGTTATATAAGACACATAAAATAATGATTTTTTCCTTAGTTTAAACAAAATCTTGGACCCACAATTGCTTTGCCCTTTCCCATGCTTTTGTGAGGAATCTTATCCACAATCCCCTATACCCCAGGGACGCAACCCTACCTTTCGTCTATGCTGTGGCATCAAGCCTCCACAGGATCAAGGGCCTTTACTCCCACTAATACCAGATAAGGCAGAGGAGGGGAAACTGAGAAGAGGGATAACATTTGAAATGTAGTCAATAACAATAACCAATAAAAATATATAAATTGGCTGATCCTGTGCAACAGTTCCAAGAGCTGATCCTGTGTTATATTTTTCCATACCCAAATACCTCCAGGAGAGATCTGTGCTCCCAGGAGTGCTGACATGACTGTGAGCACAGAGATGAACAACAATTCTGCTCCTAGGGAACCTCCCATGATCCTAAACTAACAGGAATTGAGGAGAACCCTTGGAAAATATCTTTCTTTATTTCTCTTTGCACTCCAGAGCTGACCCTGAGACAGATCTCTCCATATGCAAATTCCTCCTGGAAAAATCTGTTCTCCCAGGACTAGTGACACACATGCTTGAAGGTGGAAAAA
Source organism: Apodemus agrarius (assembly GCA_964023405.1). NCBI lineage: Eukaryota > Metazoa > Chordata > Mammalia > Rodentia > Muridae > Apodemus > Apodemus agrarius. The sequence goes on from OZ030029.1 coordinate 3,155,507, forward strand.
TCCACAATCAAGACTGCAAGACCAACTATCATCATAAATTACCAGATGGCAAGATGCAAAGGCCACAACATAAGCAACAGAAACCAAGGCTGTTTGGCATCATCACAACCCAATTCTCCCATCACAGTGAGGCCTGGATACTCCAACACACCACAAAAGCAAGAGTGATTTAAAATCACATTCCATGATGATGATAGAGGACTTTAAGAAGGACATAAATAATGCCCATAAAGAAATATGGGACAACACAGATAAACGGGTAGAAAGAGGGAACACAAAAATCCCTTAAAGAATTACAGAACAACACTACCAAACAGATGATGGAATTGAACAAAACAGTCCAGGGTGGAAAATGGGAAAAGGGAACAATAAAGAAATCATAAAGGGAGACAATCATAGAGATAGAAAACCTGTGAAAGAGATAGGAAATCATATATAAAAGCATTACCAATAGAATACAAGGAATAGTAGAAATAATTTCAGGTGCAGAAAGTCCTTTAGAAGCAATGACACAACAGTCAAAGAAAATGCAAATTGCAAAATTCCCCTAACCCCAAATATCCAGGAAAATCAGGACAAAATTAGCAAACCAAACCTAAGGATAATAGGTAATGAAGAAAGTGAAGATTTCCAACTTAAAAGACCATTAATATCTTCAACGAAATTAGAGAGGACAACTTCACTAACCTAAATAAAGTGATGCCCACGAACACAAAAGAAACCTACAGAACTCCAAAGAGACTTGACCAGAAAGAAAATTTCTCCTTCCAATAATATAAAAAACACCAATAGCAATCAACAAAGAAAGGATATTAAAGCAGTAAGAAAAAGTCAAGTAATATATAATATCAGACCTATCAGAATTACACTAGTCTTCTTACCAGAGACTAAGAAAGCCAGAAGATCCATGGCAGATGTCATAAAGACCCTAAGAGAACATCAATTGTCGACCCAGACTACTATACCCTGCAAAATCTCAATCACCATAGATGGTAAAACCAAAATATTCCATGAAAAAAAAACAGACTTACAGAGTATCTTTCTACCAATCCAGCCCTACAAAGATTAAAAATTGAAAAATGCAACACAAATGGGAAAACTTCTCCATAGAAAAAAACAAGAAAGAAATCTTCATTTAACAAACCAAAAAGAAAATAGCCATGCAAACATAATTCCACCTCTAAAAACAACAAACTCAACCACAACAACAACACAACTAAAACAACAACAAAAACAGGAAGCAAGAATCATTTTCCTTATTATGTCTTTATATCAATAAACTCAATTCCCTAAGAAAATGACACAGACTAAACGTCTGGATATATAAACAGGACGCAACATTCTCCTGCTTATATGAAACACACCTCAATGACAAAGACAGCAAATAACTCAGAGTAAAGGGCTGGAAAACAATATTCTGCGTTAGTAGTCCTGCCCCCCCCAAAAAGCTGGAGTAGCCATACTAATATAAAATAAAATCGATTTCAACCAAACATTATTTAAAAAAAAAAAACTATGAAGGGCATTTCATATTCATCAAAGGAAAATGCTACCAAGAAGAACTCGTAATTCTAAACATCTATGATCCACATGCAAGTGCAGCCACATTCATAAAGAAATTTTATTAATGCTGAAAGCACACATTGCCCCCACAAAATGATAGTGGGAGACTTCAACACCCCACCTTCATCAATAGACAGATCAGGGAAACAAAAACTTTACAGAGACACAATGAAACTAACAGAAGTTATGGATCAAATGGATTTAACTGGTACCTATAGAACATTTCACACTAAAACAAAAGAATATACCTTCTTCAAAACTGACAATATAACCAGTCACAAATCAGGACTCCACAGATATGAGAAGATTGACATAATCCGATGTAAACTAACAGATTACTACAGACTAAAGCTGGTCTTCAACAACAACAACAACAACAACAAAACAACAACAGCAACAAACCCTACATAAAGACCACATACACATTTGTTCAATGAAGAAATAAAGAAATAAAAGGCTCATTAGAATTTAATGAAAATGAAGCCACAACATAAATCCTTAGGTAGACTAAACAGAGGACACAGAGACAGGATCCAAATAAGAAAAATCAGAAATGAAAAGGGAGACATAATAGTGGAAACTGTGGAAATAAAAAAAAAACATCATCAGATCCTACTACAAATGCCTATAATCAACAAAACTGAAAAATCTGGATGAAATGGATAATTTTCTAGACAGATAACAAATACCAATTTAAATCAGGATCAGATAAATGGTCTAAACAGTCTCATAATTCCTAAAGAAATAGAAGCCATCAATAATAATCTCCCAACCAAGAAAATACCAGGACCAGACAAACTTTTGTACAGAATTTTATCAGACCTTGTAAGAAAACTTAATAGTAATACACTCCAAACTATTAAACAAAATAGAAACAGGAAGAACACACAAAATTTGACAAAAGTCACATCAATACCAATATCACAAGAAACCCAACAAAGAAAGAGAACTGAAGACCAATTTCTCATACGAACATTGACACAGATATGGTAAAAGTGTCCATCATGCTTAAAGTAATCTACAGATTCAATGCAACCCCAATCAAAATTCCAACTCAATTCCTCAAAGAGTCAGAAATAGCAATTCTTAATTTCAGTAGTAATAAGAAAATAACCCAGGATAGTGAAAACAATTCTCAAACAATATAAGAATTTCTGGGGGAATCACCATCCTTGACCTCAAGCAGTACTACAGAGCAATAGTGAAAAAATTTGCATGTTATTGGTAGAGTGAAGGAGCAGTTAGGTCAATCAAGTAAAATTGAAGACCTAGAATTGGAGCCGCACAACTATGATCAGTTAATCTTTGACAAAGAAGTGTCAAACCAACTCCAGTGTCCTCTGTGTGACATGACAATTTGTCCTCAAGGTGGATGGGAGATTTGTGCCATTCGGGGCTAGGGGCTCTAGAGATCCTTGGCAGAGTGTCCCACCTCTGGCCTTGAAAAGGGTTTCGATGTTCTCCAAAGACACTGCACTTCCTGGGTTATGGGTTCTGTACTGTGTCTTTTTTCTTATTAATCTTAACTCTTTTTAAATCACGATCCCAGCTAACAAGCTTGTTAAGTAATAAACGAGAATTTGATGTTCTGGTGTAAGGAAATGAGGATTTGGCGATTACACCTCCTGTTCCCAGTCCTGAACTCAATGAACTCATGTTGAACCTTAGTGAAAGGTCTTGGGACGTTTCTCATCAGGGCCCCACCTTTATTACTATAGCCTTAGGAAAGGTCGTGCACAAAGAATATGAGACTTTAGGGAATGATAGGAATAGATTATAGCATGAAGAATACCATATGAGAAAGTATAGGACTTCTGATGAGCTATAGCTTTGTATAGGTACTTATGATAAAGAAGTTAATAGATGGATAAAAGCATTGAATGGCAGAAGGTCCTATAATATTCTTTATAGAGATATATTTGCTTGAGCCAGACCATCTTGGTGTTTGCTGTTCAGGGCAGTAGAGAGGGCTCTTGTAATGAATATGTGCTCATTCTTAAGGCATTCTGACTTTGGTGGAAGAAGTCTTATTAGCCTACAAATTGGCCAGAAGGCGCAGGTTCTCCTATTGATTTTTAACACAAATTTAATGAGTAACCACAAGTTAGACTTGAACGCTGCATGTCTGAGTTTCATGATCATAGTCTGCTTTTGATCATGGTTCATAGAGCAAGAGTTCCTATGATCATTATGTCATGTCTGCTTACTGTTCTTTTTAAGATAGAAATGTACTTCTAGCCTTCATGTAGAAAGAGACAGCATTCAAAACAAATTTTGCTAGTTCAACTAGAGGTCAGAATATAGAAGAAGAAGAATTGATCCCTTCTTATCAGCATATTCAAACATCAAGTCCAAATGGATCAAGGAACTCCACACTCACTAGACATACTGAAACTATTAGAAAAGAAAGTGGGGAATTGCCATGAGCACATGGGCACAGGGGAAATTTCCTGAACAGAACACCAATAGTTTATGCTCTAAGATCAAGAATTGACAAATGGTACTTCATAAAATTACAAAGTTTCTGTAATGCAAAGGACACACTTGATAGAACAAAATGGCAACCAATAGATTGGGAAAAAGATCTTTACCAATCCTCCATCTGGTATAGGGCTAATATTCAATATATACAAAGAACCCAATATTTTAGACTACAAAGAAACAAATAATTGTAATAAAAGTTGAGTGCATAGTCGGGCGGTGGTGGTGCACACCTTTAATCCCAGCACTTGGGAGGCAGAGACAGGTGGATTTCTCAGTTCGAGGTCAGCCTGGTCTACAGAGTGAGTTCCAGGACAGCTGGAACTACACAGAGAAACCCTGTCTCGAAAAACAAACAAACAAAAAAGTGGAGTGCTGAACTAAACACAGATTTATCAATATTGAATGATTGAGAAGCACCGAAAGAAATGTTCAACATCCTTAGTGATTTGGGAAATGCAAATCAAAACAACCCTGAGATTTCACCTCACACCACTCAGAATAGCTAAGATCAAAACATCAGGTGACAGGAGATGTTGTTAAAGATAAGGGGAAAGTGAAACTTTCCTCCATTGCTGGCGGGATTGCAAGCTGCTACAATCACTCTGGAAATAAGTCTTGACATTCCTCAGAAAATTTGACCCAGCTATACCACCCCTGAGCATATACCCAGAACGTGCTCAAATATGTAATGAGGACACATGCTACATGTGCTTATTATGAATAAGTACCCTTATTCTTAATAGCCAGAACCAGAAGAAGAAGAAGAAGAAGAAGAAGAAGAAGAAGAAGAAGAAGAAGAGAATTTACACAGTTGAGTTCTACTCAGCTATTAAAAATAATTAATTCATGATATTTTTGCAAAAGGATGGAACTAGAATATATTACCCTGTGTGAGGTGACCCAATCACAAAAGAACACACATGGTATATACTCATTGATAAGTGGATATTATCTCAAAAGCTCTGAATATCCCAGATACAATTTACAGACCATATGAAGCTCAAGAATAGGCAAGACCAATTTGTAGATACTTCAGTCATTCTTAGAAGGGGAAACAAAATATTCACAGGAGCCATTATGGAGACAATGTGTCAAGGAGAGCCTGAAAAAAGACCATGAAGAGATTGTCCCATCTGGGGATCCATCCCATATACAATGCCCATCCTCAAACCAGGATGTTCTTGTGGATACAGGGAAGTGCTTGCTGACAGGGGCCTGATATGGCTATCTTCTGAAAGGCTCTGCTAGAGCCTGAAAACATGCAAAGGTGGATGCTCACAGTCAACCATGGGACTGATGGGGTCCTTGATAGAGGAACTAGAGAAGAGACTGTAGGAGCTGAGGACATTTACAGTCCCACTTGAGGAGTAACAGTGTCAATCAGACAAACTCCCAGGTCCAGACCACCAACCAAAATACTACACATGCAGAAAGTCCTGGGTCCAGTCGCATATGTAGGAGATGATGGACTTGTTGGATGTCAGCAGGAGGAATGGCTTTTGGGCCTATGAGGGTTCGATGCTCAAGTGTAGGGAAATGCCAGGCATGAAAGATGAGAGTGGGTGGATGGGTGGGGAAGCACCCTCATAGAGGCAGTGGAATGGGAAATTGCATAGGAAGCTTCTAGGGTGAGACATGAAAGGGGGATGATATCTGAAATGCAAATAAAGAAAATATTCAATAAAAATATAAAAATCCTATATATATACATATATGATGCATATATCATATACATATATGCATATATGTATATATGATTTGTATATACATGTATATATTCATATATATATATATATATATATATATACACATATACATACATATATACAAATTAAAAAATGAAAACCATGAAGTTAGAGAAAGATTTCTGTTAATAAATACATACTATTTTTAATTTGGCTATAAATATTTTCACACAAATTCTGTAGTTTAAATATAGTTATAATTTAAATTATATATACAAATAAAAAATATATTCCTGAGTGTGAATACACATGTGGGAGCAATTGAAAATGGAATCCAGAGACATTTGATCCCGAAGACCAGATTTACATGAAATTGAGAGTTATCAAATTTTGGTGTTTGTAACTGAGAATGGCCTTTTTCAAAAGTAGCAGTTGGTCTTAACACAGAGTTCATTCTTCATTGCCTCATATTCTTAAATGTAGGTAAACTGAAAAAAATAAAATTGTACCCACTGATTTTCCTCCTGTGACCCACTCCAAGTCTTCAGATATATGAAGTTGTTGGCTCCGTGGAAAACAAGGAAAATATCTTCCTATTTTCACTTTTAATCCAAGGCCTTGTGGAAAATTCCAAATGATGAAAATATCATACTCTGCACACTTATTTTCTCTATTATTCATGTTCACCAGTTCTCCAACAGGGTTAGTAAATACCCTGGTTTTCAGCAAGTAAGACACCTAATTGAGATCTGTCATTAGATGCTTACATATGTGTATCAATAAAGATAAGGAAATTTTGATAATTTCCCCTAAATTTTTAATTACTTTAAGAAAAAACAGTGTATTAAAGCAATCACATTGTATAAATGATACTCTACTAGGATAATTAAATATTAATATACTTCTTATTAAAGTTCAATGCTAAATCAAGCTAGAAAAATGATTATGAGATAATAAGTAACATGTTGTGTGAGTGTGTGTGTGCACAAGTTTTTCAAAAATACTTTTTTAAAATATGGAGCCTTGTAAGCCGGGCGTGGTGGCACATGCCTGTAATCCCAGAACTTGGGACACAAAGGCAGGCAGATTTCTGAGTTCGAGGCCATCCTGGTCTACAGAGCAAGTTCCAGGACATCCAGCACTACACAGAGAAACCCTATGTCAACACCCCCACCCAAAAAAATAGAGCCCTGTATGTACAAATGAAGGGAGATTTTGAATGTACGTGAAAATAAAGATTGGTTATGAGTCTTTAATGTATAGAGTGTAAACATATATGAGATAAAAATAAACTTAATAAAATGTAAAGTCTTAATCATATATGGTTTTGTAAATAATTGTTAATTTAAATGAGTCTATTAATTCAAACACATGTATTGAAACTTGAGTAATAATTTTTTAGAAAAGTATTCTAGTCTTGTAATCACTTAAGGTTTTCATGACAAAATTCTTGGCTCCTATTTTAAATTTTAAACACCAATTGTGGAAAAGGTGAGACACATTTTCAAAAAACTCACAGTTATCTTAAAATTTTATTATCTCCTATTAACTGTGATTCTTGAAATTGATATTCATCCATGTAAAAGATTAATTGGGGAGTTTTACAATGTAGAAATATTTCTAATGAAAGAATTATTTGAAAGATCACATTGATATCCCTAAGCATAATGAAATGTAAGAAACGTTACCTGCTCACAGTCAGTGAAATCTCCTTTGACTTCTGTTTTTTTCTGAGACTCTATTTGTTGAAGAACGAGTTCATGGTAGGTGTGGGCCACAGCATACACAGCATTATACAAATTGTAACCTTCCTCACTCAGGGCCATGTCGTATTTGTGCAGTGCTGTCCATTCCAATGTGTTATTGAATGCAAAATATTCCATTTTATTGCTCTTCTTAGAGATTGAACAATTAAAATAATTCCACCCCAGTATAGACTCAGAAATGTTTACTGGGTATTTGGCAGTGTCCACAGTTTGCATAAAATTCCTAAATTTAGGAATCTCATCTTTGTGGTGTGCAAAAGTGACAGTTCCATGGAAGAAATCAAGGCTGAATTCTTTTTTATTTGTGATAACATCCCATTGTGAGGTTGTGATCCAGATTCTCCGAGAACCTAAATAGTCCCATCTTCTAAAGCTGATTTCCAGAGTAGAGTTCATTTCACCATAAATGATAACAACCTTTGCTGAAGATGTCATAATTTGTTCATCATATATCTTAGCCCTTGCTCTGTATATCTCCATGGATTCTGGGATCACATTCACAAAGGCTAAACAGATCCCATGCCTTTGCATTTCTTCTCTTAAATCTGAGAGAAACTGAATGCTCTGGTAATTATCTGAGATGACCACTCCTATCCAAGTCCATCTAAAATGAAGCATCAATGATACCATGCCATGGGACAAATATGTGTCCTTGGTGGCTATCTGATGGACATAGGGAAACTGGTCATGGTCACTTAGGTTAGGACTAAATGGTCCAAAGAAAACCTAGAGAATGTAGAAGAGAGCATAAAACATCAACTTGAGTAATATGATAGTTAGGATTCATGGACTAATACACAGGTAACGCTACTCACATTTCAGAACTCCTATTAAGGACTGTAAGATTATACTAGAAATATAATATCTTATTCCTAATTGATTCTGGACTATTCCCAACAAGTCTGAATTTCCTATAACACAATTTTGCCTATTTGCTCAACACACCTATGATCTGATTATTTAATTATTTACTATATATAATGTGTGTTTGTGTGTGTGTGTGTGTGTGTGTGTGTGTGTGTGTGTGTGTGTTGGGATGCAATGTATAGCAGAACACTCATAAATGCATGTTTCCAAAGTTTCTTGTAGGCACCTGTAAATGGAATTTAATGCTGTTAATTCATTCAGTGTCATGCATTCTTACATTTGGTCTCATAGATTGAGTTGTCAATTTTAAAGATGTTTTCCATGATGGTCCTGTAAGTTCTACATCACAAAAGGGATCTTCTCCACAGACATAATTAGTAAAAGCCTTACTATTGTTTTGTGGTGAATGTAATATTTCCAGAACAGCCAACGCATCTTGAAACAGATCAAAAATGGTGCCGAAAAAAAAAGACATGTTGGGTAAAACATAAGGATTCTTGTTGATCTCTTCAGTAGCAAAAAACATTACCATAAAAAATTCGACTCTTCTTTCTGGTATTCTGAAATAAGGCATAATGATGACTGAGACGATTGAAACAAAGTTTGAATTGCAGTAATGTTTGTAATATAAGACATGCTAAATTCCTGCCTAAATGTCTTGAAATAAGCCTCATATAGTATATATCTTTAGAAATTATACTATTTAAGAATTCATAGACATTGGGCAATATGATATGAAAAATTTTGTATTCATAAAAATCAATAAGGATTGCTTCATTTCTGAATGTCATCCTTGTTGGAATCCTCTTGAGTAAGACTGCAATAAAATCACGTTGGAGTTGTAATTCCCTTATACATAAAAAAGCATGAATTAAACCACATATGAAAGACAAAGCAGTTTCTCCTTAAATTTATTTTATTATTTAAATGTGTTTTATTCATCAAGCATCTTAATAATATTGAATGTTTTGAAAATCAAATAATACATCGAACATTTTATTCAGCTTTTTTATTCTATCCTTTCATTCCCTAAAATATCATTAATGCATGTTTAATAATATCCATATCTGAGGCCCCTACATCTATATCTATTGTTGAATACTAAATTGTTTCCAACCATATAAAATATTCTTTGGGAATTATATATAGTAATGGTCATGATTTTATTTCATACCCTAAAATATCATTAATACATATTTAATAATATCCATACCTGAAGATACTATGTCTATTGTTGAGTACTAAATTGTTTCCAACCATCCAAAATATTCTTTGGGAATGATATAATGTAATGTTCATATTTTTAATTTTCAACTGTTTAATATTCAATAATCAGAATTATTTTAAAATATATTACATTTAAATTTATTTATTCATTTCAAAATATTCAAAATGGTACAAAATAGCACATAATCAGAATACTATCCTTTATATTCTTTTACCCATCAATTTAATGTTACCTTTAATGTTTTGTTACTATGCCAATTTCATAAAACTGATGTCACATTTCTCTTAACTGCTCAGTCTCCCTTATTCTTTGAGATCCTTTAAGTTATGTCTGAACACAGAGAACTTATTTCCAAAGGAAATGTGTACATCTGACCCAGCACATTTGGTAGTTCATCTGTTACTACTAGTAATTACCTCAGATCAAGATAAAAACCTCTAGCATGCTTCTTTGCTGAAATTTGCATTTTTCAGTTGAGTGTTTGCAGCTAAGATTTTCTTTCTAAACCTGAAAAGTGTATTGTAATTTTAAACATTGGTGTGGCTTAAAACACCAATTTCAACTATTTTCCAATGGGGTGTGGAATAATTCAGAATGCATCAGAAATGGCATTCCTACTGACCTAAAAGAGAAGTATAATAATTTGAAGTCACCATCACTATCAAAATGTACACAGTGTACTATGGCTAACAATTAGAAAATGTATTTTTTAAATACAAAGGATGTGAAAATTGAATAAGAGATGGGATGAGAGTCAGAGACAGACAAAGAAGTCACAGGCAAATTGATTTGATAAAAGGTGTTTACAACAGTCTGCACATGATATGCAGACACTGATGAAAACATCTCATTCTTGACATCACATAACTATGTAGCCACAATGAAAACAGCTTCTTATTCACAAGTACTACATTTATTTATACATCTAGCTTTTCTATAGTGATGTATTCATTTACTAATTAATAGAAATATTAACTATTTACCTGATAGTGTTAATAAGCCTAATATCTGGATGGATATTTGCAAAATTGGACAAAAAATTATTCTGGTAACAGAATATTTAGTCTGATAGTCTTCTTCCATACTCAATTTTAATTCCAGAAATTCAATAGAGGCTCATTTAGAAACTATTTGACAAGCAATGTATAAGTACATTCACAAGAATACAATGTTATATATGCAAACAGGTATAATAGACCTGTATCGACACATCAAAATTAGATAACCATTTTAGGAAGGCAATTAGATGCATTCTCATACAGTAATCATTGGCAGACAGTTGAACATAAGCAGTGATGTTGACTCTTCATATTGAGCTCTGGCCAAAGGTGTGAATTGTGACTTCATGGTAGATGAGGAAACCTCTTTCTATATATGATATTCACAAAGACTCAACAGATAAGATGCAGTCTCTCTCATTGTCTATGTGATCTCTCCAGGAGATCTGGAGCCCAATGTATTAAAGCTAAACTAAATTGTGACACATTTGATAGTGTTCAAATAGTGATTGACATTATACCTAATTTCAGTGGTTCCTAAAGTTGCAGAAGGAAGAACAGGACAGAACTCCACTGTTTGTGTACACAGAAAAGTATTTCTAATTCGTAACATTGAATCAGGAAATAATTTTTAGCGACTTACCCAAGTTCAAAAAGTTCATCATATCTCCTTTCAGTAGGATCCTCGATTGTCTGAAGGTAAAAACCACAGTCAGTTCTCATATCTCCATGATTAACTTCACTATTCTTTATCCTCCAAAAGCAACTGGGTTCAGTGAAAGAGCACACGATGAAAGAAAACTTCAGGAGCAAAAAGGCAATAGTGAAAGCACACAGTTTCCTAATGTCTGATAGACTATAAGAAGAAGCAGTCTTGACGTCCTTTTCTTATGGAGACAAACATCACACAAACACACATTACACAAATGTGTCTGTGTTAAGGCTACTGCTCTATGGATCTATACATATTTATATTCACAGTTCCTTTCCATTCATCCTGTGTCATGCTCCCTGGATACATCAGGAAGATACTTGCCTCAAGCTCTACATCTGAGGTCTGAAAACTTTTGATCAAAACATTTCTGAAAACATATTGTGAACTCCAAATTCTAGCCTCAAGCACTACATCTGAGGTCTGAAAACTTTTCATAAAAACATTTCTGAAAACATGTTGTGAACACCTTAGACACATCAGGAAAATTCTGGCCTCAAGCACTACATCTGAGGTCTGAAAACTTTTGATCAAAACATTTCTGAAAACATGTTATGAAAATCCTGTTCTTCATCCTCAAGTGGCATGATTTCATGCATAGCCATGTAATGCATATTCGAAGGGGAATTATTCTCATGGACAACTTGGAAAAGACCCTGTGTTGAAAACAATTTGTATGATCACAATGGGATTTCATCAGAACTTCCATAGACAAGAGTTGAGAAAGTTTTAAAATTTTGACACCATTCACAATTTGAGAAGAATCACGGGACATTATGTCTTCCATTGTCTAGTGTAGGGAAGAGCAGTCATACATGACACGTTGAGCCAGCAGTAGAACATGAACTTTGTTGTTCATTTACTATTGTATGCTTGTCATGTTTATAGAATATCTCTAAACTTCCTGTGACTCCTGTCATCTGGAAAACATGCCATTGTTCTAAATCCAAAATCTACTGGATTTATAAAGACTAAATACCCATTCTGTCCAATATCAGTACTTGTGCAGACATTTCTGAGTTATTATGCTGATCAATTGGTGGATTATCAGTCCCTGGCAGTCAGTGTCATTTGATGAAACATTTCTTTGTTGATACTTGTTCACACTTCTTTAAGAAGTTAGAGAACAATTTCATACATTTTTTTTCTCAAAGAAATGAAAGAATTCACATGCCATTACTGTGAGAGAATTGTATTGCTAATGTTAGTATATACCTTATATTTTTCATTCATGTCTACTTGGTATTTATTTTGAAAAAGTCCTATCTTAGATTACATTGAAACAGAACAAATAGATGCCTGTTATGCCAATTGATGTAAATCGGTTAGATTACAATCAGAGACACAGATGGAGCATTGAATTTGATTTATATTTGTTTCAACTACATTATTTTTGGCCCATAATATGCACACTGAGTTAAAAGGAATCGTTAACTCTATTTTTGGAATGGTTGCTATGTCATGGGCTTATAATAAAATCCTGTTATAGAGTTTATTGTACCATCTTAGTTACTATGAATAAAAATTTGATTCATATTTTGGTTGAATTATGACTTTGTCAATTTGAATATTTTTCAGTACTTTTGCAGACCTGTAGATTGGGAAAATTGTGAACCTTGATATTGTAATATTCTATACTTGTTGTATACTGGGTGGAAATACCATGTTAAATGAATTGGGAATGTGCTTGGAGGCTGACTCTTCACTCCATTGTGACTACTATGGAAATGCCATCCTGGGCTGTGGCAGTCAATTGGAAGAAATTTGGTGCACATGAGCACTGGACTTGGATCCAAATCCATTCTCATAGCCAGACTACATATCAAACATAAAGGTTCTTGAAAAAATTGAATTTGCTTTTGCCAAGTTTGAGAGGAGAGACTCCATCTTACTTCCTACAGAGAAATCCTCCATGTCCTTGGATCACAAATAGTATTTCTTGAAATAGCCATTATTTCTGCCTTAAGCTCATGTTATTGACTTGACATGGTAGAAAGATGGCACACCACACACCACTGTATCCTTCCTGCTTATCAAGGGAGTCTTTGTTATTTCCTTTTTCCTTTATGTTAAACTATTGGATGGCAATCTTAAGATATCCCCTGTAGTACTTTATGAGTATATAAAAAATGTTCTTCCATGTCTTACGAATAATATTCCATAGCTTCTGTTCAGTTTGTGGTCCCTTTATTTCATGTTGGAACCAGTTATCTGATTCCATGTTGTGCTATGTGGAACATGGGATAGCCTGTATCCCATTTTCATTTCACAGAATAATCTCTGAAATATTGGTGTTGCAATTAAATTAAATGTTTGATATCATTTATTAATAAAACCCTCTTGCCCTGTTTGTTTCCCATTAATCAGATACTGATTTTTATTTCATCGATCATTTGAAACAAAGTTTGATGTGGCACAGAAATATGATTTATTCAATGCATTGAAGCAGTATTGAGTATCTGCACTCATCACTCTACATGGATGAAAAGACTGTACATCTCTCGTGTCTCTTCCAGATTTTGATACAGTCACCCTTATTTCCTCCTCATACTTTCACACTCCCTTGTCCCACTCTCCTTCTATCCCCCACAATTGTCTTTTATGCCCCTCAGTGCAGGACTGAAGCATCGACCCCGATCTCCTTCCTTCTACATTGTATATGCTCTGTAGGTTTTATCATATGTACTGTGAGTTTTTTGGTTAGCATACACTTATTAATGAGTGCCTACCTCATGTATGATTTTGTGTCTGGGTTACTTCACTCAGGATATGTTCTAGTTCCATTCACTTGCCTGCAACTTTCATTAATTAATTGTATTTAATATCTGACTAGTACTCCATTGTGTAATTTACCATATTTTCAGTACCCATTCATCTATTTAAGGACATCTGGGTTCTTTCCAGCTTCTGACTAGCATAAATGAAGCTGCTATGAACATAGTGGAGCATGTGTTCTAGTTATATTTTGGGATATCTTTTGGTATATCCACAGGAGTGGCATTTCTGGGTCCTCAGGTAGTACTATCTTCAATTTTCTGATGAACTACTAAACTGGTTTCAAGAGTGTTTCCACCAGCATCCAATTCTACCAGCAGGGAAAGAGTGTTCCCCTTTCTCCACATCTTTGCCAACATTTACTGTCCCAATATTTTTTATTTTAGCCATCCTGACTAGTGTGAGGTAGAATCTCATGGTCGTTTTTATTTGAAATTCCCAGATGACTAAGCGTGTTGAACATTTCTTTAAGTGTTTCTCAGCCATTCAAGATTCCTCACTTGAAACTTCACTGATTACCACTGTTCCCCGATTTTAATAGGGTTATTTGGATCTCTGTAGTCACCCTTCTTGTATTCTTTGGATATTTTGGATATTAACCCTCTATTGGATGAAAGTTTGATAGAAACCTTTCCCACCTATTGGCTAACGTTTTGTACTACAGATAGTGTCCCTTGCTTTACAGAAGCTTTTCAATTTTTTGAGGTTTCATTTGTCAATCATTGCTCTTAAAGCATAAGCCAGTGGTGTTCTGTTCAGGAAGATTTCCCCTGTGCCCAAGTATTCAAGGTTCTTCCCAATCTTATCTCCTATTAGATTGAAGCAATTATGGGATATCCTTGACCCCTTCTTTGCCAATGATATTACAAATATTACATGGACCATGTGTCTTCCCCACAGATTTAGTTAATATAACCACATGGTACAAAACAAAATGGTGGCCAGCATGGTTTCTGATAGTGCAAATGAGTCAATAGGATCCCTAATACACAAAGAATAAATATCAGACAAACAACCTGTTCATTTTATGACTTAATGTTTTGCTTTGTTCCTATTCTTATAGATTCTTTCTTACATATTAATGGCTTCTCAAAAAAATGTAAAGCTTTTTCCAGCCTTATGCCTCCAAAACTAGCAAACTAACCAAGGAAGTGCAAACTTTGATATTAACAAAACCCAACTAATATTCAAAGACTAAGTTGCCTGGAGCCAGACAGACTGCTGCGAGCAATGACCATTTGTGGTACCCTATGCTGGCTCTCACTGTCAGCTATTTCTGGAGCTAATTTTCCTCTGAGATAAAATGTCCTTCAGTACCCTGCTGCTCTAGACATGTCTGGTTTACTTTCGGCCCAAACTAACAATATGTTTACTGGAGAATTTTATGTGAAATTTTCATTTGACAGTAAAAATTATGGCAATTGAATTCAAACAAGCAATAAACACAAATTCATGGCTTACTAAAATAAAACATTTTATTACTTTTGTATATACTATAAACATGAAATCATGGTTTGTATTTAATATCATGTACATAATTGCAAATGGATTACAAGTAAATTAAACTTGGTAACATGGCCCTATTTCATTAAAAATTAATTAAAATTAAATATTTATATGAAAGTGTGCCCTACCCCCAGCCTTTTTGAGCAGGAGTTTCAAAACTCTGCTAGCCACTGCTTCCCACCTATGGTGGAGTGCTCAGACCAAGTTAAAGCCCATTGTTCTCCATGGACATTATCATCCACCTGATGCCAGCCTCCTGCAGAGCAAAGCAGAACCATCACACTGCCCCACTGTCCCATCACATACCCTCTGTCCCACCACAATGTCCCACTATCCCATCACAGTGCCCCACTGTCCCACTACAGTTCCCCACTGTCCCATCACAGTGCCACTGTCCCATCACAATGCCCCACTGTCCCATCACATTGCTCCACTCTCCCATCAAAATGCCCAGCTGTCCCATCATAGTGCCCCACTGTCCTATCACATTACCCCACTGTGCCATCACAATGCACCACTGTCCCATCACAGTGCCATACTGTCCCTTCACAATGCCCCACTGTCCCATCACAGTGCCCCACTGTCCCATCACAGTTTCCCACTGTTCCATCACAGTGCCCCATTGTCCCATCACAGTGTCCCACTGTCCTATCACAGTGCACAACTGTCCCATAACAGTGCCCCACTGTCCCATCACAGTGCCCCACTGTCCCATCACAGTGCCCCACTGTCCCATCACAATGCCCGAAGGTCCCATCACAATGCCGCACTGTTCCATCACAGTGTCATCTTGTGCCACCACAGTGCCCCACTGTCCCATCACAGTGCCCCACTGTCCCATCACAGTGTCCCACTGTCCCATCAAAGTGCCCCATTTTCCCAAAACAGTGCCGAACTATCCCATCACAATGCACACTGTCTCATCACAGGGCCCCAATGTCCCATCACAGTGCCCCACTGTCCCATCACAATGCCCCACCGTCCCAACACAGTGTCCCAGTGTCTCATCACAGTGCCCAACTGTCCCATCACAGTGTCCAAATGTCCCATCACAGTGTCCCACTGCCCCATCACAATACCCCACTGTCACATCACAGTGCCCCACTGTCCCACCAGTGTCCCAATGTCCCATCACAATTACCCACTGTCCCATCAAAGTGTCCCTTTGCCCCATCAGAGTGCCCCACTGTCCCAATCCAGTGCCACACTGTCTCATCAAAATTTCGCGCTGTCCCAACACGGTGCACCACTGTCCCATCACCGTTGCCCACTGTCCCATCACAATTCATACGGTCCCATCACAGTGCCCCACTGTCCCATCACAGTGCCCCATGTCCCATAAAAGTGCCCCAATGTCCCATGACACAGCCTCACTGTCCCATCACAGTGCCCCACTGTCCCATCACAGTGCCCCACTGTCCCATCACAGTGCCCCACTGCCCCATCACAGTGCCCCACTGTCCCATCACAGTGTCCCACTGTCCCATCACAGTGCCTTACTGTCCCATCACAGTGCCCCACTGTCCCATCACACTGTAAAGCAGAGTTTTCTACATATCCATGACTCATTATTTTATTTTTTTCAGATTTCTCCTGAGCCGCGGAGACTTGTTAAACTCTCTCTCCCCTGGGGCTCAGCACCTGGTGTCCATAGTCCATGTAATAACAAGAGAAGGCAAATAAGATGATTAATTCTCAGGATCAATGATATCACTCCTGTGTGTGAAAAGTTCCACTGGATGAAAACTTTATTGTTCAAAGGCTTCCTGGATTCTTGGAAAGTTTGACTTTGATCCTTGTAAAGTTTCAACAAGGTGATGATGTGGACACAGTTAGAAATTATGTCAGTGAATTGTATCCAGTGACTGACAGAGGGACATCCGGTAAAAGTACAATCTTAGCTACTTGATACACACAGGACAGTGTATGACAGAGTCCAAGTCAGGAAGAGGCAGTCTCAAGTTTATAGTCACTAAAACCCACAGACCATGTACAGTGTGGACTACATCACACCAGTGACATGAACATATTATCTGAACAAGGCTTCTGCTTACATTGTCTTCAGGATCAATAAACAGACCAAATAAGAAATATATTCAATCCTGCCCTATCCCAAATTATGCAGTTCTTCAGAGATCCACAGTTAATCTATGTGATCAAAGATTGATTTTAAAGGTTCAACCAGATCCAGAGAAAATGCTGTGTGCTTTCTTTTTCCTTTCTTTCTTTCTATTGGTTATTTTATTAATTTACATTTAAAGTTTTATCCCCCTTCCACGTTTCTCCTCAACAACCCTCCCATCACTCCCCCCTCTCCAGCCTCTATGAGAGTGCTCCCCTGCCCTCCCACTAACTCCTGCTCATCACCCTAGCATTCCCCTACCCTGGGTCATCTATCCTCCATAGGACCAAGGGGCCGCTCTTCCAGTGATGCTAGAGAAGTCTATCCTCGGCTACCTATCCAGGTAAAGCCATGGGTCCCCCCATGTGTACTCAGTGGTTGGGGGATTAGCCCTCTGGACTCTACCTTCCAATAGTCAATACTGATGAGAAAGCAATCTTAATATTTGAATTTGAAATTATGATCTTCCTCCCTGATCCTGAGGGTTTTTTCAATGAAATAACTTGTGCTGATCCATCTAATCTACTTTATCTTTGTTTTCTTGCATAGTTTTCACTCATTTTAAACTGCAGTAGTGGCTGTTTGCAAGAAGTTGTTTAGAAATATCTTCTTGGTGTCTTAGAAGTAAACAGTGACTGTGAAGCAACCTTGTGTTCTAATGTGTAAGCTTCACTTATAAAATCTTTCTTCCCATCTATTCTTTCTTCTATTTTAAAATCAACACTTTAAATTGAACACTTTAGTGAAGACTGGACAATCTTGCACCATTTTCAGTGTATTTGGACTGAAAGAAAGCAGAGCACATGTAGGCTGCCCATTGGTTTGGTTAATTCATTGACTATTATGTGTTTTAATGAGATGAACAAGTTTAGTCTTTTGCACTGGATATTGCTTTACACATAAAAGTCAATATTTTCCATATGTATGAATTCTGTTTCTGGGATAAGCTGTCCTAGAGTGCTGAGAATTGTATCTAGAGGAATGTGAATGGAACATTACATATAATCACAAATCAATAAAATTTATTTTTGTCATGCTTGGCTTTTTCTCCCAGTTTACTGCATGATGAGTCATACAACCAAACCCTACACATACAGAAAATTTGAAAAATCATTTACATTAACATTCAGGCATGAATATCTACAAAGTTCCAACAATAATAGAATATACAGAAACCTTTCAAACAGGTAAGCTGAGCCATTGTTCTGAGCATTGGAGCAAGAAAAAAAAAAGAAATGAAATTACAGACTTGCTGTATTTAATTGAAAATAAACTAAAACCTATGTGGCTAAATAAATCTGGAATAAGAGGAACCTTCATTTTCTTTGTTTTCTATGTTATCATTATTATTTGCCAACAGATTCTTAAATTTCAACACTTTTTTCTCTATATTTCTTCAATATTTTCAGAAAAATTTCCCCATAAATCTTCAATTTTATCGTAAAATGTTTCTACTTATCTCTTTATTTAGTTAAAAAAAGGTTTCTATGTCTTACATATTATCTGTATAATTTTCCCCAAAATTTTCAATTTTAACAATATTTTATATACATATTTCTTCAGTTTTATTATAAATATATTCAAAGTAAATCTTAAATTTTTATCATAAAATATGTTAGATGCAAAACATTTAAAAATACACATATAAATACACTGTTTATGTATTAAATTAAGACAACATGTATTTGTCTTTCATTCACAATTTCAAAACATTTGGTCAGGAGCAGAGTAGACATACATACCCACTGAAAACAAAACACCACCACATCATGGCCTTCTTATATAATTGTATCATGATGCTTGTCAGGACATGTCATGGTCAAGTTTGGTCAATAAAATTAACTTTATGACTGTGTCTATTGAAGACACCATTCTTGATATTAAAATGATTAATTTTGTGATTGTAATTAGGATCTTAAATAACCAGAACAAAAAATAT
This sequence comes from Apodemus agrarius, assembly GCA_964023405.1. Classification (NCBI taxonomy): domain Eukaryota; kingdom Metazoa; phylum Chordata; class Mammalia; order Rodentia; family Muridae; genus Apodemus; species Apodemus agrarius. The sequence continues at coordinate 3,175,152 of OZ030029.1, forward strand.
CTTCCACGAGAATATGAAATTTATAACTATATGCCAATGTAGGGCTTCAAAGGTATATCCCATGCAAGGAAGTACTCTAAAGTCCAGGCTAGAGATCACTGTCCATGCTCAGCCTTGGTAGTCATTATCTCTCTCCAGAAAACACTTATCTCCAGGATAATAGGAGTGTGATCTGCATAGAGTCATGGGGTGTTGTTAGATTTGAGACATTTAGACCACATTTGGAGGCAGATGGGTGTGGTTTACTAAGATTAATTCAGTTACAGAACAGGTTAGAAGTGGCTGAGGGGCAGAAGAGAGCTGTTTAGAAAATGGAGAATTTGGACATTTGTTGAAAAATTTGGATACACAACTGTTGGGGAGCGTCTAGTGATATGACTCTTTCACAGCATGACTTACAGAACATAGAATACAGAGAATATATTATACCCGGTGTTTTCATATCTTGCTCAGAGTGTGAGATCTGAGTCATCTTGTTTTCCTGATCCCTGTCCACAGGCATCATCTCCAAGCAAGACCATCCTGAGAACGTCCCTCCCGTCCTGAATCTCCACATGCTGATGGCGTCCCTGGAACTGCCTTCTAACAAGTTCATGCGGCCAAAGCCTAGGAAGAAAGTGGACATCTCAAGTCTTCTGCTGCCAACTTGATGGGCTGGCTCTTGTCTCCATCCTGTCCCAGGTCTCCATAGTTAACACATTTGGAAACAAAGCACACCACTTTCCCATTGTTCTGACACTGACAAATCTCAGTGGCTGAGACCTCTGGCTTTTGAAAGGGAGGTGATCAACATTTGTGTCCCAGGAGAGTCTCCCTGGATGGGCTCCTTAGCTTCTGTTCAGTAGAGGGAGAGAATTAACAGGAAAGGAAAGCCTGTTCCCCATGACATAAGTAATCCCTTGTCTGAACATTCTAGTATATCCTGGAGAGCTCTAGGCATCCCCTGTGATATCACCAGTGATGTCACAACACCCATGGCTCTTAGGGCTTTCAATTTGTCCCTAGAGAGTTCTCCCATATTTATGTCTGCAAGATGGAGGAGGAGTCTACATGAGAGTGAGAATGGGGAACTTAGGGAAATAAAAGAGAGGCCAAAGGGAGCTGACTTTCCATCTCACTGTCAACCAGCGAGGAAGATGTGTCCCTGGGAAAGGCATAGTGAGTCATTTAACAGTGATGTGAAAATTCCTGGAGTAGGCATCTGTGAGCCTGGTTTCCCTTGAGTGGATAACAGGTAATGGTCCCACTGTAAAGCTAATGAACTTTCCTGCTTAACATAATTCCTGTAAACTGATGATTTTATTCAATTAGTTTGTCCATCCCCAAAGAAAGGAGCTGGATATTCCAAAGCTATTCTGCTGTGAATTTTTATATTTTCCCTTTACTGGCCATTGGGGTGTATCCTGGGGACATAAGGAGACTATAATGAGTCAGGAGGAATTATTTCCCAGTTTATATCAGTTCAACACTTAACTCCCAGTTTGTTTTTCTATATACAATGTCTATCAGAGTATAGTAACTCAGAGCAAAATATTCTTTGACACCTTCCATTCTCAGACATCCTCTGAGAACCTTATCCATGAGAATGACCCCCTGAGCTTCCTGAATCAGTTGATTGGCTGTCAGACACATCTCTAATGCATCTAAACCACTCTCAGAATCATAGACTAGATACAAGTTGTACCCTGTATAGTTGTTAACAAGCCTGGAGTGTCCATCTCTGATGTTATTATAAGCCTGTGTAGGTAGGCAGATAAAAACATCTGTCAGCTTATATACCCAAATTTGTACAGGATGAAGGGAGAGCAGAGATCCACAGAATAGGCATTTCAAGCCTGTGCCAAAATCTTTGGTGTCTCACTGGATTCCAGGTTTGCTCTCTTTCCGGTTGGGCCTCAGCCTGGTCTGTCCACACTCTGTGCCTTCTCATTATGCAAGTTCACTTGTGTTCCTCTAACTACAGAGGCTGGGTTATGCCTCAAGCCCTCTTCCCACCTATAGTTATCAAGAAGCAAGAAAGGAAAATGGAGAATCTGACCACTCACATGATACCCAGTGAGAGAAATGAGCTGCAAGGTCACTGTGGCAACTGTGTTGTATGGGCAGTTTGAGCTGTATGTGTTTGCTGTATCAAATCCCCTGGTGTCAGTTTTGGTTCTGCAAATATATCCCTCAGTTTTTAGTTTTCAGGTTTTTGTTCTATGTGGCTGAATCTCCAGGATATCTCTGTGTCCAGCATCACATCCATAAACACTTCTCCAAGGAGACTCAGAACATGAAGCATGGGTACAAGTCCTTCCTCCAAATGAGACCAGATCCTGTGGTCTGAGGGACAGAATGTAGTGATGGAGACACTAGAGACTGAGTTCCCAGCATGCATTTGGAAAGGCCTTGGCAGGTTCTGACTTTGGGAGATTACAGCTGTTGTGAGTATGTGGTGAGGGTTTGAACTTCCCTGGCAGGTGATTGGGTGCTGGATCCTCCTGGCAGCAGCTAGAGGGCCCTGGACGTTACCTTTTCTTTATCAGTGCTGGACTGTAAATCCTAGAATATTAACTCTCCTTCCCGCATCTCTTGCTTTATATTCTGAGACAACATTGCTCTCTGCACTCGTCCTGCGTCCCGTGGAGGTCTCTCTGTCTCTGTCTCTCTGTGTCTCTTTGTCTCTGACATCTCACTGTCTCCTTCTTTCCACTGTGTGTTTGTGCACCCACATTTGCCCACCTTTGTGTGTCTCCAGAACGTGGGATCCAGGGCTCTGCCTTTCGGCCTGAGGACAGAACTGTTTCTTATTTTTAAGGTGCTGCTAGTGTGGAAGTCTGTGTACCACACTTTATTGGTTTTGTTGTTGTTGTTGTTGCTGCTGCTGCTTTTTTTGAGACAGGGTTTCTCTTTATAGCCCAAGCTGTCCTGGAACTCACTCTGTGGACCAGGCTGGCCTCAAACTCAGAAATCTGCCTGCCTCTGCCTCCCAAGTGCTGGGATTACAGGAATGTGCCACCACCGCCCGGCTACTTTATTGTTTTTTAATTTGATATTTTATTTATTTACATCTCAGATGTTATTCCCTTTCCCGGTTTCCCCCTCTGCAAACCCCCTTTCCTATCTCCCCTTACCCTGCTCGTATGTGGTTGCTCCCCTACCTATTCTGCTATGCTTGCTTCACACTGCCCATGATAGTGGAGCAAAACGTTTAAAAATTCTATTCGTAAAGTGAAAATATGGAAACACATTTAAGGTATTGGGAATGTGGGAGGTGCACTGCATGAGATAGGATAAGATGGAAGTTCCATTCTTAGAGGATGGACAATATCTGACACTGTTTGGCACACGGATCGTGCCAGGAGTATTCCATGGCGAATCAGCCATGAGTGCAGTGTCCCCCTAAGATGTAATTCTATGATGAAACCACAGAAACATTTCTGCAGGGAAGACAATTCTGACAGACCATCAAAAGATAATATTAAGTAAAATCCCTATTATTATGAGGTATTAGGTGTGAAGAATTAATTAACTTAATCAATGTTTAATGTTTAGGTTAACCTAAGTGACATCATCCTGTCCGGTCATCAACATTCATGCTCTGACTCATTTGCATTCAATGACTCATTAACATATAATGCCTCATTTGCATACATGACTGTGATGGACATGAACACTCTGCCCCATCATTAGTATGAAGTCACCAACCAGGTTTCCTCATTACCATATCCCCACCCTCTCACTAAAATTCCAAAATTTCTCTTCAGCGAGCCCCACCCCCTCATTAGCATAGCAGACAGCTGGAGGTTCACCATGGATCTTCATTATCATTCTCTGCCCCATAATTAACATAAGTATCCCCAATCCCTTTACTGACCTCATTTGCATCAGAAAGCTCATTCATATAAAGGGCTTCATCTACACACTCCTGCAACTCAGTGTCTTTCCCAAAGTGTGCTCTGACCTGCATAGCCCAGGCTGGCCCAGTGTGGATTATGGAGAGCCTGGGCTAAGAGAAGGCTATCCTCCTACAGGGAGGGGAAAATGGGGAAGCATGGATAATGGACAGGGGAAGGTTCTAGACAGGAAATTGGCCCAGTCTGGGCTATAGGGAGTGGTGGGCAAGCCTGAGCTACATAGAACAAAAGAAGAAGCAACAGGAGGATACCCCCTAAGGCATGGTTTCTGCAGTGACTGATGGTACAGCCAAGGCTACAGGGAGACCAATTTGAACCAGCCTTGGCTATGTGCAATCCATGCAGTCCAAGCTCTCATAACACAGGCTACCCTCCTCCTCTCAAGTGAAGGCTTACAAACTCATGTAAGCTAAACACCACACTAATGAATGAAAAAATAGGTTAAATCAGAAATAGAGGAAGAAATCAGAGAATTTCCAGAATTCAATGAAAATGAATATCCAACATGCATAATTCTATTTAAACCCAGGAAAATAAAAGTGGTGCTTAGAACCAAGTTCATAGCACAAATTCTACATTAAAAAATTGGAGAACTCACATATTGTCAATTTAAGAGCACAAATTAAAGTCTAGATGAGGAAGAAGTGAATGAGCAATTATAAAATGAGGTAGACATCGAGAAATTATCCATCTGGGGGCTGAAATCAATGAAATAGAAAGAGAAGAAAACAAGGAATCAATGAATCATGGAGTTGGTCCATTGAAAATTTTATTAGACAAGACAGGCAATACTTTATTAAAAGATAGAGAATATCAAAGTTACTGTAATCTAAAATTAACATGGAGAAAAATAACAGACAACAAAGAAATTCAGAGTACAATTAAAGCCTAGGTTTTAAAAACCTGTCCCCGACTGAATTGGATAATCTAAAAAAAATAAATAAATAAACTTACCATAATTAAGTCAAACTAAGCTAAACAACATTTAAAAAAAAGATTTATTTATTTCCAACCAATTCCACTAATTCGAAACAAGACCAGGTGGTTCATTCTCTATATGTATTCAAAGTACTAACTACAAGTTTAACTGGAGCAATATAACTGAAGAGATGAAAGCAGTATCAATTAGAAAGGATTAAGTAAAATTACATTTGTTTGGAGATAACATGGTTGTAAGCATAATAAACCAAAAAAACCCAGAGGATATTCCGGAGCTGATAAGTACTTTCAGGAAAGTTGTTCGATACATGACCAACTAAAAATACAAACAAAATTTGATGGCTAAAATTCTGAGTATATTGTTGGGCCTGGTTAATGAGTAGCAAGTCGATTACAAAATATCCTTGTCATTTGAATTGTCCTGGAACTCAGTGGATCCCATAACATAAAAGCTTTACAACATTCCTAACACACATAAAATTTCTCTCCAGTATGAATAGTTTCATGATGATGAAGAATATAGAGGTGTGCAAAGGCTTCAGTATATTAAACGTATTCATGAGTTTTCTCTCTTATACATATTCTGTCAAGAAAATTAAGACTATAGAAGACTATTGTGCAGTCTGGACATCATTAAATGACCTCACAGTGTTTCTTTCGTTTTCATTACTATGACAATCATCATGACCATGGAAACTACTATCAAAGCAACCATTTAATTGGGACTGGCTTACAGTTTCGGATGCTTAATCCATTTTCATCATTTCAGGAAACATGGCAGGCATGAACGTAGTCATGCTGGAGAAGAAGCTGAGAGTTCTGCATCTTTATCCAAAGGCAGCTCGGAAGAGACTGTCTTCCAGGGACTGAATATGAGGGTCTCTTCAGAACTGGTAGGGATTTCAAAGCCCAACACCACAGTGATGCACTTCCTCCAAAAAAGCCACAACCTCTCATTATGCCACTCTATTAGCTTAGCATATTTAAATTACCACATTCCACTGCCTGGCCCCCATATGATTGTTCAAACACATGAGTGTATAGGGATCATACTTAAACATGCAGAATATTTGAGCTCGAACTCCAAAAGTCCCCATCCTCTATACCAGGTTCAAAAATGTTGAGTCCAAAAGTCAAAGACTCTTCTGAGATTAATACTATCACATAACAGTAGTCACATATATTTTCACAAACAAAAAGCATATCACATGGATTCATATAAACAGGATACACCATTCCTGAAGGTCATTGTGAGGAAATCCTGCACTTATAGAAGACCATAAGCCAGCCGAGCAATCTCAGAACTATGCATATCCAGGTCTGATGTCAAAGCATTCTTCTGATCTGCAACTCCTTTCTGCTTTGTTCACTGAAAGCAAAATATTTTTGGACTGGATTTATTCCATTAAAGCAGTTTTCTTGAGAAGGTAACACACCATTCTAACATCTGAAAATCTTGGTGTCTCCAAGGTAACTTCAATAACACAGCTTCTTATTTCAATGTCCGGGGTCCACACATTATATTTTCTGCTGGGCTAAAAAAATTAAGTCACTTCTCCAGCTCTGCCCTCTGTATCACTCTAAGGTCTGGTTGATTCCACTCTCCTGCTCCTTCTGTTCTTGCTGCTCATCCCATGGTACTTGCATCTTCAATGTATTGGATTCTTCTGTTGCAACTCGGCTTGACAATTTCTGTTATAATCGCTCAATGGTGCCAAGCCTCACCTGCTCTGCATGACAGCTTCTTGCATTCAAAATCAGTACTACATGGGTGATTGTTACACATAACCAAGTCCAGCTGCACCACTAGGTCCAACCATGATGATCTATGGAACACACATTCTTTGTCACTCAGAAAACACTAACCAGAATATTTCACCTCAGTGATGCTGATTTCTTCTCCATCACCTCAAATTCTTGAGTACAGCTATCCAGCATTAATTGTCACAGTAGTCCCTGCTATTCTTGCCTCTAATTCAGAGACACATATACAAAGCTGCTGAGTTAGGCCCCTTTCATTATATTATAACCCATTTTCTATGTTTCAAAAACTTCACAGCCTAAGTTTGGTGGACCTGGAACTTGCACAATAGATTAACCTTGAATTCAGATATCTTCAGGGCTCTGTCTCATGAATGCTGGGATAAACATTATGTAACACCATGCCTGGACCTAAGCTTTTCCTTTTAGATCTTCAATTGAAAACCCAGAATAACAATCAAGATCCATCCCTTCTCTGATTGACACATATTTATATCTTCATACATCCTCATGAAAACAACAACAACAAAAAAAAACAGGTAAAAATAAATACTAACGTGATACAGTTCACTTTCATACAACTGCAAATCCCTAAGTTTAGTTGGACGGAATTTTGCCCTAATGTAATGTTTCCTTTAATACCATTGAATATATTCTTGATCACAGGATTTGGCTTCCTTCAACTTCTTGATGAGGCTTTGCATTTTGAACCTTACATTTTCTGATTTCTTAGTTTTATATTCTTGTTAAAAACTGTCAGGCCTAATTTTATATGAGAATTTTTGAGACGTACTTTGCAAATCCAAATAATGTAAATCTCTTTACCTAAAGCTCAAGGAGACTAATCAGACTAGGGTAAAAGTCAGCAACATCCTTTGCTAAAACATCATAAGAACCATCTCCAGAGTTGAAATAATCCCAAGCACCCATGTCTATCATATTCCTATCCCAATGGCCCCTTAACTCTTACTTAATTCATGATTATATTCATTAGTTTTCTCTCCAGCAGAGAAACTTTGGAGACGTCTCCTTGTGAACAGACTTTACCACAATTATTACATTAATACAGTTTCTCTCCAGTATTGCTTCTTTTATGATATTGGAGACTACTGGGTTTTGCAAAGGCTTTACCACATTGATTACATTCATAAGGTTTCTCTCCAGTATGTGTCATTTTATGTCTTTGGAGATAACTTGGTCTTGCAAAGGTTTTACCTCATAGATTGCATTCATGAGGTTTCTCTCCAGTATGTGTTCTTTTATGATATTGGAGACTACTGCGACCTGCAAAGGCTTTACCACATTGATTACATTCATAAGGTTTCTCTCCAGTGTGTGTTCTTTCATGTCTTTGGAGAGTACTGTACAATGCAAAGGCTTTACCACATTGAATACATTCATACGGTTTCTCTCCAGTATGGATTATTTTATGATATTGGAGATTAGTTTGCTGTGCAAAGGCTTTACCACATTGATTACATTCATAAGGTTTCTCTCCAGTATGTGTTCTTTTATGAGATTTGAGATTACTGGGACTTGCAAAGGCTTTACCACATTGATTACATTCATAAGGCTTCTCTCCAGTATGTGACATTTTATGTCTTTGGAGATTAATTGGTCTTGCAAATGTTTTACCACATTGATTACATTCATAAGGTTTCTCTCCAGTATGTGATATTTTATGATATTGGAGATTACTTTGCTGTGCAAAGGCTTTACCACATTGATTACATTCATAAAGTTTCTCTCCAGTATGTGTTCTTTTATTTCCTTGGAGAATACTGTGATCTGCAAAGGCTTTACCACATTGATTACATTCATAAGGTTTTTCTCCATTATGTGTCATTTTATGTCTTTGGAGAGAACTGTGCTGTGCAAAGGCTTTACCACATTGATTACATTCATAAGGTTTCTCTCCAGTATGTGTTCTTTTATGCCTTTGGAGATTACTGTGCTGTGCAAAGGCTTTACCACATTGATTACACTCATAAGGTTTCTCTCCAGTATGTGTTCTTGTATGATATTGGAGACTACTGTGACATGCAAGGGCTTTACCACATTGATTACATTCATAAGTTTTCTCTCCAGTATGTGCTCTTTTACGATATAGGACATGACTGGGTCTTGCAAAGGGTTCATCACTCTGATCACATTCATTGGGTTCTCTCCACTGTGACTTCTTACATGCCTGCAATGATAATTGGCACATGTGAAATCTTTACCACACATTACCTGATCAATCAATTAATCCATATGAATTATGTTTATAATTTGTCTAACGTTAAAGAAGCATGAGATCTTAAGTTTTTATCACTTCATATGTTATAGTCATTCTGTCAATTATGAATTCTTCAAGTTACCTATGATGGCTATTACATGGCTGATATTTATAACATCCTTTTTTAAATATGGGATTGCTTTACTATTTAAAAAAATATTCATTTATTATATGTGAATACACCATAGCTTTCGTCAGACATTCTGAAGAGAGAGTCCAATCTTATTACAGATGGTAGTGAGCCACAGTGTAGTTGTTAGGATTTGCACTCAGGACCTCCAGAAAAGCAGTCAGTGTGCTTAACTACTGACAAATCTCTCCACCCTGTTATATGGGATTTTATATTATGTATCTTAGGTATCTTTAGAAACCTGAAACAACTCACAGCATTATGGGGTGATTTATACCATGATTTACTGTGAACCAGAACAAACAGAACAATTTCCAAATTCCTAGTATACACAAGGATTTTCAATAGTAAGTGTTGGGGTATATTCCCAAGAAAATGAGAAAACAAATTAATTACACACTTCTACAATATTCAGAAAGTCTATCAAATTTAGAATGTAACACATCTTCTCATTGTTTTGAAATAGAATAATATATGTTGCTTCTTTTAATATTCCTATGCTCACATGGCTTGTATCCATTGTGACACATAATATATGTAATAAAAAAAGAATAACAAATGAAAGATTTCCACAACAGCATTCACTGTCTGAACTTTTCTTTCTTAGAACATGCAGTATATAGATTAATGTTTATCCAAAACACCATTCTTGAGTCTCATAAACTGCCCTCTCGACTAACTTAAAAATCCACAACAAAAATATGAGCATCACCCACTTTATCATGGACTTTTTGCTTATTAGAAGGTTTTGGATGTATATTTATTAATATTCAATGTACAATATCTAAGTAATTTTTAGATTACACAGATAGGCAGTTCCACAGCATAGCTGTAATGGAGCTACACATCAAAAGGATACACAATTGAATAACTGATTTTGAGGTACATGGTTTTGTTAAAAAATTTTAATCATAGCTACACTTAAAGGACTGATATTTTACCCTCTTGCTTTCCTTTAGAGTTTCCAGAACATATACAAATTTCCTCCTATGTATATCAGCATGCACATGAAAATTACCTTCCATGTCTTCTAGAACTTTCAAAATGTTCTTCAATATGATGGTCTTCCCAATGATAGCCTAAATCACAGAACCATAAAATTAATGCTATATTACTGGAAAATAGTCAAAATTCAAGTTACTGTGAATTCACAGCACTGTGAATGCTATCATAAAAATTCAGTGAACCTGATTTTTTCAGCTCAATCTTCATTATTTGCAATTCAAATAACAGAAGATCATTAATAACCAAGAAACACTTGTTTTCTTATTTGGAAAAACATCACAGTCTTACCTATAGCTTTGAGGTTCAGGTAGGTTTCCAACATCACATCTTTGTAGAGAATCTTCTGGAAAGGATCCAGCAAATCCCATTCTTCCTCAGTGAAGTTCACATGCACATCTTCAAAAGTCACTGCATCCTAAAGTACCCAATAAATTTATACAACACAAAGCATTATATTGACACTAATGGAAAGTAAATGTATCTACCTCATTGACTATATAAGCATACTTTTCTGGTGCTTCCTCCATTCATTTTCTGACTTAGAACTTATAATCTAATCACCATGTCATATTAAAAGGAACTTGAATTATATGATTTAAATGTGTTGATTCTGAACAGCCTTGCCAGAAAAATGCCAATTGAATGGGATTTTCAAGGGAAACAGATCAACTGTTCTGAGCACACATTTGAAATATTGTATGAACAATTACTAACTACAAAACTGATTGGCAAGCTGGGTGTAGTTGCTCATGTCTTTAATAACAGAGGTACAGGCAGGTGTATGGCATTGAGCTGGATATGTGCATGTTCTATGTAGTGTGTTTTAGGACAGCAAAAATGATATATTAAGCCTTCAATCCCCTGTAAAAATCAACAAAGGAAACAAAAATGATAACACACTCAATGTTCCTTACTAAAGTTCCTTCAAATAATTATATATTCACTGCAGTTTTGTACTAATCTTGTAGAAACATGAAGTAAACCAGTTTAATCTGCAATATTATTTTTTTTCTAAAAGAGTCCCCAATGGACTGATAAAAATAATAGTAACATAAATGTTTATCATAAATAAGCAATTTAGGGCAGGAGAGAGAGCTCAGCATTGGAAAGCTCTTGCTGGTCTTCCACATAATGGTAGACAAGATATCGCAAACACATGGGGATCAACAACTACTCATTACTTCAAGATCAAGAGTTCTGAGGCCATCCTCTGACAACAGTAAAGATATTCACATTCATGCACAAAGGCAAAATATTTCTATTTATTCACACATTTCAGAACAAACACAAGACTAGGAACATTATACATCTGAAACCTAATGAACCTGAAACCTCAGGTAATATTAATGTCATGAACATATGCTATTCTAAGAAATAGAATATAATCTATATATTTGGCCAACTTTCAATACTAAACAAGTGGACGAAAAAACACACAAAAACATATGCTTATATTACAAATACAAGACATGTGTCTTTTGCATTTTCTCTACCTACTATAAGGACAGGCAAACCTTCACAGAGAAATTTGTTTTGGACAAGAAAAGCAAAAAATAAAATAATTTAAAAAATATAAAACCATCAAACTTGTGATCGTGGTGCATTGGGGAGGGGGTCAGAGCTAGCCCTAATAGAATAAGGATGCTGTTTGTGTTGTATCAGATTGGCTCCTGTGTGTGTCTTTTTGGGGGACCACTACCATTCCCCTGGCTCAACCTGCTCAATTTCCACTCACATGGCATTTTCCGGCCAAGACCTGTTTTTAAAAAGGAAACTACTGGGATTGAGGTGATGACGGTTGAGCGTTGGTCCAATATTCGAAACCCAGGATTCACAATAAGGGCCTGCCAAAGGCTCCAAACAACATTCCTATCTGACCATGAAACTGGAAGTGCCGTCTGCACAGCAGCCTGGTCCTATGACAGAGCCCTCTCCAGTTTTCAGCCCCCAACAGGAAGCTTGCAGCGTTCTCGCTTCGTGGTATACTGGCTGGGGTAACACATCCAAGTGAGGAGTGTGGTGTCTCCAGAG
>OZ030029.1:3194694-3278156 GCA_964023405.1 Apodemus agrarius
TTAAAAGACACATGCTCACTTTCCACATTCATGATCAACCCATATCCCTCTGGAATCAAACAAAATTAAAATATTTCAGAATTAGCAATAAATATTATATTGTGCCATTACAACAAAAGCACTAGTAAACAGCCATAAATTCTTACAATTGCAAAAGGTCTTTCATGTAACTTAAGAGAATTGTGAAATCAAAAATGGTTCCCATACTGTTGTCTTCATGTGTCATTTTTCAATACATGTTTACAAGTAGAAATATAATAGAGGCACATCATAAACTCTGAATTGATTCTTGACACTTGTCATAGTTTTTTTATAAAGAAAATAATCTTGAGTAAAACAATGTAAGTGTGTTGGTTCAGATCTTCCCAAATTCTTTGTAGTCATACCTTACTTTTGGTATTCTTGAATGTCTTCAAAGACTATTGAGATATAAAAAGGCTTTAGTAGATTGATTGCATAATAAAAAGTTTACTGTTGTATAAAAACACCAGAAAGGGCAAAACATTAACACATTGTCTATGTTTATGGGGTTTAACTGAATTATGACTTTTTCCTCATGACTTTTTCAAAGTCTTTTTCTATGACTACTGTTATATGCAAAAGCTTTAACACATTGTTTCTGCATAAAGTTTTTCTCCAGGATTTGTCCTTTTTTATATATTCATAGATAAATGTATTGTGAAAATGTTTTAACACATTTATTACCTTTGTAAGATTTCTCACCATTACATGTTCTGTTATATATTTGAACATGACTATAGTATATTAATGTTGTGAACAAACAAAAGAAAGTTGTCTTAAGGACTGCCTTTTTGTTTCCAAACTCCATTTTATCATAAGTTCAAACTAAATTTAAGTGCCAGGTGACAGCTCACCTGAGTACTTCACAATATGTATCCAGGTTTCATTATTAATGTTTTGTTCCTCAAAACATGACAACTGTTCATAACCATAATTTCTGCTACTCTCATTTTATTACTCAAAATACAATGTCTACCACATGCAGAATACTACAAATTCTCACAGTGTTTTTGGATACAAGTTCTTAACTAAAATGATGAGATAATCAATAACCAAGAAACATTGTTTATGTCAATATCTCAATGCTCATGTGACTATAATTAACTGTGACACATATATACCTATTAAAAAAGAACAAATGCATGTTTTTCACAGTGCATTCACACTGTTTGATTTTGGTTCCTCATAGAAATTTGATATATGGATTAAGATTTTTCAATGACAACATTCTATACTCTCATAAACTGACCTCTCAATAAATTTAGCAATAAGAATGTGGATATCACCAATTTTATAATGGACTATTAGCTAATTCCTGGGTTTCAGACATACATTTATCAGTATTTGAATTGTAAAATATAAATATTAAGAGACTATACAGATTGGAAGATTCAACACATAGCTCTAATGCAGCTATAAGTCAAATAATGTCATCTCTAAAGGCATTGTTTCCTTGTCTTCTTTCTTAAGAAAATGCCTTGCATATATGAATCAGATAACCAATAATGTGTTTCATGGTTTTGAGAGAGTATTATAAACAGAGGTACAATTAAAGGACTGAAATTTAATATGCTTGTGTTTTTAGAGCTTCCAGAACATATTAAACTTTTGACAGAGGAATATCTGTATCATCTTGCACATGAAAAATACCTTTCACTACTTCTTGAAGGTTGACATTGTTCTTCAATACTAAGGTTTTCCCAGTAAGAACCTAAAACACAGTACCAGAAAAGAAATGATATAGTATTGGAAATTAGGTAAAATTCAAGGTACTGTGAATTTTCACAGCACTGAACCTGATTTATTCACCTCAATCTTCCTGGTTCTCAACTAACATAAAGGAGATAATCAATAACCAAGAAATATCTGTCCCTTACTTTGAAAATCAAAAGAAATATTCTCAGTCTTACCTATAACAGTGAGATTCCAGTAGGTCTCGAGCATCACATCTTTGTAGAGGTTCTTCTGGGAAGGATCAAGTAAATTCCACTCTTCTGGAGTGAAGTTCACATGCACATCAGCATAAGTCACTGAATCCTAAAATGTCCCATACAAGTGTACAACTCAAAGCATGATACTGATATCACTGAAAAGTAAATGTATGCTTTCTTGACAACATTTAAATCAGGTCCTTCCTCCACTTATTTCCTGACAGAGCAGTTATAATCTAATCACCATCTCATTTTTGAAGGAAATTGAATGGTGTTGGGATATTCATGGGGCCCACACACTCTAAGAGGAAAAACAGAGGAGGAAGGAGTTTGTGAGGGCAATGGACCTAGTTTGGGGACAGTGATCATGGAAATAAGGAATATATAAACTATTGGAGATACAAAAATTGTAAGGAATAAATTAGTATTTTGAGTCTATATACACTGTCACCTCCCCCCATTGGTATCTGGAAAGGCTATTCATATAAGACGTTCCAAAAATCTACAAAGAAAGCCAGACAGGAGAGACAGATTTTCAAAGACATCATGCTTTCTAGATACTTTATGTTTCGATCAACTGCATTGTGACCCTGGATTTGATAGCTTCCCACTCATCCTGTGGTGAAAACAAACTCAGGCTAATGGGATCCTCATAGTCTTTAGACCTTCTGACAATGTACAAAGTTCTAAAGTGTCCTCTGACATTCAAGGCAATATCTCAAAAGACATATGTTGTAAACTGAGAAAGTATGTTGCACTTTTCCAACATGCAATGGCACAGAATACTCCTTCACATCCCAATAAATAGGAATGTGCACATATGGAGGGATGATTGGACAAAGGTAAGAGACACACCAGGACAAACATTAAATCTTATAGCTTTGTTTTAAACACATTGGACTTCAGTCTCTAAAGATTTAGGTGGCCCTCTTCCTGTAACTTCTCATACATCTCCAAGTTTGGGTATTTCCTATCCCTGTATGCATCTCTTCTTAGCAGATTTCTCAATGCCTTAGGTATCTCAACAACTTCTTTGCCAAAAAGGCAACTTAATCATCATCCTCACAGATTCAATGCAATGAACTCACAGAACCTTAACAGAGGCTCTGACTTTGCCAAAACATGGCTAGAATAGTGCCAAGTTGAAACCATAAAGGAAGAATCCATGACCTTGAATTTTTCATTTGTTAGTTTCCTGAATCAGCATAATATGGATGATCTTGTCATGTTTGGCTTCTAAGTTGATGGAACATGCCTTGCTTGAGCCACAATTGCACCAGCTTTTATTTAAAGTTCCTTCTTAGATCTAGGAAATAATTTGCCCTCTCCTTGCATTAATATTTGACTTAAAAGGAACAAGAATTTCACATAGTATAGCTACTCCGGCATATACCCAACATAGCACTTTCTCCATTAAGTTCATATCTGCTTTATTTATAACAGCTATGAACTTGAAAAATCCAGATGTCCCTTAACGGAAATATGGATAGAGAAAAGGTGTTTCATTTTCAAGTTTGAATACTATTCTGCTATTAAAAACAGGGACATCATGAACTTTACAGGAAAATAGATACAACTAGAAACTATCATCCAGATTGAGATATCACAGGCACAAAAGGACAGGTGAGTATGTACTCACTTACATGTGAATATTAACCATAAAGTACAGGATATCCACACTGCTCTCCATAGAACAAATGAAGCGAAATAAGAAGGAAGACCAAAATGAGCATTGTTCAATTTCACTCAAAAGGGTGAATGAAACAGTCATAGGAGGCAAATGGAAGAGAGAGAACTGGATAAGAGAGCAGATAAGAAAGTGGAAGGAAGAGAGAACAGGAACAGGCGTGGTGAGAGACAAGAGAGGATGTTGTGGTGAGGTATATTTAAGATGTGCCAGAGATTACAATTCAGAGGGGACCAAGGAGGCTACGGGAGTAATTTTAGCTGAAATGCATGGAAATGAGATATGGACCCTGATGAGGGCCACATCTTGAAGCCAGGCAGGACCCCATGTGGAGAGTTAAGAACACCACCTGAACTCAAATAATTTCATTCCAAAATCTGTCCTGTCTACAAGAAATTTAGGCAAAATGATATACATGTAAATAGAATGAAAAAATATAAGTCAGCCCATTATTTTTAAATTTTACCCCACTCAATATTTTGGGGTGTAAGTCAAGGAGAAAAGGTTTTTGAGCAAAATATCACACAAATGTCTTCTCACTAAAATTCACTGTGTCTATTTTCATCGGAAATGCTATGATCTCAATTTCCTCTGGTTGCATACTATCAACATTACAATCTCTCAAGTCGTATGAGAACAACAGATTAAGATCCAGGAACAGCTTTCTATGACTTTTGCCATCTCAATTTCTGATAATTTCCATATTTGTTCACAAGAGAACCTAGATTCTATCCAACAAGAAAATCACTTTTTGATAATGCTTTTGTGGTTGTTTTTCTTGTCACTCTGCTGCTGTATTGGAATCCTCTGAACAAAAGCATATCAAGGAATAAAGAGTTATTGTGGATGGTTCTGTTAGACCACAGTTCATCAATTTGGGAGCTTAGAGTAGAAACTGAAGCTATAAACTGAAAGTTAAAGCATGGACAAACATTTTCCCCTGGCTTGCTTTACTGCTTGCTCAGTGTCCCATGCTCAGGTAGCTCTGTCATCCAGCCCAGGCCCAATTGCTTATGAACATTGTCACCCTCAGTGGAAGAGACTTCCCACAAAAATCAGCCACACTATCTGACACAGACATTGCAACCAGCCACTCTGATGAGAACACACCCTCAAATGAGGCTCATTCAGATGACTGTAGGTCTGAATGGTTGAAATGTGGACAGCTTCACTTCTCTCCTGACTATGTCTCCTTGTGCATTGCTAAGATGTTCTTATCTGACCATCTCTTTTCCTAGCTTTCAACATTTACCAGAAATCTCTCTTGAAGATAACAAACAGGTCAGTAAAAGAGGGAACACTCAGCCAACACTATGAAAATCTTGGCAGAAAACTGTAACACAGGAATAAACTCCCACACAAACAAGACAAACTGAGAAACCAGGACCTAGACTAAAAATCACCACAAATGCAGATGCCAGACACCTGCATTGGACGATAAAGAATACCAGCCAGGAAAATAAATCACCATCCTTAGTTTCCCACTCCTCTCCTTTCCCACAACCAACCTCTTTTGCATCATATCTCATGTGTGTTTTAGTTTCTCAGGATGTGTTAGAGAAGAAGAACAAGAAGAAGGAGGAGGAGGAGGAGGAGGAGGAGGAGGAGGAGGAGATAAATCAGCATAAATATCTAGAAAATATTTCCAATGAAATAGCAAATGAAAACATTTCTTAACTATAGGATTATGCCTGTTACTGTACACAAAGCATCAAAAATACCAAAAAAGTAGGGAAAAGTCACTTTCCCAAATATAGTCAAAACTCGGAACATGTAAGTTAAAGAAATATAAAAAATACTGCAGCACAAAAAATAACAAACTAAACAAAACATAAACTAGTAATGTATGAAATCAGCATTATTAGATTCATATCTGTCTACTTTTTTAAGGAATTAATTCATTACTTACACAATGTTCTCCCTGTATGTATTCCTGCAGGCCAGAAGAGGGAACCAGATCTCATTACATATAGTTATGAGACACCATGTCATTGCTAAGAATTGAATTCACAACCTTTGTAAGAACAGCTAGAGTTCTTTACCTCTGAGCCATCTCTCCATCCCTATTCCTGCCTTCCTAATGTATATTATAAAAAGCACAACTAGGAATCTGAAAGGTGCATACATCTGGCTGATGCTTCTGATCCAACCCCATTAAGGACCCACCAACCCAGGTCCCACTACCATCTGGCTGATTCTTCCCATCCATTCTCAGAGAGGACCCACCACCCAGGCACCCACTGCTCAGAAGCATGTTCCTCCACATTGTGGGCAGATATCCTGTGCTCACCATGTCTCGATTTCAGACATTCCTTGGGTTCTCCTCACAACATCCAACAGCTGAGCTCAGAGCAGGACACAGAGGACATTCAAGCCTGCAAATCACAATGAAGACAAAGAAAGACACCTGGAAGATCGTGGTTTGTTTTTCACATCATTTTCTCATTACCAAAATAGATTAAAGGTAGAGAAATATTGTTAACTTGGACTAAGTTAATTTTGTTCAGAATAAATAAAACTTAAAAATTAATATGAAAAGACAAAAGTATATTTAATCAATATATCCCCAAAGATAGAATAAATAAGAAATGATAATATGTGTCTGAATCTTTATGTGGAATAGGTAACAAGAGGATATATATTTATATTTTAATGTCTGATTTAATGGACATGATATGTGTAAACATTCAAATCTGGTCACAGTGATATCACTTTGAACCTTATCCCAATTCTGGTATGCAACAAATTCTCTATCCCGTTGGAGAATAAATGAGTTTTAAAGTTTTGTTCCCTAAACCAGGAGATGTTATTCATATTTCACATTGTCTTCACTCAATATGAGAATAATATATGTGTGTTTTTGGAAATGAAATATACATATGTAAATGTCTATATAGACATAAACACTTTAATAATTTAAACAATATTTATATCCCAAAAGAACTCATTAAAAACCAGTAAATATACTGAGAAGGATCAGCACAGGGCTTGTGTCTTATTGTCTAAATTAAACAACAACCATTTTCACACCTTCCACTCCCTTGAATTAATATAATCACAACAGGCCTTTTTAAATGTTACTAAATGTGTATGAAATGAGAGGACATGTATGGCCACTATTTGTACAATATGTAATGGTAATAACTAGTTAGGTAATGTGAATTTGCCTAAAGACCTCCTTAGTAAATTATTATTGATGCACAGATTGCAGGACATAAACAGTCTCATAGGAAACAATTTGTCAGGGCTGGAGAGAATGCTCAGCATTTAAGAGCACTGGCTGCTCTTCCAGAGGTTCGGAGTTCAATTCCCAGCAACCACAAGGGGGATCACTACCATCTGTCATGGGTTCCGATATCGTCTCCAGCTGAGTCTAAAGACAGGAATATTTTGCTCACATACATGAAATAAATAAATAAATATTTAAAAAAAGAAATGCTTTGTCAATTTTTCTTTGGGGAAAACAATAAATTTACCTCTATCCTTTGATAAACTATGATACTTTAAAAATGTGGTGTCTTTGAAACTTAGGTTTTTTGTTTGTTTCTGTTTTGTTTTGTTTTTTGTGTGTGTGTGTGTGTGTGTGTATGTGTGTGTTTTTGTTTGTTTTTTTGTTTTTTGTTTTTTTTTTTTTTTTTTGGTTTTTCAAAACAGGATTTCTCTGTGTAGTCCTGGCTGTCCTGGAACTTACTTGGTAGACCAGGCTGGCCTCGAACTCAGAAATACACCTGCCTCAGCCTCCCAAGTGCTTGTATTACAGGCGTGCACCACCACGCCAGACTCGTCACTGAAACTTAGAAAGAGGGAATAAAAACTGTTTATTCCCCATTCCTGAATTAATGTTCCTGACAATACATTGTGGATTTATTTGTTGAAGTTATTGTATCTTTTGGTGATAACATTTAACGGTGTTAATAAAGAAGGATTTATATATAGACTGCTATGTCTTCTACTCTGATCCTATATAGTGGAGGTCACCACTTAGACTTCTTAAAAAAGATGTTTGAAAGCACATTTTCTAGAAAGATCAAGAGCCAGGACTACTGAGTACCATCTGCTGTCTTATTTCTCATTCCATTTCGATCATTGGACCGAAAGAATAATTAAAGCAACAGTGTTGTGGTAATTTTTTTTATTTATTTTTACCAGACTTGAATCATAAAGGTACCAAATAAAAGGCACAAAAGACTTGGTATTTATAATAAGATTTAAAGCAATAGAGTTGGACAGACTATTTTGTATAGTTCCTGTTAGTAACTGTGAGATATTACTTGTCCAGAATGAGAGGGCTAGAGAAAGGACCCAAGGATCTGAAGGGGTTTGCAGTGCCACAGAAGGAACAATGAGTCATCAAGTACTCCCAGAGCTCCCAGGGACAAAATCATCAACCAAAGAGTACACATGGAATTATTCATGTCTCCAGACACATTGGCAGCAGAGGATGGCCTTGTTAAACACCAAAGGGAGGAGAGACCCTTAGCCCTGGAAAGACTTGATGCCATGGTGTAGAGGAATATCAGGACAGGGGAAGGGGGAGGGTTGATTGTGGAAGGGGAGATGGCTTAATAGATATTCTAGGGAGGGGGAACAAGAACAGGGTAAAAAAATTGAAATGTAAATAAAGAATATATCTAATAAAAAAGAAAAAAAGGAATAGAAAAATGGATAAAATGGTCAAAAAATTCTGGATTATAAAATGTTCCTGGCACTAAACAACCAAGAGTTCTGGAACATATGAGAAGGCAAAAACACAAATGATTAGAGAAAGGAGGAGAAGAAAAGGAAGAAGAAGAAGAAGAAGAAGAAGAAGAAGAAGAAGAAGAAGAAGGGGAGGAGGAAGAAGAAGAGGAAGAAGAGGAAAGAGGAGAGAGAGAGGAAAAGGGTGAGTGAAAACAAGATCAATCATCATAAATGTCTAGAAAACATTTACAATAAAATCATAAATGAAAAGTTTCCTCAACTAAAGAAGGTGCCTGTTAATGTAAAAAGCATCCAACACAGCAAATACATTGGGGAAAAGTCCCTTTGCCACATAATATTCAAAACACTAACCATCTAAAGTAAAGCAATATGAAAAACTACAACAGAAATAATTAACAAAACTAGAGGAAACAATAACAAGTAACATATGAAAGACGAGCTATTCTATTTACACCTGTCTTTTTAATGCATGCCATAAAAGACAAAAGTGTTTGACACATGGTGCAGAGTCAAAGAACCCACACATGTTCCAACAAGAATGTCACTGGTCTAAAGGTTTTGGGCAGATTCAGAATCAGCCATGACAGTGAAGTTACTCAGAGGTCACTGGCTGATTTGGCAAGTGAGGAGCAGCACAAGGGACCTCACAGATGTTCACATCTGGTTGATGTTCCCATGCAGCCACAGAGAGGGGTAAACTGCTCAGCTGCCTGTCCTTACCCATTGTGGGCAGTGATCATGTGCTCATCATGACACAATTTCAGAGCTGCCCCGAGGTCCCCTCACAACAGCCAACAGCAGAACTCAGAGCAGGACAGAGAGCCATTCAAGCTGGCACAGCAAAAATGAATTTGCAGAAAGGCTGCAGGAAGATCCTGCCTCCTTGTTTGATAGGTGTGTCTGCCTGGAGGCACCTTGATTGGCCAGTGAGCCTTTTCCCTCCTCAAGGTTAAAGTGTGCTTCAGATCCAAGGCCAGGCAGTTTTGAAAGGTTTAAAGTGTAGTTTATATCCCATTAGCATTTTAACCACTGTTCCTAGACTACTCTCACCCCACCCAGCCCTGGGGGAAGACCCACCATTCCAGCTCTGGCTAGTCAGCTGCCTGCTCCTCCCCTCTGTGAGCAATGATTCTGCACTTACCAGGAGCTGTCCTCAGACCTAGCCTGAGCTTTCCTCACAGCACTTGCCTGCTTCTTCCTGTAGTCAAGGTGAATAGCTTGCACAGCTCAATCCTCAGGTGCAGGGGAGCTGTCAATCTGACCCACCAGGGTAAGGGTGCCCAGGCTATTAGCATTGAACAGCGATTTTAGCAAACATGAGTTTAGTTGTGTGGCTTCATGCTGGGTTCGGGGAAAGTGCAGCTCCCTTTCACCAGATGATAAGTCCTTGATTTTCAGATTTCTCTTGGCAGACAGGCAGTATTGGATGAGGAGGACAACTGTCTGTGCAACATTCTATTCGATTTCCCTTATACATACATAGAGAAATTCATTCTTTCTATGTGATGAGGTGTGTTTATCTAGAGAGCCTGTGCTAACACAACTGTGGATTTTCCCAACCTTGCCAGTGAGGAAGACACACTGACTAACAACAGTGTTCCACAGTGTTTGTCATCTGTTTACTGGGTTTCTCCCGGGGCTGTTTCATACCTATCATCTGGGGAAAGGGAGTTGTGTGCAGGCGACTTGGAATGCTGCTATTAATGAACCACCAGGAGGGCCAGCAGGGCTCAAGGTCCAGCCTCATGCTGGGGCAGGGGTGGAGGAAGGGAGGGAGAAGGCCCTGTCTCTGCAAGCCGGCCTGGGGTAAACTTCTGGACCTCCTATGGTTACTCTCTCCCACAGTCTCCACACCAGCGGGGCTTGCCCGACCAAGGGTGGCCAGGTTAGCCGGTCCATCCCACAGCCCTTGACCCCAGCCAGCTCCAACTTGATCATTTCTGTTCCTTGGGAAAGCGCCAGCCCAGACCTCTGTAAACTCTCCCGGGTCTTTGTGGTTTCCCAGCCTGGCCTGTCTTATTAAGGAACCGGGTTCTGTTTATTGGCCTGTGGTCCCCTACCTGTCTCCGCAGCTCACAGGCAGAAGCGAGGCCCGGGCGCACGTCCCAGCGATCCATGGAGGCCAGGCTCGGCTTCCATCCCCACAGGAGGGTCGTGCCAGGAGGGCACTGTCCCCGCCCTTAGCACAGAGAGGGTTTGCACTCTGCCCCGCTGCAAACTTTCCAGAGCGGGAAGCCCGCGCCTTGCCCAACTGCGCCAAACTCACGGACCGCGTCTGTGGAGATGACAGGAGGATGGTGTGGAGTGACACCAGAGCTCACAGACACCGCAGCATGGAGTCCTATCTTCATCTGAATGTGCACGTGAATGTGGTCCCTTCAGTCACTCCGCACTGCCACTCCGCGCCTAGGAAGCGCTGCAATCCCAGCAGTCACTGAAAGCACACATGCTCACCTCACTCCTGCCTCTGCCACGCCACCGACCCACACGCGCAAACTTCCGACCCACTATCATTCATAAAAATGAAAGAAAGTGAATGGCATTGTTCCAGGAGGCTGGATGCGGGGTGGGACCAGGGTGATGCCAGGTGCGGGGCCAGCAGCACAGGGTGATGGACAGGGATGCCAACATGGTGTCATCCCACAGCTGAGAAGTACAGAAGCTGGGCTGGGCTGAGGCTCCGGTGACGTCAGGGGCAGGGCCAGCCATCTTAAGGTGATGGATAGGGACTCCAACATGGCGCCCTTCCAGGCCTGAGAAGTATTGTCTTGAGTCGGGGAGGGGATGGGGTGATGTCAGGGGCAGGGCAGGCGGTCAGACAATTCTTCTACCTAGGCTTACTGAGTATTTCCTGAGTCCTGAGACAAGGGATTTTATGGAGACATCCCATTTGTGAATTCTGTTCCAAAATCATTCACATTCTCAAAATTGACTCCCTAAGGGTATTTATATTTGTTCCTATTATGGAAGGAAAACTCCATGATGGTGGCAGATCAAGACCCTGAATTTGAATATAGCAGAATGAAATTACGAGTGACTTTATTACTATGTGACCTTATCTGAACAAATATATATGCAATATTACAGTCTCTACAATTTATAAATTTATATTTCAATATATATATATATGTGTATATATATACATATATACATACATATATATATATATATATATATATATATATATATATGTGTGTGTGTGTGTGTGTGTGTGTGTGTGTGTGTGTGGAAATGAATAAACGTTCACCTAGAATTACTAAGATAAGAGGCCATGTGCATTTTAGGAGTTCAGGGAGTGATACAAAGGGTGTTTTGGAGGCAAGAAATATAAAGAAAAATTAATTAAATGACAACGTCAAAAATAAGCTACCAAATAATACTTAAAAATGAAGCAGCAAACAGTACTTTGAAAAAAATGACACTGACATTCATCACCTGATGTAAAGAAATAATGTGTTTATATGTGTATGTGTATGTGCAATATTAAACTGAAATAACCTTTAGTTCTCATATTTTGCTAAAATTTACGATGAGACCATTTATCTAGAGTGAGTTATGTGTCCATCAAATTCACTGACCTTATTGTGGGAAAGGTTTTGTCTGTGACATTTCCATTAGTGATTTTAGTCACTTAGAGAAACACTTTCATTTCATAATGAAATAATGTCTTTCACATATATTGACAGAGCCTTATATTGCAGACACAACCTGATCCCCATTGTCTTTTCATAAAATGTCACCTTCTTTGAATATAATCTGATATTCTTAACATCTTCCTAGTATATATTAAACCTATCGCAATGCCCAGCACTTCTGTCTTGTCATATGCAATACTGTCACTGTGCTTCACACTCTGCTAACATTCACTCTTGTTTTCTTTTCAAATAAGTACCTTTAAGTGCATGTGGAATCTATGATATTCCAAATCTCAACAGAGACTATATACAACTAAGGTGATGTCTTAGATTCTCTTGATGTCATACAGACCTTGTTTGGTTTGAATTACCCCAAGATATTTTCTCTTGTTTCTCGCTATTGTGAAAAGAGTTATTTCCCTAATTTCTTTCTCAGCCTGTTTGTCATTTGTATAAAGAAACTGATTTATTTGAGTCAATTTTAAATCCAGACACATTGCTGATGTTATTTTCAGCTGGAGAAGCTTTCTGGTAGAATTTTTGGAGCTACTTATGTATACTATCATATCATCTGCAAATACTAATACTTTTATTTATTCTTTGCTAGTTTGTATCCCCCTGATATCTTTTTGTTGTGTCATTGTTCTAGCTAGTACTTAAATTACTATATTGAGTAGATATTGGAGAGTGGCCATCCTTGTCTTGTATCCAATGTTAGTGGGAATGATTCAACTATGTCTCCATTTAATTTGATATTGGCTGTTGGTTTGCAGTCAATTCCTTTTATTATGTTGAGGGATGGGTCTTGAATTCCTGATCTCTCCAATATCTTCAACATGAAGGGGTGTTGTATTTCTTAAATGATTTTTCTTCTAAGAAGATGATCATGTAACTTTTTTCATTTGAGATTGTTTATAATGTGGATTACATTAATGGATTTTCATATATTAAACAAACTTTGCATCCCTGGGCTGAATCCTACTTGACTGTGGTGAATGGTGGTTTTTATATATTCTTGGATTTGGTTTTCAAGAATTTTATTTAATATTTTTATTGATATTGATGAGGGAGATTGGTCTGCAGTTCTCTTATTTGGTTGGTCCTTGTGTGGTTTAGTTATCAGAGTAATTGTAGCTTCATAGAATGAGTTAGGGAGTGTTTCTTCTCTTTCTATTTTACGGAATAGTTTGAGAAAAAAGTCCTATCAGGTCCCCTGACATCACCCCGAGCCCCGACCCCACCCTGCATCAGAGACGTAATTCTGATTGGTTTAAGTCATGTGACTGTTTCCCACAGGGGCGATGGAGCGCCTACTCTCCAGACAAGTCCTAGAACACGGTGTCTCTACCCACAGTCCCTCCCCTCCAGGCCCTGGCCATAGGACGCTTGTGGTGAGGGGTAGAGTGTATTTAGGGTGTGGGGAGGGGAGTTGAGACTGGAGTAGAGACAGGGAGGGAGAGGGGGAGAGAGACAGAGACAGAGAGAGGAGGTGGGGAGGGGAGGGGAAGATGGCGGCTGAGGGTCAGAGAGAAAAGAGGCTGAGAGAGTCAGCCATTTAACAGCAGGTCAGGCCCACCTCACTGAGATGCCAAATCTTTTCACTTCAGACTCCATTTTACAGAACCTGACCTAAGTGTGAACTCAAGTAAACTAACAGGCTGGCACCTAGAATTAGTTTCCAAGTTTCCCCCCAACAAAGCCTGAGCCTAGCTCCAGTTCCCAGGTTATTCTTCTGAATCCCCAGATTACAAACCCACCACTTGCCTAATGACCACCTATGCAGAGGGGAGCAGAAATTAAGTTTATGATATGACTTCTAACACTATCCAATTATGTTAAAGGCCACAGTAGCTTTCAAGTTACATGCTGCCACAAGTACATTCTGCTTGCTGTTTACTATAAAGCCTTGACCCAATAGATATTTGGGGCTCCCACCACAAAAACCATCCTGCATGACTGTTGATTTGGGGGAGCCCAAGCTAGCTCAAATAGAATAAAGACCCGATTGTGAATTACATAAGATTGGCTCCCGTGTGTGTCATTTTGGGGACTGCAAATATTTACCTGGCACAACGTGTTCAATTTCTACTATAATGGAATAGCAGACCAAGACCCGACTTTAAAAAGGAAAACAGTTTGATAGAGTTGATGATGTTAGAGGCATGTTCCAATAGTCAAAAAAATTTAATTCAGAATCAGGGCCTGCCAAAAGCTACAAACAACATTCCTATCTGACAGTAAATGGGGCAGAGCAGTCTGCAAAGCACCCTGGTCCTCTTACAGAGCCTTCTCTTGTTTAGTGCCCTCAAAATAAAACTAGCATCTTTCTGCACTTCTTGGTATACTAAATTGGGTAACACACCCATGTGAGGAATGTGCTGTCTCCAGAAGGTTAATAGCCCACTAACTGCTGTGTTTCTTTCATTTATCCTTCTCTTGTTAATGACTGTGAGTCCATTTATATAATTATAGAAGGTCTTTAGTATCCCAAAATAGTTTGATTATAAGATAAATGCTTTAAAACCAACTATATGAGGGTGATGGAGGTCCTTAAAGAGGGAAAGGCTAAATTACTTAAAGAAATCTAGGAAAATGCAAATAATTAGAGAAGTCAAAAAATAAAACAAAGACAGTGAGGAAAATACAAACCAAAAAGTGGAGGAAACAAATAAATTCTATAAATACAACCAAGAAAAAACACACCAAGAGTTGAAGGAAACAAACTATTAGAGACAAAGGAATAGAAGCAATGAAGAAAACACAAACTGTAAAAATACTGGAAATAAAAATTTTGGAGTGCACATTGGACATACAAAGGCAAAGTTCACCAAGAGAATACAGAGACAGAAGACAAATCTCAAGCACTGAAGAAAAAAATAGAAGGGATAGATATATCAGCCAAAAAATGTTAAACTTAATACTTCCTGTCAGAACATATCCAGAAAATACATAACATTGTAAAAGGACAAAACATTAGAATACTAGAATTATAGGAAGGAGAATAATAGATCAAAGTTTCAGAAAGTATTGTCAACAAAATCTTACAAGAAAAATTTTCTAACCTAAAGAGGGTTAGATTAGGGTATCTAATTACAAGAATCATCAAAACACCACGCAGGATGTACCATAAAATGAGGCCTCTGCCCTGAAAAATAATACAAACATACAATAAAAGAAAGAATACTAAACACTGCAAAGGTATAAAAGCCAAAAATCATATAAAGGAAGATCTATTGAAATCGCAGATGACTTCTCACCTGAGTTTGTTAATAACAGAAAGGCTTGAACACATGTGCTGCAAAAACTACAGATACCCTGATTATTATATGTAGAAAAAAAAATCAACACTAAAGGAAAAATAAAATAGTCTAAGATAAAGTCAACTTTGAACAACAGCGGTCTACACAAAGTGATCCAAAAGAATCTAATGCAAAGTAGTTAATGATACACAGATAGTCAAAAATACTGTGTTATCTGCAAAAGAAGGGAAAGTGCACACACACACACACACACACACACACACATACCAATACTAACATAAGCAGCAATAGCAAAAACAACGACCATCACAACAACAAAATTCCA
Organism: Apodemus agrarius; assembly: GCA_964023405.1. Lineage (NCBI taxonomy): Eukaryota > Metazoa > Chordata > Mammalia > Rodentia > Muridae > Apodemus > Apodemus agrarius. The sequence goes on from OZ030029.1 coordinate 3,210,255, forward strand.
GGAGTAACAATCTCTGTTCATTAACTCTTTTAATATACATGATCTCAGTTCACTAATAAAAAGACACAGGCTAATAAAATGGATGTTAACACAAAACTATCCTTCTATAGCAAACAAGGATTACTACTCAACATCAAAAGGGAAATATATATATATATATATATATATATATATATATATATATATATATTCAAATAAAATGGACAAAGAAGCAAGCTGATGGAGCCATTTTTTAAAATTTAGCAAAATAGAATTTAACCAAAAATAATAAAAAGAATTGGAGAAGTACACTACATATTCCTCAAAGGAATGAATAACAGTAAAGACAACATTGAAATTTTTATTATCTTTGCCTTAAATACACGGTCAGCAAATGATGTAAAATAAACACTTTTTAAAGCAAAAATGATGTAATAACCCACATGCCCTTATACTCAGTGATTTCAATACTCCTCTCTTACCAATGGACAAATTCTCCAGACCAAAACTATACAGAGAAATATTCCAGCTAACTGACAGAATGGACATGAATCCAGCTGATATTCAGAGAACATTCTAGTGAAATATGAGATAATATACCTTCTACTCACTACCTCATGATACTTACTCATAAGCTGACCACATATTCAGAAACATTGAAGTCTCTATACATACAATAACATTGAAACAACACCATGTATCTTATCAGACTACCATGAAATAGAGCTGGATATCAATAAAATCTGAATGAACACGAAGCTTAAGATCTCACAGAGGCTGCACATCACACAATTGAATGAAAAATATGTTAAAGCAGAAATAGATGAAGAAATTAGAGATTTTACAGAATTCAATGAAAATCAAATTGCAACATGCACAATTCGATTTAACACAAAGAAAATAAAAGTTGTGCTTCGAAGAAAGTTCATAGCATGAATGCCTACATTAAAAAATCGGAGAACTCACATATTGGCAATTTAAGAGTACAAATTAAAGTATAGAACAGAAAGAAGTGAATGAGCAATTAAATATGGAGTAGACCTCAAGAAATTTTCCAAGTGGGGACTGAAATCAGTGAAATAGAAAGAAGAGAAGAAAACAAGGAATCAACTAATCACGGAGTTGGTCCATTGAAAATTTTATTAGACAAGATAGGTAGGCAATCCCTTTTTGAAAGATAGAGAATATCAAAATTACTGAAATCTAAAATTAAAATGGGGAAAAATACCAGACAATGAAGAAATTCAGAGTACAATCAAAACCTAGTTTTTAAAAATTTGTCCCCAACTGAATTGGATATTCTAAAAAACAAACAAACAAACAAACAAAAAAGAAAAAAACAAAACAACAACAACAACAACAAAAACTAGGTAATTACTTGGAGAGAATCAACTTACTATAATTAATCAAACTAAGATAAACAATATTTTTAAGAAAAGATTTATTTATTTCCAACCAATTCCACTAATTCACAAACAAGACCATGTGGTTCATTCTCTATATGTATTCAAAGTACTAACTAAAATTTAACTAGAGAAATATAACTGAAGGGGATGAACGCAGTATCAATTAGAAAGGAGTAAGTAAAATTACATTTATTTGAAGATGGCATTGTTGTAAGCATAATGAACCAAAATTACCCAAAGGCAATTCCTGAGCTGATAAATACTTTCAGGAAAGTTGTTGGATACATGAATAACTAAAAAATACAAACAAAATTCAATGGCTAAGATTCTGAGCGTATTTATGGTCCTGCTTAATGAGGAGCAAGTCGACTACAAAACATCCTTGTCATTTGAATTGCCCTGGTGTTTGAATTGTGTTGGAACTCAGTGGATCCCATAACATACAAGCTTTACCACATTCCTAACATTCATAAATTTTCTCTCCAATATGAACTCTTTCATAATGATGAAGAATATAGAGATGTGCAAAGGCTTCATTATACTAAACGCATTCATAAAATTTCTCTCCAACACATATTCTTTATGAAAATGAAGACAGCAGAATTGTGCAGTCTTAACAACATTAAATGAACACACAGTGTTTCTTTCGTATCCATTGCTATGAAAAGTGATCAGGAACAAGGCAATTCCTATAAAATCAAACATTTAATTGGAGCTGGCTTACAATTTTTGAGATTTAGTCCATTTTCTTCATAGCAGAAAGAAGGGCAGGCATGCAGACAGACATGATGCTGGAGAAGAAGCTGAGAGCTCTGCATCTTTATCCCAAGGCAGCCAGGAAGAGACTGTCTTCCAGGGACCTAATAGGAGGGTCTCTTCAACACTGGCAATAATTTCAAAGCCCACCTCGACAGTGATGCACTTCCTCCAACAAGGCCACTCCACCTCATAATACCACTAACTTAGCTTAGAATATTTAAATTTCCACATTCTTCTCTTTGGCACCCATATGATTGTTGAAACACATGAGTTTATGGGGATCATAGTTAAACAGGCAGAATAGAGGAGCTCGAACTCCAAAAGTCCTCATAACCTATAGCATTCAAAATTGTTAAGAGTCCAATGTTCAAAGACTCTTCTGAGATGAATCTTATCATGTAATACTATTCACATATATTTTCAAAAAACAAAAATCACATCAAATGTCTTCATTTAAACAGGATATGCATCACCATTGCTAAAGGTTACTGTGAGGAAATCCCGGACATATAGAAGACCAAAACGCAGATGAGCAATCTCAAAACTCTGCATGTCCATGTCTGATGTCAAAATATTCTTCTGATCTGTAAATCCTTTCTGATTTGTTCACTGAAAGCACAGTACTTTCTTTTTGACTGGTTTTATTCACTTAAAGCAGTTTTCCTAAGCAGGTAACACAGAGTTCTAACATTTCAAAATCTTGGTGTTCCAAGGTAACTTCAATATTATAGCTTTTATTTCAGTCTCCATGATCCGCACATTATCTTCTTGGCTCCTCCAAAGATATTGGGTCACTTCTCCATTTCTGTCCTCTCTATCACTCTAAGCTCTGGTAGATTCCACTCTCCTATTCCTTCTGTCCTATCTGTTCAACCCATGGTACTTGCATCTTCAGGATGCTGGGTTCTTCTGCTGCAACTAGGTTTGACCTATAGCCTCCCTCAAGCTCAAAGAATGGTGCCAAGCCTCAGCTGTTCTGCATAACAACTTCACACAATCAAAATCATTACCACTTGTGTTATTCGTAAACATGACCAAGTCCAGCTGCACCATTAGTTCCAACCTTTGTGATCTCTAGAACACACCTTCTTTGTCACTCAGAAAATACTACCCAGTTTTCACCTCAGTAATGCTGATTTCTTCTTCACCACCTCTAATTTCCTAGCTATAGCTAGACAGCATCTATTGACTCACTAGTTCTATCTATTCTTACCTCTTAAGACAGAGCCACATGGAAACACCTGCTGAGTTCTGCTGCTTAATGGGACTGGAACATGGCCCCTTCTATTACATTATCAGCAGTGTTCAATTTTTCAAAGACATCACTGCCTAAGCTTGACTTAACTGGACCATGCTCAGAGACTGTGAGCACAGGAAATATTCAAAGTCAGATCTGAAATCAATGAAGTAGAGAAAAAATAGGACAATACAAAGTATCAATAGATCCAGAAGGTGGTTCTTTGACCAAAAATACAAGATAGATAAACCCTTAGGTAGATTAACCAGAAAACACATATATAGGATCCAAAAAAACAAAAGCAGAAATGAAAAGAGAAACAAAATATTGGAAACTGTGGAAATTCCAAAAATCATCAGGTCTTACTACAAAGAAGAAACTGAAAAATCTGCATGAAATTGACACTTTTCTACACAGATACCAAATATAAATTTAAACCAGGATCCAATAAATGGTCTAAACTGTCCCATAACTCCAAAATAAATAGAAGCCATCAATTATAAACTCATAACCAAAGAGTTAAGACCAGGACCAGATTTTTTTTTGTACAGAATTCTACCAGATCTTCAACAAAAAAAAATGGTTTTTCGAGACAGGGTTACTCTGTGTAGTCCAGGCTGTCCTGGAACTCACTCTGAAAACCAGGCTGGCCTCGAACTCAGAAATCTGCCTGCCTCTGCCTCCCAACATCTGGGATTAATGGCATGCACGACCACCACCTCGCCAAAGAAAACTTAATACCAATACCCTCCCAACTATTCCACAAAAGAGAAACAGGAAGGATGAATACCAAATTCAATCCTCGAATCCAAAGTTATGTCAATACCAAAATCACACAAAGATCCAAAAAAGAAAGAAACCTTCAGACCAGTTTCCCATATAAACATCAGTTAAATATACTTGATTAAACCCTCAAAAACTGAATTCAAGAACATATCAAAATGTTCATGACAATCAAGGGGGCCTCATCCCAGGGAGGTAGGGATGGTTCAATGTAAGTGAGAGCAACATAATCTACTATATAAAAAATCAAAGAAAATAGACACATGGTCATTTCATTAGATGCTGAGAAATCATTTGACAAAATCCAACACCCCTTCATGATAAAAGTATTGGAAAGAACAGCAACTCAAGACCCACACATAAACATAGTAAAAGCAATACACAGAAAACCAATAGCCAACATCAAACTAAATGGAGAGAAACTTGAATCAATCCCACTAAAATCAGGGACTAGACAAGGCTGCCCACTCTTTCCACCACTGTTCAATAAAGTTCTAAACATTACTTCTGAAGCCACTAGACAGCAAAAAGAAGTCAAAGGAATACAAATTACAAAGGAAGTGTCGAGTCAACATATCAATATTTGCAGATGATATGATAGTATACTTAAGTGAACTCAAAAATCTCACCACAGAACTCCTATAGCTAATACCAATTTCATCGAAATGGCCAGTTATAAAATCAATTAAATCACTAAACTTCCTATACTCTAAAAATATAGTCAGATAAAGAAATTAATGAAATCATGTCCTTCACTATAATCACAAACAATATAAAATATCGTGGTGTGACTCTAAGGAAACAAGTGAAAGATCTGTTTGACAAGAAGTTAATGTCTCTGAAATAAGAATTTAAAAGCCTCCGGATAAGGAACACTCTCCCATTCTCATGAAATGGTAGGAATAATACGGTAAAAATGGCCATCATGCTGAAAGCAATCTACAGATTCAATGCAATTCCAACCAAAATTCCAGCTCAATTCCTCTTAGAGTTAAAAAGAGCAATTCTCAAGTGCATTTGTAATAAGAAAATAACTCAGGACAGCAAAACTATTCTCAACAAAATAAAAATTTCTGGGGGCTTCACCATCCCTAATCTCAAGCAGTACAAAAAAACAATAGAAAAAATGCATGGCATTGTTACAGAGATGGGACAGGTAGACCACTGGAGTAAAATTGAGGAACTAGAAATCACCCCACATGCCTATGGACTCTTAAACTTTGAAAAAAGTGCTAAAGAGTCCAAGTGTGAAAAGACAGCATGTTAAAGGTCAGTATGTAGAGGAATGTACAAAGCTCAAGTACAAGTTGATCAAGGACACTGACACAAAACCAGACACACTGAAAGATATAGAAGCTAAAGTGGGGAAGAGTCTCAAACTCATGGGCACAGGGGGGAATTTCCTGAACAGAATACCAGTAGCTTTTGCTCTGAGATCAAGAACTGACAAATGGGACCTCATAAATTGCAAAGCTTTTCTATGGCAAAGGACACTCCAGATAGGACTAAATGGCCAACAACATATTGGGAAAAGATCTTCACCAATTGTACATCTGATAGAGTGCTAATATCTAATATATACAAAGAACCCAATAAGTTAGACTCCAAAGGGCCAAATAACCCTAATAAAAAGTGGAGTGCAGAACTAAACAGAATTCTCAACTGTGGAATATCGAATGGCTGAGAAGCACATAAAGAAATGTTCAACCTACTTTGTATTTGGTGAAATGTAAATAAAAACAACACTGAGATTCCACCTCACCCCATTCAGAATGACTAAGATCAAAAACTCAGGTGAGATCAGATGTTGTTGAGGATGTGAAGAAAGAGAAACCCTCCTCCATTGCTCATGGGATTGCAAGCTGGCACAATAACTCTGGAAATCAACTGGCTCTTCCTCAGAGAACTGGACCCTGGTACACCACTCCTGGGCATATACCCAGAACATCCTCCAACATATAATGCCACACTGTGTTCACAGCAGCATTATTTATAATAGCCAGAAGCTAAAAACAAATCAAAACTAGATGTCCTTTAACAGAGTAAAGGATACAGAAAATGTGGCAAATTTACACAGTGGGGTTCTACTCAGCTATTAAAAATAATTAATTCATAAAATTTTTAGGCAAGTGGATGGAAGTAGAAAATATCACCTTGAGTGAGGGAACCCAATCACAAGAGAACACACATGATATGCAATGGCTCATAAGTGGATATTAGCTCAAAAGCTCTGAACACCAAAGACACAATCCACAGACCACATTAAGCTCAAGAATATACAACACCAATGTGTGGATTCTTCATTCCTTCTTAGAAGGGGGGAAATACTCACAGGAGACAATATAGAGACAAATTATTGAGTAGAGACTGAAGAAAAACCACCAAGGGACTGCCACACCTGGGGATCCATCCCATATACCATGTACAAACCAAGATGCTATTGTGGATGCAGGGAAGTGCAAGCTAACAGGAACCTGATATCAGTAGTATCTCTTCAGCATTGGGTTGAACTTCAATGCTGAACACCACAGTGTTGCAGTTCCTCCAACAAGGCCACACGTCCTAATAATGCCACTCCCTGAGCCAAGGACATTCAAATTACACAATTCCACTCCCTAGTACCCATGTGAGTGTATGGGGATGATATTTAAATATTGCATAATGCAAAATATATGAGCTCCATCTTGAAAAGTCTCCATCATCTATAGCAGTTGCAAAAATAGTGAAAGTCCACAATCCTTTCTGAATTTCATCCAATCGTGTAACTCCAATCACCTATATTTTCAAAAACAAAGAGCACATCATATACATCCAAATACACAGGACGTACTTCCCCATTCCTGGATTCCATCATGATGAAATATTGGACCTAAAGAAGACCAAACGCCACCAGGGAATCTCCTGGCAGTCTGATGTCATAGCATTTTTTAGTTCTCCATATCCTTTCTGCTTTTTTCAATTCTGCACAATTATTTCTCTTTGCCTAATTTTATTTGCTATGAGCATTTCTTTTTTCTGAGCCCATATCCCACAGCTCGGGCATCTCAAAATCTTGGGGTTTCCAAGATAACTTCAACGTCACAGGTTCTTGTTCCAGGATCTGAGGTTGAGATTCATAAAAAGATAAAGAAAAATTATGATATGTGCTATAGCGTGAGGTGAGGTGTGGTGTGCCCGAGGGGGTGCCTCAGGGGGCACAGGAAAAGGCATCATTTTCCCATAAGAGACTGGCCACAGGAAGGTCCAGTACAGCATAGAGTTTATTTCATGCTTGAGGAGGGGGATTAAGAGGGTAGTAGGGGCAGAGAATTGCAGAGAGGGAGAGAGTGGAGGAGTAGAGGTTGCCTGTGACCAAGTGGAGAGAGGGAGGGGAGGGGAAAGGGAGGAGACCAAGGGGGAGAGAGAAGCAAATGGGGCACAAGAGTTACAGAGAGAGGAGGGGCAAGCAGCTGCAGTTTTAGTGGGCCAGACCTGCCTGGATAGTGCCAGATAACTGTGCAGTTGAACTTAGACAGTTTGGTAACTTCTGGGATTCACACATGACCATCTGCAGTCCTCAAAAGAGATTGGGTCTCTTCTCCCGCTCTTGCGTCTACAGCAGTCTAGGATCTGGCGGACTTCAGTCTACAGCTGCTGCTTTTCTTGCTGCTCACCCCATGTGACTAACATCTTCAGCATGCTGTCTTCTTCTGTAGCAACTAGGCTGCACTGCTTTCCTCTGAATGCTCCCTTCATGCTGTCAGACATAGCTGCTCTGTATGACGCCTTCATGTCTTCAAAACCAATAACACGTGTGTGATTCTTACACATGACTGAATCTAGCTGTTTCACATGGTACAACCTTGGCTACTTTTGGAACATGGCTTCTCTGTCCTCTCAGAAGATTTCAGTCCAGTGATGCTGGTTTCTTCTTCATCTTTAATTTGCTCTTTCTAGCTAAGCATCATCAATGTCTCAGTATTCCCTTCCATTCTTGCTTCTAAAGCCAGAGCCACATGTAAAAAGCTGCTGAATTCTGCTGCTCACTGGGGCTGGAACATGGATGACCCTTTTGTTCCATCCTCACAAGATTTCCATTTTTCAACAAATTCACTTTCTATGCTTGGCTGTCCCAGAACATCCTCAGTAGACTTAACTTGTTGTGTACCTGGAGATCTTGAACTGGATAACTGTTTGACTCTCATCTCCTGGGATTTAAGGCATGTACCAGTTTGCCTGGACCTACACTTTTCCTTTTGGATCTTAAATTGAAATCCAGAATAGTCACAGTCCATATCTTATTAATTTGACATATACCTGTATCTCTACATGTCCATATAAATATGATAACCAGGTAATAACAATGCCTGAGATGTTAATTTTCTCATTTTTACAACTGCAAATCCATAAGTCACCCATTCCTTTAATACCATTTAATAGACTTGATTAAGCTTCATTCAACTTCCTGGTGTGACTTTTTTCTTTGAATATTCCAGTTTATCTATTTCCTTTTTAATATTATTATACTTACTTTCAGGGCAGAAATTCTGGACAGGGTAGGAGGCATGTAAAGGACATAGAATAATTTTGCTGCATGCATAATAGAGGATAAATGTGTCTTTGGAGAACTACTGCATAAAAAGAATAAATAAATTTGAGGAGTTCAAAGTTTTATATTTATTAGATTATTATAGTTGATCAAAACAATCATATAGTAAACACAGGCTAAAGTCTATATTGGGGGAATTTCTGAAACTTATTATTTTCTATACAAGTAATATAAACCTCTTTACCTAAGCCCCATGAGCATTTTTTAGGCAAGGACAGAAAACAGCTACATTCTTAAACAACCCCAAACACATAGATCAAATCACCCCTCAGTACCTATGTATTTCATGATCCTCCTAAGATGGCCAATTAATTTCCAAATAATGCAAGTACAAGTCCAAAGACTAAAAAATCCATATTGCTTCAAAGAAAAACATGGTCAGGCCTATCATAGTGATATTTAAATCTCAAATAACAACATCTATTTTAGATGGAATTTCCATGCCCAAGAAGAGACACTGTGACCAAGGCAACTCCTATAATGGCAAATAATTAATTGGGTCTGGATTAGAGTTTGAAATGTTTAGTCCACTACCATCATAGCAGGAATCATGGCAGCATATAGGTAGGAATAATACTGCAGAAGAAGCTGAGAGTTCTACATCTACATGAGAAGGCAGCCAGGAAGAGACGGTCTTCCAGCCAAATAGTAGGAGGGGTTGTTTGTACTGGACAGCACACCAAAGACCAGCACCATAGTAATTCACTTCCTTCAAAATGCTAACTTCTGCTCCCACAAGACACACCTCTTAATAATAGTGCCACTTCTTAGGGGCAAGCATATACAAATAACTGCAGTTTAATTATACTATGAATTGTTTCATACATTTAAATATAAGGACATGCAAAGGCTTTCAAATATTGATTATATTCATAAGGTTTCTCTTTAGTATTAGTTCTTTTATGTATTCAGAGACTATTGTGGCATATAAAGGATTTTTCGCCTCAAGTATATTCATAAGATCTCTGTCCTGTATGTGCTCGTTTATGTACTTGAAGACTACAGTTACATGCATAGGTTTTCCCACATTCATTACATTCACAAGGTTTCTCTAAAGTATTTGTTCCCTGAAGTATTTGCAGAGTACAGTGACATGCAAAATATTTCCATATTCAGGACAAACATAGGGATTCTCTCCAGTATATGATCATAAGTGTATTTGGAGATGACTATAATATGCAAAAGCTTTATCACATTTATTTCATTTATAAGCTTTCTCTCCTGCATAATTCCTTTTGTGTAGTCAGAGGCCACTATGTCCTGGAAAGTCTTTATATCACTGATTTCATTCATTAAGAGTCTCTCGAGTATGTGATCGTTTATGATATTGGAGATTACTGGGTCTTGCAAAGCCTTTACCACATTGATTACATTCATAAGGTTTCACTCGAGCATGTGTTCTTTTATGATATTGGAGATGACTGGGTCTGGCAAAGGCTTTACCACACTGATTACATTCATGTGGTTTCTCTCCTGTATGTGTTCTTTTATGATTTTGGAGATGACTATTACATGAAAAGGCTTTACCACATTGATTACATTCGTAATGTTTCTCTCCAGTATGTGTTCTTTTATGTCTTTGGAGATGACTGGATATTGCAAAAGCTTTACCACATTGATTACATTCATAAGGTTTCTCTCCAGTATGGGTTCTTTTATGATAATAGAGAATACTGTGATATGAAAATGCTTTACCACACTGATTACATTCATAAGGTTTCTCTCCAGTATGTATTCTTTTATGTCGATGAAGACTTCTGTGACATGAAAAGTCTTTACCACAATGACTACATTCATAAGGTTTCTTTTCAATATGTGTTCTTGTATGATATTGAAGATGACTGGGTCTTGCAAAGGCTTTACCACATTGATTACATTCATAAGGTTTCTCTCTATTATGACTTCTTACATGCCTGTAATGATAAATGGAACATGGGAAAACTTAGTGCATTTATTATCCTTATGAATCATTTTATCAATATGGGCAAATTTTACTATTGGTTTAATAATAAGGAAGAAACGGATTTTAAGCTTTTATCACTTTGTATGTTCATGGTGTTTTTCCTCTCTGTGTGTTGTTTTATGTCTTTGAAAATATGTGTGATAATTTATGACATGACTCGCATTTATAACATCATTTTTTATTTAGGGATTTCTGGATGAAGTATTCCAAATATATGATGGAAAAAATGAAACAACTCATAGCTCTAAAACTCGGATTGCATTTGTAATTTTTCTGTAGTGTGAATGATACCACATTAGAACTGAAAACCAGGAAAAGCAGAAGAATTAACAAAGGTCTAGTAGCCACAAGGATTATTTACAGGGTGACTTTGGGGATGTTCCCAGTAAAGTCAGAACACCAATTAATTGCAAGTATGTATCATATTCAGAAGTCTATCAAAGGCAGCATACTATATATCTTCTCTTTTTTCTAGAATAAAAAGAAGTACATTGCTGCTTCCAATATGCCTATGCTCACATGGTTTTTTTCATTCTGACACCTGATATATATGTTAAAAGAATAAAAACAAATGAAAGTTTTCCACATTATATTCACACCATTTTTTTTGTTTCTTGTAGAATGTGGTATATGAATTAAGGTTTCTCCACAATGACATTCTTGACACACATAAACTGACCTCTCAAAACTTAACAAAGTCACAGCAAGAATATGAGTACTACTAAGTGTACCATTGACTATTTGCATATTGGAAGGCTTTGGATACATATTTATCACTATTCAATGTACAACATCTTAAGATTATAAGACTATACAGATTGGTAGTTCGACAGCATAGCTCTAATGGAGCTACAAATCAACTAAATCTATCTCTTTTTTTTTGGTTTTTCGAGACAGGGTTTCTCTGTGTAGTCCTGGCTGTCCTGGAACGCATTCTGTAGACCAGGCTGGCCTCAAACTCACAAATCCACCTGCCTATGCCTCCCAAGTGCTGGGATTACAGGCGTGCGCCACCACACTGGACTCTAAAACTATCTCTTAAAGCATTGTTTCCTTGTCTTCTTTCTTAGAGGCATGCCTTGCAAACATAAATCAGATAACTTACATGGAGGTACATGGTTTTTTTTTCAAGTATTATAATCATAGCAACACTAAAAGGGTTGATATTTTACACTCTTGTTTTTTTTAGAGATTCCAAAACATACTAAAATTTCTATTTAGGCATATTTGGATCAGCTTGCACATGAAAATTACCTTTCATGTCTTCTAGAACTTCTACATTGTTCTTCAATATGATGGTCGTCCCAATTGTAGCCTAAAACACAGTACCAGAGAGTGATGTGGTATTGGAGAATAGGCAAACTGATTTATTCAGCTCAATCTTTCTTGTTCTTAATTGAAATGACATATTATCAATAAACAAGAAACATTTATCCCCTTATTTTAAAGCAAACTATAATTCAGTCTTACCAATAGCAGTGAGGTTCCTATAAGTCTCCAGCATCACATCTTTGTAGAGATTCTTCTGGGAAGAATCCAGCAAATTCCATTCTTCCTCAGTGAAGTTCACATGCACATCATCAATAGTCACTGCATCCTAAATATCCCATACATGCGTGCAATATAAAACATGATACTGACATCACTATAAAGTAAATGTATGCTCCATTGACAATATAATCATATTACTCTGATACTTCCTCCACTTATTTCCTGACAAAGAATTTATAAAATAATCACCATGTCATTTTAGAAGGAAAGTGGATTATAATGTTCACCAGTATCGCTTATGAGGCCTTTCAATCGAGAAATGCCAAATGAGAGGAAGATCCAGGGAAAACGGATCAACAGAACTGAGAACACATATGAGAAATTGTATGAACAATTCCTGTCTACATAAATGATGGACAAACTTGGTGTATTTGCTCATGTCTTTAATCCCAGAGGCACAGGCAGGTGAATGTCATTGAGTTTGATGCCAGCCTGGTCTATGTCATCAGTTCAAGAGGGCAAAAGTTATATATTCAGATACTCATTACCTTACAAATGTCAAGCAAGGAAAAAATGATATAGAGAACACAGAGTTATTTTTTTTCAGGCAAATCTTATTTTGATTAAAAAGAACATTCTTCACTCTGACTCTATTTAAGAGACTATTTTGCATTTCAAATTGTACTCTTAGCTTTCATTTTAATGTCATAGAAAAACAACTTGGTTCAATATTTGGAACTTTTCTCCAGAACGTTTAATATTTGTCTCTTTAGTGGACATCTGCCTGTATTTTTTCAGCTGTGTTTATTCATCTACAGAATATTTTCTGATATATTCTTTACATTTTCTTCGCATTTACATCCTGGAATTACAATTTCCTTATTTGTGATGACTCCTCAATTACTCTCTCAATTTCTCTCACATAAAAACACTGGAAAACCTTTCTTTTCCATTTGAGAACTTATTTAACCCATGGAGGAAAAAACATTCTCTTTTCAAAGTTCCATTTGAAAGCAGAAGTTTCCCACCCCATTTTTACCTGCATATAAAATTCTGTTTTTAACCTCAAATCCTTTGCCAAAAGTGCTGTGAAAATCTATTTTAGCCTTTTTTTTAAAAAACCTGAATTGATAAACAGTCTTTAATATTGTGAAGTCTGTTTTGGTTGAATTATTTTTGTTAAAATTGTATTTATTAATGTATTGTTTGTATGCACACTCACACAGCATGCATGTGTAGGTCAAAGTACATCTTGTCTTTTGTCTTCTACCATGTGGATTTTGGGAAATCAACTGTGACTTCAAGGAATGGAGGAAAAGCCATTTAGGGGCTGAAGTACCCTATGGCCATCATTTTGTTAAATTTAACTTGGTACTGTTTGGTACAGAATGTGGGAATTGTGTTTTGCTTTTATATGCACAAAGTAACCCATTTTGAGTCTTTTATACTGCAGAGTGTAAACCATCACAGTTGATCAATATTATTTTGGCAAATATCAATAGGTAGAAATTGTTTTGCATGAATCAACACAAAACTAGCAGAAATCTGTTTAGGGCCATTTCAGAAAGTGTTTGGAATGCTGTCCTAACCACAAGTCAAAATTCACTTAACAGTTTTTACTATAAAACTCAAGTTATCAACTCATACATCAGCTTATTCCTTGAAATATTCTCACAAAATGTAAGACAAAGCTAAACTAACTTGAAATGTGTATGATGGGGAATGACTTTAGGAAAATTAAACCATTATATTTCTTAATAGCAGATAGAGATAACTCACTGTTCTTTACTGAATTACCTAGAAAGAATTACACATTCAATGCACTTATATATTCATCTTATAGAAACAGGAAGTGCAGCAGTTTGAACCTCAACTTCAATAAAATTTTACTCAAAAGGAATACATTTTTAAACAGTTACAATTGGACACTTGAAAATATTTGTAATATAAATGTTGATCATAAATAAGCAACATAGGGCAGAACAGATAGTGCAGCAGTGGAAAACTCTTGCTGATCAACCACAAAAATGTGGTCAATTTATAGGGGCACTAAAAACTACCCATTACATCAACATCAGGTGTTCTGAGGCCATGTTATGAAAACAGTAAAGATGAGGCACACATGATATTCATATTTATGCACACTGGCAAAATACCTCTACTTGTTCAAAATTTTCTAAACAAACACAAGAGTTAGGTAAACATCATATACCTGGATTTCAATATCTCTGAAGCCTCAGGTAGTACTGACGTCATAAATATATGTCATCATGAGAAATAGATTATAACCTATATATCTGGCCAAATTTCAAAATTAAATATGTGGATGAAAAGCTACACAAAAGCATATGCTTATTTTATAAAAATATGTCATGTATTTTATGTGGTTTCTCTATCCACTGCTCGTACACACAGGGCTTCATAGAGAAATTTTTCTTGAAAAACAAAAGGAATAATGTTAAAACTATAAAAGATCCTAGCTTACAAAATTGCTCAGCATTTCATAGCAAATATGTTTACTGAATCTTATGTGTTTTTGAAAACAGTCCAAATGGTTAATGTATGGTAGCATAACAAGAAAACTGAAAGATAAGTTTCAACCACAACACAGTAGACACAAAGAACATTTTTTTCCTGTCTAAATGAAATGCAGGGACAAAGTTAGAGCAGAGACTAGTGGAATGGTCAATGAAAACTCACCCAACCAGAGACCCAACTTATGGGCGAGCTCCAATCCATGACATTATTAAGAATACTCTATTATGGTCCCACACAGGAGCCTTGCATAATTGTCCATTGAGTGGCTCCACCCAGCAGCTGCCTGATAAAGTTACAGAGATCCAGAGACAACCATTGAGTGGACATTGGGTACTATTATGGAAGAGTTGGGGAAGGGTTGAAAGTCCTGAAGAGGAGAGGAATTACACAGGAAGACCTACAGATTCAACTAACCAGGACCATTGGAGACACCCAAAGACTGAGCTACCAACCAAATAGCATACACAGTATTGACTAAGGCCCCTGACATATATGTAGCAGATGTGCAGCTCAGTCTTCATGAAGATCCCCCAACTGCAGCAGGGGCTGTCCCTAATGCTGATGCCTATCTTTGGAATCTGTTCCTCAACTGGGCTACCATGTTTGGTCATAGTGTGAGAGGATGCACTAAACCCAGCAAAGACTTGATGCACCATGGTGTGGGGGTGCCCAGGAAGCCCTCTCAAAGAAGAAACAGAGGCCATTGGGGTGAGGGACTCTGTGAGGGAGGGAACCTAGAGTAGGGACAGTGATCAGTGTGCTAATGATTATATAAATTATTAGAGAGACAAAAATAATGAAAGGAAGAAAGAAAGTTTATGAGACTGTATACACATTCCTCTCCACCAAAGTTTTCCGAAAAGGACCACCTAAAAGAGCTTCTACAGTCTCCACAGAGAAAGAAAGACAGGACAGACAAGCATTCAAAGCCATCATGCTACCTAGAAACACATTGTTTCAATCAACTGCATTCTCACCCTGGTCACTATAGGCTCATGATCATCCTGCGATGGAAATTCATTCAGTCTACAGTGATCCTAATAGTCTGCAGGAGCTCCTACACTGTTCACATATCTAAAGACTCTTCTGGACACTCAAGACAATATCTTGAATGACATAGCATGCAAAATCAGAAAGCAAGTTATATCTTTCCAACATACAATGGCACAGGATATCCTTTCTCTTTCCAGAAGATAGGAATGTGCACATAGGAAGAGAAGGTTGGACCAAGGCAAGAAACACAGCAGGGTAAACATCAAATCATATAGTTTTATCTTAAACACTTTTGACTTCACTTTCTAACAGCTTAGATGGCCCTCTTCCTGAATCTTCTCAGACATCTCAGTTTGGGTACTTCATTTGCCTGTATGCATCTCTTTATGGTAGATGTCTTAATGTCAAGGTTGAACACCTTGTGATCCCAAAATGTACCTCATGCATCATCATCATAACTTCAGTGCAATGGACTCTCACAGAGTCTTCCTTGGGGTTCTGATTCTACCAAAAGATGGCTGGAATATTACAAAACTGAAACCATAGAGGTGCCAGGCTCTCGAAGTGCATGCCTTCAATCCCAGCACTTTGGAGGAAGAGGCAGGTATATTTCTGAGTTGGATTCCACTCCGGCCTACACAGTGAGTTCTATGACAGCCAGGTCTATATTGAGAAATCCTGTCTTGAAAAACCAAAACCAAAACCAAAACAGAAAATAAAAGGAAAGCATAGAGGACAAACCCATAATCTTGAAATATTCATCTTTCAGTTTTCAACAGCAGCACAATATGCGTGATCCTGTCAAGTTTTTCCTTTTAAGTTAATGGACTTTGCCTTGTTTGAGCCACAGTGGCAACAGGTTTTAAAGTTCCTCACACAAGGAAATACTTTCCCTTCTTCTCTCCTTATATTATGACTTAACAGGAGGAGGAAGTGTTACACTTTCGGTACCGTCTTAGGCATATACATACAAGTGTTTGTGCTCTGCTAAGTTCATGGCCATTTTTTAACAGCTAAATACTGGAAAGAATCCAGATGTCCCTGAAATGTACACATAAAAGGCAGTTTGTTTACAAAATGGAGTACTATTCAGTGATTAAAAACAAGGACATCATAAATTCTACAGGGTAATGGATAAAGCTAGAAGCTATCATCCTGAGTGAGGAAACCAAAACTAAAATGTATGCATGTATTCACTTACAAGTTAATATTAAACATAAAGTACAGGATATCCACACTATTCTCCATAGACTCAAAGATGTTAAACAAGAAGAAAGGTCAAAATGTGCATGGTTAAGTCTCACAGAAAAGACGAAATAAAACAGCCATAGGAAGCAGACAGAAGAGAGAGAACTGGATAGGAGCATGGATGAGTCCCAATGAGAATGCCATTGAAATTGCTTGTGCACTGACAACTATTAAGACAAGGGTCTCCTGCCCAACAGGAAAGGAAGGGAGAATCTCAAGTATTAAAGATGAATAGAAAAAAAATGGATACATTGTCAAAAATGTGTATTTTAAAAGATTCTTGCCTCTAAACAAGGCATTCTGCAATATATGAGAAAGCAAAACGCAACCCATAATATGAACAAAAGATAATCAGCTAAAAGGTCTAGACAATATTTTCATTGAAATAAAAAAAATGAAACATTTCCTAAGCTAAAGCAGAAGACACTAATAAATTGGACAAAAAAAAACCCTTTGTCACATAATCAAAATACTAAACATAAAAGTTAAAGAAATAGAAAAAGACTACAGCAGAAAAAAATAAAAAAAAAACTAAATAAAACAAAACTAACCATTTATAAAACCAGAACTGTCAGGATCATACCCATCTTCTTTTTTTAAGGATATTTTAATTCATTATGTGTACAATGTTCACCCTGCAAGTATTCTTGCAGGCCAGAAGAGGGCACCAAATCTCATTACATATATTTGTGAGCAACCATGTGGTTGGTAAGAATTAAACTCATGACTTGAGAGACCCTAACTCAATTTTTTTAGACCCTTAGCAACCAGGCCCAGCACAGATTAGATTGTTTTTCTGCTTTTGACCTGAATAAGAGGACACACCCTGTTCCAGAAACTAACCACATTCTTGAAACACCTGGTGTTTTACTCTAGATAGGATCTGACCTTCTCTAAGGCATAAACAGTCGCCTGACTTCCTCATTCTGTACTTCTCTGTTCCATGCATGATTTGTCCCCCACCCCTTGCCTTGTGATTTCTGCCTTCCACCCCCTGCCTCATGAATTTCCCCTTTAAAAACCCCAGACATTAGCTGCTCAGTGTCAAGCTCCTGTGCCCCTGTGTGGGTTATGAACTCTGCCCCAGTGCACTGGTTCCTCCCAAATAAACCTCATGTGCTTGCATCAAGAAGGGTCTCTTGATGAATTTCTGGGGTGTCACCTTATCATGAGACTGGAGGGAGGGTCTCCCTGATTTGGGGGACTTTAATAGCTATGTAAGAATAGCCATAGCTCTTAACCTCTGAGCCATCTCACCAGGCCTATTGCTGCCTTTTAATGTATATTATATAAGAAAAAAAAAGGTCTGGCCAGGCGTTGGCGGCGCACGCTTGTAATCCCAGCACTTGGGAGGCAGAGGCAGGCAGATTTCTGAGTTCGAGGCCAGCCTGGTCTACAGAGTGAGTTCCAGGAGAGCCAGTGCTACACAGAGAAACCCTGTCTCGAAAAAAAAACCCAAAAAAAGTAAAAGAAAAAAAGGTCTGGACACAGAGGCTGCAGAGTCACAGAAACCACCCACGCTTCTACAAGAAAGCAACTGGTCCAGATGTTTTGAATAGAATTACAATCAGCCATGATACTGAAGTTATTCAGAGGTAATGGCCTGAACTATCAAGTAAGAAGCACCACTAGAAATCTCAAAGGAGGTCACATCTGCCTGATCCTTCCTGTCCAACCCCATAGAGGACCCACCACACCAGCTCCCACTGCTCAGCCACATGTTCCTCCCCATTGTGGGCAGTGATCCTGTGCTCACCATGTCTTGATTTCAGTGCTGCCCTGAGATCACCTCACAGCACACAACTGCACAGCTCAGAGCAGGACCAGAGAACCATACAAGCTTCACAGTCACAAGGAAACTGTAGAAAGGCAGCCGGAAGATCCCACCTCTTTCTCTGACAGGTCTGCCTGGAGGCCTTGATTGGCCACTGAGTCTCACCCCTCCCCAATACTAAAGTGTGCTTCCAGTCCAGGGCCAGAACTTTTCCAGATCTCAGGAGTGCCTTACACTCCATTAGCATTTGTGCTGGATCTGCCAGAGGAATCTCACCCCACCCAGCCCTGTGGGGAGGAACCAGCATTCCAGCTCTGGCTAATCAGCTGACTGCTCCTCCCCTCGGGGAGCAAAGACCCTGCACTTACCAGGAGCTGTCCTCAGACGTAGCCTGATCTTTCCTCACAGCAATTGCCTGCTTCTTCCTGTAATCAAGGTGAATAGCTTGCACAGCCCATTCCTCAGGTGCAGTAGAGCTGCTGATCTGACCCACAAGGGGAAGGGTGCCCAGGCTATAAACATTGAACAGGGATTTTTAGCAAACATGAATTTAGTTTGGTGGCCTCAGGCAGGGCTCAGGGAAACTGCAGCTCCCTTTCACCAGATGATAAGTCCTTGGTTTTCAAATCTCTCTTGGCAGACAGCCATTATTGGATGAGGAGGACAACTCTCTCTGTGGCATTCTATTCAATTTCCCTTATACATACATAGAAAAATCCATTCTTTCTATGAGATGAGGTGTGTTTATCTAGAGAGCCTGTGCTAACACAACTGTGGATTTTCTCCACTTTGCCAGTGAGGAAGACACACTGACTAACAACAGTGCTCCACAGTGTTTGTCATCTGTTTCCTGGGTTTCTCCCAGGGTTGTTTCATACCTATCATCTGGGGAAAGGGAGTTGTATGCAGCCTACTTGGAATGCTGCTATTAATGAACCACCAGGAGGGCCAGCAGGGCTCAAGGTCCAGCCTCATGCTGGGGGCAGGGGTGGTGGAAGGGAAGGAGAAGGCCCTGTCTCTGCAAGCTGGCCAGGGGTAAACTTCTGGACCTCCTATGGTTACTCTCTCCCACAGTCAGCACACCAGCGGGGCTAGCCCGACCAAGGGTGGCCAGGTTAGCCCCGTCTATCCCACAGCCCTTGACCCAAGCCAGCTCCAACTTGATCATTTAAGTTCCTTGGGAAAGCGCCAGCCCAGACCTCTGTAAACTTTCCCGGGTCTTTGTGGTTTCCCAGCCCGGCCTGTCTCGTTAAGGAACCGGGTTCAGTTTCTTGGCCTGTGATTCCCTACCTGTCTCCGCAGCTCACACGCAGAAGCGAGGCCCGGGCGCACGTCCCAGCGATCCATGGCGGCCAGGCTCGGCTTCCGTCCCCACAGGAGGGTCGTGCCAGGAGGCCACTGTCCCCGCCCAGAGCACAGAGAGGGTTTGCACTCCGCCCCGCTGCAAACTTTCCAGAGCGGGAAGCCCACGCCTTGCCCGGCCGCGTCAAACTCACGGACCGCGACAGTGGAGACGACAGGAGGATGGCGCGGAGTGACTCCAGAGCTCACAGACACCGCAGCATGGAGTCCGATCTTCATTCGAAGGCGAATGCGGTCCTGTCCGCCATTCTGCGCTGGCCACTTGGCGCCTGGGAAGTGCTGCAATCCCAGCAGTCACTGCAAGAGTGCCCGCATGCGCTCACCTCCCTCCCGCCTCTGCCATGCCTCCAAACCACAAGCGAATTCAAACTCCTGGCCAACTTTCACTCATAAAAAGGAAAGAAAGAAAATGACATCATTCCAGGAGGCTGGACCCGGGGCGGGGCCAGAGTGACGTCAGGGGCAGGGACAGCAGTCGCAGGGTGATGGACAGAGATGCCAAAATGGCGCACACGCCTGGGACTGAGGTGGACAGAGGTGGGGCGGTTCCGGGGCTCTGGGTAAAGTCAGGGGCAGGGACAGCGGCCTGACAATTCTACCTATGCTTCCCCAGTATTTCCTGAGTCCTGAGGCAAGGAATCTTATGGAGACATCTCACTTGTGAATTGTGTCCCAAATTCTTTCACATTCTCAAAATTGACTGCCTAAGGGTATTTATATTTGTTCCTATTACAGAAGGAAAACTCTGTGATGGTGGCTGATCCAGACCCTGAATTTGAATACAGCAGAATGTAATTCTGAGTGATTTTATTACTATGTGACCTTATCTGAACAAAAATATACACGATATTACACATAATGTCAGGAGGTTCTCATTTAAGGAGTATTTTATAAAGCAAAGTATATGTATATTCACAAGTGTATATATAATGTTATACTTGTAATCAGGTACAGTAAACCAAAACATACACAAATATTTAAATGAATGAACGTATGTCCAACTGTTGGAGAAAAATTAGATAACCACTTTATGAAGGCATTTAGATGTATGCTCATACAGGAATCATTGGCAGGCAATTGAATATAATCAGTGATGCAGTCTCTTCATATTGAATTTTGATAAATGTGGGAATTGTGAATTCAAGGCATATGAAGAGACATCTTTCAATACTTAATATTGACAAAAATTCAACAGAGAATCAAGACTCATTTTCCATCATTGTAAGATGGAGTCCAATGTATTAAAGATTAACTAAACTCTTACACATTTGAAACTATTTATATAGTGATTGATGTAATAATTAAGTTTCAGTGTTTTCTAAAGTTACAGGGGGGAACAGTAACTCAGAGCAAAATGTTTTTATGAGACCTTACATTCTCAGACCTCCTCTGACAACCTTATCCCTGAGAATGACACCCTGAGCTTCCTGAATCAGCATATTTTGTGTTAGGCATATCTCTAATGCAGCCAAACAACTGTCAGAATCAGAGACTGGATACTTCTTCCAGCTCAGGATTGGTTTGGACTTTTAGTTGGATGAATTGTTCAGTCTTTTGATGATGGTTTACCATACATGACTATTTAATCTAGACATGAGCCTAAAACTCATGGTAGGGCATCTGATTATGAACACTGCATACAGGTGCTTGGGGAATGTGCTATTTTTTGAGGGGTTCCTTAGTTACTTGTTTGGGGCTCTGAAGCCAAGTTGTACCCTGAGTAGTTTGTAACAACCCTAGAGATGCCATCTCTGTGGTCATCATAAGCATGTGTACGGGGGCAGACAAAATACCTGGATGCTTAGATACCCAAATCTCTACAGGCTGATGGGAGAGCTGAGATCCACAGAGCAGGCCTTTCAAGCCTGTGCAAAATCTTTTGTGTCTCACTGGTTTCCAGCTGTGCTCTCTCTCTGTTTGGGTCTTGGCCTGGTCTATGTGCTCTCTGTGCGTTTTCACCTTGCAAGTTCACTTGTGTTCATCTAGATACAGAGCCTAGGGTATGCCACAACCCCATTCCACTGACTATTGTCATTAAGAAGCAGGAAAAGAAAATGGAGCATCTGACCCCTTACCTGATGCCCAGTGAGAGAAATGACCTGCAAGATGGCTGCACAGTCATCCCTGATGGATCCTTGGGCTGTGTGTGTTTGCTGTATCAAAGCCCATGGTGTCAGTTCTGGTTCTGTAAATATCTCCCTTAATTTGTATTTTTCAGGTTTTTGTTCTACCTGGCTGCAACTCCAGGATGTCCCTGTGTCCAACATCACGTCCATAAACGCTTCTCCAAGGAGACTCAGCACCTGCAGCGTGGGTACAAGTGACATGGGGAGTGGACTCTTCTACTCCCTCCAAATGAGACCTGAGCCTGTGGTCTGAGGGACAGAATGTAGGGATGGAGGGAGAGGAGACTGAGTTCCCAGCATGCATTTGGAAAGGCCTTGACAGGCGTTGACTTTGGGAGATTACAGCTGTTGTGAGTGTGTGGTGAGGATTTGAACTTCCCTGACAGGTGATTGGGTGCTGGATCCTCCTGGCAGCAGCTAGAGGGTCCCAGAACTCACCTTTTCTTTGTCAGTGCTGGACTCTAAAGCCTAGAATATTTTTTCTCTTTTCTTTTCGTTTCTTTTCTTTCCTTTCCTTTCTTTTTCTTTTCTTTCCTTTCCTTTCCTTTCCTTTTCTTTTTCTTTTTCTTTTTCTTTTCTTTTCTTTTTTTTTTATTTTTGTTTTTTGTTTTTTGTTTTTTCAAGACAGGGTTTCTCTGTGTAGTCCTGGCTGTCCTGGAACTCACTCTGTAGACCAGGCTGGCCTCAAACTCAGAAATCCACCTGCCTCTGCCTCCCAGGTACTGGGATCACAGGCGTGTGCCACCATGCCCGGCTTAACGCCTAGAATATTAACTCTTCTTCCCGCATCTCCTGCTTTATATTCTGAGACAACATTGCTCTCTGCACTCGTCCTGCATCCCGTGGTGGTCTCTCTGTCTCTGTCTCTCTGTGTCTCTCTGACATCTTCCTGTCTCCTTCTTTCCCCTGTGTATTTGTGCATGCACATTTCCCCACCTTTGTGTCTCTCCAGGATGTGGGATCCAGGGCTCTGCCTTTTGGCCCGAGGATAGAACTGTTTCTTATATTTAAGGTGCTGCTAGTGTAGAAGTCTGAGTACCACACTTTATTGTGGTTTGTTGTTGTTTTTTCAAGTCAGGGTTTCTCAGGCTGTCCTGGAACTCACTGTGTAGACCAGGCTGGCCTTGAGCTCAGAAATCCTATTGCCTCTGCCTCCTGAGTGCTGGGATTACAGGTGTGCGCCACCAACGCCCGGCTACTTTATTGTTTTTTAATTTGATATTTAATTTATTTACATTTCAGATGTCATTCCCTTTCCCGGTTCCCCCTCTGCAAACCCCCTTTCCTATCTCCCCTTACCCTGCTCATATGTGGTTGTTCCCCCACCCATTCCCCTACTCTTGCTTCACACAGCTCATGATAGCGGAGCAAAAATGTTTTAAAATTCTATTTGCAAAGTGAAACTATGGAAACAGATTTAATGTATTGGGAATTTGGGAGGCGCACTGCAGGGGAAAGGATAGGATTAAAGTTACATTCTTGGAGGATGGACAATATCTGACACTGTTTGGCACACGGATCATGCCAGGAGTATTCCATGGAGAATCAGCCAGGGGTACAGTGTCCCGCTAAGCTGTCATTCTATGTGGAAACCAGAAAAACCTTTCTGCGGGGAAGACAATTCTGACAGACCACCAAAAGATAATAATAAGTAAAATTCCTATTATTCTGAGGAATTAGGTGTGAAGAATTAATTAACTTAATTAATGTTTAATGTTTAGGTTAACCTATGTGACATCATCCTGTCCGGCCATCAACATGCACGCTCTGCCTCATTTGCATTCTATGACTCATTAACATATGATGCCTCATTAGCATACCAGTCCATGATAGTCATGCATGCCCTGTCCCATCATTAGCATGAAGTCACCAGGGAGGGCTCCTCATTAGCATTTCCCCGCCAGCCTGAAACAATTCTGTATTTTTCAAGAGTGAGCCCCGCCCCCTCATTAGCATAGGAGACAGCATGACACCCACCACGGTTCCTCATTATCATTCTCTTCCCCATAACTAGCATATGTATCCCCTAATCACTTTGCTGACCTCATTTGCAATAGATAGCTCATTAGCCTAAAAAGCCTCATCTGCACACCCTGCCCACTCAGTGTCTTGCCCAAAGTGTGCTCTACCCTGCATAGCCCAGGCTAGCATGGTGGGGAGCATAGACAGCCTGGGCTAAGTGAAGGTCTTCTTGCTACAGGGAGGGGAAAACAGGAAAGCAGGGGCAATGGACAGGGGAAGGTTCAAGACAGGAATGTGGACCAGCCTGGGCTATCGGGAGTGGTGGGCAATCCTGAGCTACACAGAATGAAAGAAGCAACAGGAGGATACCCCCTATGGCATGGTTTCTGCAGTGAGAGAGGGTACAGCCAAGGCTACAGGGAGAACGATGTGAGCCAGCCTTGGCTATGTGCAATCCATGCAGACCGAGCTCTCACACCACAGGCTACCCTCCTCCTCTCAATAATTATAACCCTCATACACTTATTCTCCACACCAAAACTAAACAGATAAATACTCCAACTAATGGACAGCATGGACATGAGTCAGGCTGATATTCAGAGAACATTCTCCTGAAATATAAGAGAATATACCTTCTGCTCACCCCCTCATAAAACTTACTCATAAACTGAACACATATTCAGACACATTGAAAGTCTCTATACATACAAGGAAATTGACACAACACCATGAATCTTATCAGACCACCGTGAATTACAGCTGGATATCAACAAAACCAGAAAGAACACAAGGCTTACAAATCCCCAGAAGCTGCACACCACACTACTGAACGAAAAATAGGTTAAAGCAGAAATAGAAGAAATTAGAGATTTTAGCACAAATGCTAAATTGAAAAATTGGAGAACTCGCATATTGGCAATTTAAGAGCACAAATTAAAGTCTAGAACAGGAAGAAGTGAATGAGAAATTATAAAATAGAGTAGAAATCAAGAAATTATCCAATTGGGGGTTGAAATCAATGAAATAGAAAGAGAATAAAACAAGGAATCAAATAATCCTGGAGTTGGACAATTGAAAATTTTATTAGACAAGACAGGCAGTCTCTTATTGAAAGAGAGAATATCAAAATTACTGAAATCTAAAATTAAAATGGGGAAAATAACAGACAATGAAGAAATTCAGAGTACAATTAAAATCTACATTTTAACAATCTGTCCCCCACTTAATTGGATATTCTAAAAAAAACATAGGTAATTCTTTGGATAGAACCAACTTACCATAATTAAGTCAAACTTAGATAAACACCATTTTTAAAAAAAAAGATTTATTTATCTCCAACCAATTCCACTAATTCACAAAAAAGACAAAGTGGTTCATTCTCTATATGTATTCAAAGTACTAACTAACATTTTAACTAGAGAAATATAACTGAAGGGGATGAAAACAGTATCATTTAGAAAGGAGTAAGTAAAATTACATTTATTTGGAGATAACATGGTTGTAAGCATAATGAACCAAAATTACCCAAAGGCAATTCCGGAGCTGATAAATACTTTCAGGAAAGTTCTTGGATACATGACTAACTAAAAATACAAACAAATTTTGATGGCTAAAATTCTGAGTATATTGTTGGGCCTGGTTAATGAGTAGCAAGTCGACTACAAAATATCCTTGTCATTTGAATTGTCCTGGTGTTTGAATTGTGTTGGAACTCAGTGGATCCCATAACATAAAAGCTTTACAACATTCCTAACACACATAAAATTTCTCTCCAGTAGGAATAGTTTCATGATGATGAAGAATATAGAGGTATGCAAAGGCTTCAGTATATTAAACATGTTCATGTGGTTTCTCTCTTATACATATTCTGTCAAGAAAATTAAGACTATAGAAGACTATAGTGCAGTCGTGACAACATTAAAAGACCTCACAGTATTTCTTTTGTTTTCATTACTATGAAAATCATCATGAACATGGAAACTACTATCAAACCATCCATTTAATTGGGACTGGCTTACAGTTTCAGATGCTTAATCCATTTTCATCATTTCAGGAAACATGGCAGGCATGAACGTAGTCATGCTGGAGAAGCTGAGAGTTCTGCATCTTTATCCAAAGGCAGCTCGGAAGAGACTGTCTTCCAGGGACTGAATATGAAGGTGTCTTCAGTACTGGTACGGATTTCAAAGCCCAACCCCACAGTGATGCATTTTCTCCATCAAAGCCACAACCTCTCATAATGTCACTCTATTAGCTTAGCATAATTAAATTACCACATTCAACTGCCCGGGACAATATGATTGTTGAAACACATGAGTTTATAGAGATCATACTTAAACATGCAGAATACATGAGCTCAAACTCCAAGTCTCCATCTTCTATAGCAGTTTCAACAATGTTAAGAGTCCAAAGTTCAACGTCTCTTCTGAAATGAATCCTATCATGTAATAGTAATCATATATATTTTCAAAAACAAACAAAAAAATCTCATGTCTTCCTATTAGCAGGATAAACTACACCATTCCTAAAGGTCATAGTGAGGAAATCCTGTACCTCAAGAAGACCAAAAGCCAGCTGAGAAATCCTCAAATTCTACATGTCTAGCTCTGATGTCAAAGTATTCTTCTGATCCATAACTTCTTTCTGCATTGTTTACTGAAGCACAATTGTTGTTCTTTGAGTGGTTTTATTCCCTTAAAGCAGTTTTCCTGAGCAGGTAACTCACAGATCTAACATCACAAAATCTTGATGTCACCAAGCTAATTTCAATATTACAGCTTCTTGTTTCAATTTCCAGGATCCACACATAATCTTGTCTGCTCCTCCCAAGAGATCATGTAACTTTTCTAGCTCCGTATAACTATAAGTTCTGGTTGACTACACTCTCCTGCTCCTATTGTTCTTGCTGCTCATCCCGTGGTTCTTGAATCTTAAGTATGTTGGATTGTTCTGCTGCAACTAAGCTTGAGAGATAGCCTCCGTTATGATGGCTCAATTGTGCCAAGCATCAACTGCTCAGTGTGACAACTTCATGCATTTGAAACCAAGAACTCATGGGTGATTCTTAGAGCACATTACCAATTCCAGCTGCACCACAAGGTCCAACCATGGTGATCTCTGGAACACACTCAGAAAACAATGCCTAGCTGATTTTACGTCAGTGTTGCTGATTTCTTCTCCATTACCTCCAATTCTTGTACTACAGCTATTCAGCATTAAATGTCGCAGTAGTACCTACTATTCTTGCCTCTAAATCCAGACCACTGCTGAGTTCTGGCACTTAATGTAGCTGAAACATAGGCCCTTCCATTACATTATAGCCCATTTTATATTAAAAAAAAATGTCACAGCCTAAGCTTGGTGGTCCTGGACATTGCTCAGTAGATTAACCTTGAACTCAGAGATCTTCAGGGCTCTGTCTCCTGATTGCTGGGATAAACATCATGTAACACCATGCCTGGACCTGAGCTTTTCCTTTTAGAACTTAAATTGAAAATCCAGAATAGCAATCAAGATCCATCTTTTCTCTGTTTGACATATATTTGTATCTTCATATGTCCTCATGAAAACAAAAAACCAGGTAATAATAATGACTACCATGATACAGTTCACTTTCATACAGCTGCAAATCCCTAAGTTTAGCTGGATGGAATTTTGCCCTAATGTAACGATTCCTTTAGTACCATTGAATATATTCTAGATCACAGGATTAGGCTTCATTCAACTTCCTGATGAGGATTTCCATTTTGAAACTTACATTTTCTGATTTTTATTTCTTAGTTTTCTATACTTGTTAAAATTTGTCAGGCCAAGTTTTATGTGTGGATTTTTGATACGTACTTTGTCAATCCAAATAATGTAAATCTCTTTACTTAAACCTCAAGGAGACTAATCAGACTAGGGTAAAAGTCATTAACATTCTTTGCTAAAACATCATGAGAACCATCTCCAGAGTTGAAATAATCCCAAACACCCATGTCTATCAAATTCCTAGTCCAATGGCCACTTAACTCCCACTAAATACATGATTATATTCATTAGTTTTCCCTCCAGCAGAGAAAATTTGGAGACTTCTCCTTGTGAAGAGACTTCACCACATTTATTACATTAATAAGGTCTCTCTCCTGTATGGTTTCTTTTATGATATTGGAGATAACTGGGTTTTGCAAAGGCATTACCACATTGATTACATTCATAAGGTTTCCCTCCAAAATGTGTTCATTTATGATAATGGAGATCACTGGAACTTGCAAAAGCTTTACCACATTGATTGTATTCACAAGGTTTCTCTCCAGTATGTGTTATTTTATGTCTTTGGAGATTACTTGGTCTTGCAAAGGTTTTACCTCATAGATTGCTTTCATAAGGTTTCATTCCATTATGTGTTCTTTTATGATATTGGAGAGACTACTGCGACCTGCAAAGGCTCTACCACATTGATTGCATTCATATGGTTTTTCTCCAGTATGTGTTCTTTCATGTCTTTGGAGAGTACTGCACAATGAAAAGGCTTTTCCACATTGATTACATTTACAGGGTTTCACTCCAGTATGTGTTCTTTTATGATATTGGAGATGACTGGAAATTGCAAAGGCTTTACCACATTGATTACATTCATAAGGTTTCTCTCCACTATGTGTTCTTTTATGATATTGGAGACTGCTGTGCTGTGAAAAGGCTTTACCACATTGATTACATTCATAAGGTTTCTCTGCAGTATGTGTTCTTTTATGTCTTTGGAGACTACTGTGATATGCAAAAGCTTTACTACATTGATTACATTCATAAGGTTTCTCTCCAGTATGGCTTATTTTATGATATTGGAGATTACTGTACCACGAAAAGGCTTTACCACATTGATTACATTCATAAGGTTTCTCTCCAGTATGTGTTCTTTTATGTCTTTGGAGATGACTGTGATCTGCAAAGGCTTTATCACATTGATTACATTCATAAGGTTTCTCTCCAGTATGTGTCATTTTATGTCTTTGGAGATCACTGTGCTGTGCAAAGGCTTTAGCACATTGATTACATTCATAAGGTTTCTCTCCAGTATGTGTCATTTTATGTCTTTGGAGATGACCGGGGCTTGCAAAGGCTTTACTACATTGATTACATTTATAAGGTTTCTCTCCAGTATGCATTCTTTTATGATATTGGAGACTACTGTGACCTGCAAGGACTTTACCACATTGATTACATTCATAAGTTTTCTCTTCAGTATGTGTTCTTTTATGATATTGGAGATAACTGGATCTTGCAAAGGCTTTACCACATTGATTACATTCATAGGTTTTCTCTCCTGTATGTGCTCTTTTATGATATTGGATATGATTGGGTTTTGCAAAGGCTTCATCACTCTGATCACATTCATTGGGTTTCTCTCCACTATGACTTCTTCCATGCCTGCAATGATAAATGTTACATGTGCAATCTTTAACACACTTATTACCCTGAACAATCATTTAATCCATATGCATTAATTTTATAGTTTTATCTAAGGTTAAAGAACCATGAGATCTTAAGTTTTTATCACTTCATATGTTCAAACTCTTCAATCTAATTATGGATTGTTCAAGTTACCTCTGATGTATATTACATGGCTGATATTATAAAAATCCTTTTTTTAAAAAAATATGGGATTGCTTTATTATTTTTTAAAGATTTACTTATTATATGTGAATACACCATAGCTTTCTTTAGACACTCTGAAGAGGGAGTCCAATCTTATTACAGATGGTTGTGAGCCACAATGTGGTGGCTGGGATGTGAACTCAGTACCTCCAAAAGAGCAGTTAGTGTGCTTAACTACTGAGCCATATCAACACCACGTTATATGGGATTTCTATATGATGTGTTTTACCTATCTATGGAAAACTGAAACAACTCACAGCATTATAGCACTAAATGGAATCATACTTTTTTCCCTGTGGGGTGATTTATACCACAATTTACTGTGAACCAGAACAAACAGAAGAATTTCCAAATTCTTAGTACCAATAAAGGTGTTCTATAGAAAGAGTTTGGGTATATTCCCAGGAAAATGAGAGAACAAATACATTGCAAACTTCTACCATATTCAGAAAGTCTATCAAAGGTAGAATATTACATATATTCTCATTGTTTTGAAATAGAAAGATGTATGTTGCTTCTTTTAATATTCATCTGCTCACATGACTTGTATCCATTGATTAATTGATTAATATACCTAACCAAAAAAAGAATAACAAATGAGATTTTTCCAAAAATGCATTCACTCTAAATTTTTTCTTATAACATGCAGTATATAGATTAATGTTTACCCAAAACAACATTTTTGAGTCTCATAAACTGTCCTCTCAACTAACTTAAAAATCCACTACAAGAATATGAGCATCACCTACTTTATCTTGGACTTTTTGCTTATTAGAAGGTTTTGGAAACATATTTATTAATATTCAATGTGCAATATATAAGTAATTTTTAGATTACACAGACTGGCAGTTCCACAACATAGCTGTAATGGAGCTACACACCATTTGGTTACATAAAATGAATAACTGATTTTGAGGTTCGTGGTTTGGTTAGAAAGTTTTAATCATAGCTACACTTAAAGGACTGATATTTTACCCTCTTGCTTTTCTCTAGAGTTTCCAGAACATATACAAATTTCCTCAGAGACATATGTATATCAGCTTACACATGAAAATTACCTTCCATGTCTTGTAGAACTTTCAAAATGTTCAATATGATGGGCTTCCCAATCATAGCCTAAAGCACAGAACCAGAAAATTAATGATACACTATTGGAAAGTAGTCGAAGTTCAAGTTTCCGTGACTTTTCACTGTACTATGAATGCTACTGTGGAAATTCAGTGAACCTGATTTATTCAGCTCAATCTTCATTATTTGCAATTGAAATAAGAGAAGATCATCAATAAGCAAGAATCATTTGTTTCCTTATTTGGAAAAAATCACAGTCTTACCTATAGATTTGAGGTTCAGGTAAGTTTCCAACATCACATCTTTGTAGAGACTCTTCTGGGAAGGATCCATCAAATCCCACTCTTCCCCAGTGAAGCTCACATGTACATCATCAAAAGTCACTGCATCCTAAAGTACCCAATAAATTTGTACAACACAAAGCATTATATTGACTTTCATGTAATGTAAATGTATACTTCATTGACTATATAATCACACATTGCTGGTGTTTCCTCTACTCATTTTCTGACTCAGAACATCACCATGTCATATTAAAAGGAACTTGAATTATATGATTCACCTGTGTTGATTCTGAACACATTGAAAAGGATACAGCCTTGCCAGAGAAATGTCAATTGAATGTGATTTTCAAGGGAAACAGATCAAATATTCTGAGCATTCATTTGAAAAACTGTGTGAGCAATTAATAACTACAAAACTGTTGGACAAGCTGGGTGTATTTGCTCATGTCTTTAACACAGAGGTACAAGCAGGTGTATGTAATTGTGCTGGATGCCAGCATGGTCTATGTAATGTGTTTTAGGAGTGCAAAATTTATATATTAAGACCATCAATCCCCTTTAAATTCAACCAAGGAAACAAAAATGATAGCAAACTCACTGTTCTTTACCAAAGTTCCTACAAAGAATTATATATTCACTGCAGTTTTGTATTCATCTTGCAGAAACATGAAGTAAACTAGTTTAAACTGCAACATTAATAGTTTTTGCTAAAAGAGAATGAATATTTAAACAGTTACAGATGGACAGATGAAAATAATAGTAATATATATGTTGATCATAAATAAGCAATTTAGGGCAGGAGAGAGGGAGCTCAGAGTTGGAAAGCTCTTGCTGGTCTTCCACATAATGGCGGACAAGTTCTTGAAAACAGATGGGGGCCAACAACTACTCATTACTTCAAGATCAGGTGTTCTGAGGCCATCTTCTGACAACAGTAAAGATGAGACACACATGATATTCACATTCATGCACAAAGACAAAATACTTCTATTTACTCAAACATTTCAGAACAAACCCAAGACTAAGTCAGAACATTATACATCTGAAACCTAATGACCCTGAAACCTCAGGTAATATTGATGTCAGGAATATATGCCATTCTGTGAAATAGAATATAGTCTATATATTTGTCCAAGTTTCAATACTAAAGATGTGGAAGAAAAAAAAACAAAAACGCACAAAAACATATGCTTATATTACAAGAATAAGACGTGTCTTTTGCATTTTCTATAACGACTATAAGGACAGGCAAAGCTTCACAGAGAAATTTGTTTTGGAAAGAAAAGCAAAAAATAAAATAAATTTAATAATATAAACCACAGACTTATAAAATAGATTATTATTGAATGGCAAATGTATCTATTGTAATTTATATGATTTAGGGAAAGAGATCATAGTGAACGTATGATAGCATGAGAAAGCTGAAGGGACAGTTTCAACCACAACACAGTAGACATCAAGAACACAATGTTTCCCCTCTACAGGAAATGCAGGGGTAAATATGCACCTAGGACTGTCTGAATGGCCAATGTAAATTTGCACAAATTGCCATTCTATGGACAAGCAGTAATACATGGCATTATTAACGATACTCCGTTATGCACCCAAACAGGAGCCTTGAGTAATTGTTCATTGAGTGGCTCCACCCAGCAGCTGACTGAACAATCTGCAGAGATCCACAGTCAAACATTGCATGGACCTTCAGGACTCTTATGGAAGATTTGGTAGAAATATTAAAATCCCTTAAGAAGAGAGATACTCCATAGGAAATCCAACATACTCAACTAAACAGTACCCTTGTGGACACTCAGGGACTGAGTCACAAAACAAATAACATACACAGGCTGGACATTCACAGGTCCCTGGTACATGAGAAGCAGATACACAGCTCACTCTTCATGAGGGCGGTTCAACAACTGATTCAGGAGCTTTCTCTATAGCTGCGTGTTATCTCTGGAATCTGTTTACTTAACTGGACTGCCATGTCTGGCCTCAGTGTGAGAGGATGCACTTAAATCACAAGAGACTTTATGCAACATTTTTGGGGATACCTGGGGCCCTGCAACCTCTCACAGAAGAAACAAAGTAGACTAGGGGGAGGAACACTGTGATAGCAAAGGACCTATAATAGGGAGAGTGATTAGGGTGATAATAAGTATATAAATTATTAGAGAAACAAAAAAAGAGAAAAGGAAATGAAATTCAGCCTATAAACACTCTCCTAGTCTCCAAAGGGTATCTGGAAAGACTCCTGCTACATGATCTTCAACGATCTCCACAAAAAAAAAAAAATGCTAGAAAGGACAGACATGCGGCTAAATATATCATCCTATCTGGAAGCTTTCTGTTTCAATCACCTGCATCCTGACCCTTGCCTCTATAGCCTCATGCCCATCCTCTGATTAAAGCGCAGTCAGTATACACTGATCCCAATAGTCTGTAGGAGCTCCCACACTGTTCAGATATCTTAAGTTACTTCTGACATTCAAGGCAAAATCTTGACAGCCACATCTTGTAACATCAGACAGCAAGTTATATCTTTCCAACTTACAGTGGCACACAATACCCCTCCCCATTCCAATAGATATGGATGTGCACATAAGTAGAGAGAATATTAGATCAAGGGAAGAAATAGAGCAGGGTAAACATCAAATCCTATTGCTTTGTCTGAGTCACATTGGAATTCACTTTCTAAAGGCACAGATGGCTCTATTCCTGTAATATCTCATACATCTTTCAGTTTGGGTACTTCCTCTCCCTGTATGTATCACTCTGTAGCAGATTTCTCAATGCATCAGGTATCTAAACAAGTTGGGGTCACAAAATGCATCTCAAGCATCATCTTCATAACTTCACGGCAATGAACTCTCACAGAGTCTTCCCTGGGGCTCTTACTTTGCCAAAAGATGGTGGAATAATGCCAAACTGAAACACTATAGGAAGAATCCATTACCTTGAAATTGTCATCTATCAGTTTTCAGAAGCAGCACCATATGAATGATCCTCTCAAGTTTGTCTTCTAAGTTGATGGACCCTACCTCACTTGGACCAGAGTTGTCGCCATTCTTTCTAAGCACTAGGAAACACTTTGCCTTCAACTTCCATTAACTGAAGAGTTAGCAGGAGTATTAGACTTAAGGTACATTCTTAGGCATATACTCATATGGGCATGTGATATGTTCATAGCCATTTCTTTAACAGCTAGATACTGGAAGGAATCCAGATATTCCTCAAAAGATATATGGACACAGAAAAGGCAGGTGTTTTACAAAATAGAGTACTATTTATACAGTGACTATAAAAAAGGACAACATGAATTTTGCAGGGAAATGGATACAGGTAGAAACTATCATCCTGAGTGAGGTAACCCAAACTAAAAAGGCCATGCATGTATGTAATCACTTATAAATTAATATTAACCATAAAGTAATGGATATCCACACTACATTCCATAGACCCAAAAAGGCTAAACAAGAAGGATGGTACAAATATTCAGGATGTAGTCTCACAAAGAAGGGGGAATAAAACAGTCATAGGAAAGAGATGGAAGAGAGATAACTGAATAAGAGAATCAATGAGAATGCTATTGAAATTACCTGTGCACTTAAAACAACTGAGGCAAGAAATTTCCACATTATAGAAATGGAAGAGTGAATTTCAAGCATTAAATATGAGTAGAAAAAGCTAGATAGATCTGTCAAAAAAAGTGGATTTTAACATTGAACTGGCACTAAATCACAAGGAATTCTGCAATATATGAGAAAGTGAAAACTACCAATGATTTGAATAAAAGATTATCAGTTAAAAGGTCTAGAACATATTTTCAACGAAATCAAAAATGAAAAAATTCCTAAGCTAATGAAGATGACAATTAAGGTACAAGAAGCATCCAAATACCATACACATTTGAAAAAAATCCCCGTGCCACAAAATAATAAAAACATTAATCATATAAGTTAAAGAAATATTAAAAAAAAACACTGCAGGAAAAAATTAACAAAACTAAATGAAACATAACTAGTATTGCATAAAATCAGAACTGTTAGACAAATATACATCTTTTGTTAAGGATGTTTTAATTCATTTACACAATGTTTTCCCTGCATGAATTCCTGTAGGTCAGAAGAAGGTACCAGATCTCGTTATATATAGTTATGAGCCACCATGTGTTTGCTCAGAACGGAACTCATGACCTGTGTAGGAACAGCCAGATCTTTTAACCTCTGAGCCATATCTCCAGCCCTATTCCCACGTTCTTAATGTTTTTTTTTTTTTTTTTTTTTTTTTTATACAAGACAAACAAGTTTCGACACAGGTGCTGCAGAGTCAAAAAAACTACCCATGCTTCTACAAGAAAGCAACTGGTCCAGATGTTTTGGACAGAATAACAATCAGCCATGATACTGAAGTTATTCAGAGGTCATGGACTGAACTAGCAGGTAAGAAGCACCACTAGAAACTTCACAGGATGTCACATCTGGCTGAAGCTTCTGCTCCAACCCCATAAAAGACCCACCATCCCAGGTCACCCACCTCAGCCGCATGTTCCTCCCCATTGGGGACCTGTTCCTCCCCATTGTGAGCAGATATCCTGTACTCACCATGTCTTGATTTCAGAGCTTCCCTGAGGTCCCCTCACAGCACCCAACAGCAGAGCTCAGAGCAGGACATAGAGAACAATTCAAGCTGCAAAGCCAAAAGGAACACACAGAAAGGCACCGGGAAGATCCCGCCTCTTTGTCTGACTGGCAGGTCTGCCTGTAGAACTTGATTGGCCAGTGAGTCTTAGACCTCCTTAGGTTACAGTGTGCTTCCTTCCTAGGGCCAGACCTATTCCAGGTGGTTTCCACTCCATTAGCATTTGAAATAAGATTCCAGGAGGTATCTCACCCCACCCAGCCCTGAGGGAGGACACAACATTCCAGCTCTTGCTGGTCAGCTGCCTGCTCCTCCCCTCTGTGATCCAGGACCATGCATTTACCAGGACCGGTGCCTCTACTTTCCATAAAGCACTTGTCTTCTTCCCACAATCACAGTGAATAGCTTGCCTAGACCATTACTGAAGGTGCATTGGAGGTGTCAATCTGCCTCAGGAATGGGTGACCCAATGTATGACCCAGATTATTCACCTTAAAGATGGATTTTAGGCAACACATTTTAGCCAGGCAGTGGAGGTGCATGCCTCTAATCACAGCACTTGGGAGACAGGCAGGTGAATCTCTGAGTTTTAAAAAACAAACAAATCACCTTTGTTTTCTAAAATAAATTAGTACCAGAAAAAAAAAAGAATTACCTTTTTGTGACTTTTCTATATGCAAAAAGAAACTATACCTTAGGTCAAAGGTGGATCAGAACATCTCAGAGTATTACATTACATAATAGTGTAAATAATATCTTTACATTATTATGGGGCCCAGTTCACATAGAACAGAGAACCACTACTGATTTGATTGTTTTCAGTTTCACTTGGGAATACTCATAAGATGGACAAAATCATGGGACTTGGTGCCCCTCTTTGATAATGATAACATAAATATTGCATGGGCCATTTGTCTTCACCACAGCTTTAGTAAATATAACCAAATGGTACAAGATAAAATAGTGACCATCATTATTCTTGATGTTCTCACTGAATCAATAGTGTCCCTATTACACAACATATCAGACCCATAAGTTATTCATTTTATATCTTAATGCTTTATTTTGTTCTTCTGATAGCTTCTACCTTATTCATTCAATGGTTTCCCTAAAGAACCTAAAAGTTTATCCTTACCACTTCAAAACTGGCATACTGACAAAGAAGGGATGACTTTGATGTTCACAAATTCAAACCGATATTCAAGGGATAAGTTGCCAAGGGCAAGACAGACTGCTTCCAGCAAAGAATGCATGTGCTACCATATGCTGGGTCTCACTGTCAGATATTTACGCAGTTAATTTTCCTCCGAGATAAAATAGCCTTTAGTACTCTTCTGATCTACATATATATGGTTTACTTTCTGTCCAAGCTAAAAATATGCTTACTAAATATCTCTATGTGAAGTTTTCACAAAACAATCAATCAAAATTATCGAAAAATAATCTCAGAAAAGCAATATACATAAATTCATGGCTTAATGAAATTTGTATTTTGGTACTTATGTATAGAATATCCACACGGTGTCATGGTTTATTCTTCACATTTTTTCTTAATACCAAATAGATTACAAGTAAAGTAAACTGGTTAACTGTGCCTAAGTTAATTTTATTTATAATCAATAACATGAAAATCATATGAGTAGACAAAAACATATTTATTCAATGAATCTCCACATATAAAATAAATATGAAATGATATTATCTTTGAATCATTATTTGGAATAGGTAACATGAGTATAGCTATATCCTCATTGTATATATTTAATGTTTACTTTTAAGGACATGATATATTTAAACATGCAGATCTGGTCACAGTGACATCTTTTTGAACTCTATCCCAATTCTAGTATACACCATGGTCACTATCCCTTAGGGTTCTAAATTAGATTTAAAGGTTTTTGTTTTCCAAGACCAGGATATGTTATTTAAATTGGACATTGTCTTCATTCAAAGTAAGAATGATACATGTGTGCTTTTGAAAATGAAATAGATCTGTAAATGCATATATAGACATAAACACTTTAATAATTTAAACAATATTTATATCCAAAAGGCCTCATTAAAAACCAATAAATATACTAAGATAGAAAGTTCTGCACAGGGCTTGTGACTTATTGTCTAAATTAAACAACAACCATTTTCATACCTCCAACTTCCTTGAATTAATATAATCACAGCAAGCTGTTTAAATGTTATTAAAACTCTATGAAATGAGAGGACATGGGTGGCCAGTATTTGTATAATTTGTAGAGGGAATAACTAGTTAGATAATTTGAATTTGTCTAAAGATATACTGAGCAAATTATTTTTGATGTACAGAATGTATTTCAGGGCTGAAGAGAAGCAGTTAGGAGCACTGGCTGCTCTTCCAGAGGTTCTGAGTTCAATTCCCAGCAACCACAAGGTGGATCACTATCATCTGTCATGGGATCCTACACCCTCTTCTTCTGTGTCTGAAGACAGGGATAATATGCTCACATACATGAAATAAATAAATAAATCTTTAAAAATAGGAAATGCGTTGTCAATTTTCTTTGGGGAAAAACAATAATTTTACTTTATCCTTTGATAATCTATGATACTTTTAAAATGTGGTGTCATTGAAACTTAGAAAAAGAGAATAAAAACTGTTTATTCCCCACTCTTGAATTAATGTTCTGACAATACATTGTGGATTTATTTGTTAAACCTATTGTATCTATTGGTGTTGACATTTAATGGTCTTAATAAAGAAGGATATATATATATATATATATATATATATATATATATGTGTGTGTGTGTGTGTGTGTGTGTGTGTGTGTGTATACACACACATATATATATACACATACACACACATATATACACATATGTATATATACACACACAAATGTGTATGTATGTGTATATATATATACACACACACACACACACACACACACATATATATATATGTATACATATATATACATATATACATATACATATATATATAACTATATATATATAACTATATATATATATATATATATATATATATATATATATATATATATATATATATATATATATATGTCTTCTACTCTGATCCTATATAGTTTGAGTACAAAGTCACCACTTTGTCTTCTTAAGAAGATGCCTGAAAGCACATTTCCTAGAAAGAACAAGAGCCAGGACTACTGACTATCATCTGTCATCTTATTTTTCATTCCATTTCAATCATTGGACAGAAACAATAGTTAACCACCTTCTTGTGGTATATATTATATTTTATTCATTTTTTACCATACTTAAATCATAAAGATACCAAGTAAAAGACATAAAGACTTGGTATTTGTAATAAGATTTAAAGCACTAGAGTTGGACAGAATATTTTGTATAATTCCTGTTAATAACTGAGTGATATCACTTGTCCCCAATGGGGGAGCTAGAGAAAGGACGCAAGGAGCTGAAGGGGTTTGCAGTGCCACAGAAAGAACAGCAATAATTCACCCAGTACTCCTAGAGCTCCTTGGGACAAAATAATCAAACAAAGAGTACACGTGAAATTTCTCATTTCTCCAGACACAAAGGCAGCAGACACCAATGGGAGGAGAGATCATTGGCCCTGGAAATACGTGATACCATAGTGTAGAGAAATATGAGGACAGGGAAGTGGGGAAGGGTTCATTGGGGAAGGGAAGATGGCTTAATGAAATTTCGCGGGATGGGGAAAAGTAGGACAGCAGACAAAATTTGCAACGTAAATAAATAATATATCTAATAACAAAGAAAAAAATGAGAGAAAAAATATGGATACATTGATCAAAAAAATCTGGATTATAAAATTTTTGTGGGAATAAACAATAAATAGTTCTGCAACATATGAGAAGGCAAAAATACAAATGATTGGAGAAAGGAAGAAGAAGAAGAGGAAGAAGAAGAGGGAGAAGTAGAAGAAAAAGAAGAGGAGAAAAATGAGGAGGAGATGGAGGAAGAGGAGGAGACGATGATGACAATAATAAAGGTCTGGAAAATATTTCCAATAATATCATAAATGAAAATTTTGAAAGCTAAAGAAGATGTCCGTTAATCTACAAGAAGCATCAAAAATATCAAACACAGTAAGAAAAGGTTTCTGTGCCACATAATAATCAAAACACAAAACATATATGATAAAGAAATAAAAAAAACTACAGGAGAAAAAATTAATAAACTAAACTAAACAAAAACTAGTTATATATGAAACAGAACTATTAGATTCATATCCATCTTCTTATTTTAAATGATTTAATTCATTAATTACATAATGTTCTTCCTGCATGTATTCCTGAAGGCCAGAAGAGGGCACCAGATCTCATTACATATGGTTATGAGCCACCATGTGGTTGTGAAGAATTGTACTCATGACTTGTATAAGAACAGCCAGAGATCTTAACTTCTGATCCATCTCTTCAACACTATCCCTGCCTTCTTAATGTACATTATAAAAGACAGAAAGTTTTGGACACAGGCGCTGCATAGATACAGAAACCACCCATGCTTCTACAAGAAAGCAACTGATCCAGATGTTTTGGACAGAATTACAATCAGCCATGATACTGAAGTTATTCAGAGGTCATGGCCTGAACTTTCAATTAAGAAGCACCACTAGAAACCTCACAGGAAGTCACATCTGGCTGATGTTTTTGCTTCAACCCCATAGAGGACCCACCACCCCAGGTCCCCCAGCTCAGCTGCATGTTCCTCACCATTGTTGGCAATTTCCTCCCCATTGTGGGCAGATATCCTGTACTCACCATGTCTTGATTTCAGAGCTTCCCAGAGGTCCCCTCATAGAATGCAGCAGCAGAGCACAAAGAACAATTCAAGCTGCAGAGCCACAAGGAACACACAGAAAGGCACCTGGAAGATCCCACCTCTTTGTCTGACTGGCAGGTCTGCCGGAGGACTTGATTGATCAGTGAGTCTTAGACCTCTTTAGGTTAAAGTGTGCTTTCCTTCTAGGGCCAGACCTCTTCCAGGTGGTTTGCACTCCATTAGCATTTGAAATAAGATTCCAGGAGGTATCACAACCCACCCAGCCCTGGGGGAGGACCCAACATTCCAGCTCAGGCTGGTCACCTGCCTGCTCCTCCCCTCTGTGAGCCAGGACCATGCATTTACCAGGACCTGTGCCTCAGCTTTTCATAAAGCACTTGTCTTCTTCCCACAATCATGATGCATAGCTTGCCTAGACCATTACTGAATGTGCATTGGAAGTGTCAATCTGACCCAGGAATGGGTGACCCAATGCATGACTCAGGTTATTAACATTAAAGATGGATTTTTAGAAACATATTTTATCCAGGCAGTGGAGGTGGATGCCTGTACTCCCAGCACTTGGGAGATAGGCAGGTAAATTTCTGAGTTTTAAAAAACAAACAAATCACCTTTGTTTTGTAAAATAAATTAGTACAAGTATAAAAAACAAAGAATTACCTTTTTGTGACTTTTCTATATGCAAAAAGCATTTGACCTATACCTTAGGTCAAATGTGGATCAGAACATCTCATGGAAAATGTCTTTACATTATTATGGGGCCCAGTTCACATAGAACAGAGAATGACTACTGGTTTGATTGTTTTCAGTTTCACTTGGGAATCCTCATGAGATGGACAAAATCATGGGACTTGGTTTCCCTCTTTGATAATGATATCATAAATATTGCATGGGCCCTTTGTCTTCACCACAGATTTAGTAAATATAACCAAATGATACAAGATAAAATGGTGACCATCATTATTCTTGATGTTCTCACTGAATCAATAGTGTCCCTATTACACAAAATATCAGACCCATAAGTTATTCATTTTATATCTTAATGTTTTATTTTTTTCTTATTCTGATAGCTTCTACCTTATTCATCCAATGGTTTCTCTAAAGAACCTAAAAGTTTATCCTTACCACTTTAAAACTTGCATACCAACAAAGGAGGGGATGACTTTGATGTTCACAAATTCAAACAGGTAATCAGGGGATAAGTTGCCAAGGGCAAGACAGACTGCTTCCAGCAACGAATATGTTTGCTACCCTATGCAGGGCCTCACTGTCAGATATTTATGCAGTTAATTATCCTCTGAGATAAAATGGCCTTAATACTCTTCTGTTCTAGATATGTATGGTTTACTTTCTGACCAAACTAAAAATATGATTACTAAATATCTGTATGTGAAGTTTACACAAGACAATCAAAGAAAATTATCGAAAAAGAATCTCAGAAAAGCAACATACATAAATTCATGGCTTAATGAAATTTGTCTTTTATTACTTATGCATAGAATGTCCACATGGGATAATAGTTTATCCTTCATATCTTTTTCTTTTATTTTATTTCTTCTTCTTTTTTTTTTGTTTTGTTTTTTTGAGACGGGGTTTCTCTGTATAGTCCTGGCTGTCCTGGAACTCACTCTATAGACCAGGCTGGCATCGAACTCAGAAATCCTCCTGCCACTGCCTCCCAGGTGCCTTTCTGGGCCGCGCCAAACTCTCGGACCGCGACTGTGGAGACGACAGGAGGATGACACAGAGTGACTCCAGAGCTCACGGACACCGCAGCATAGAGTCTGATCTTCTTCTGAATGGGCAGGCGAATGCGGTCCTGTCCGCCATTCAGGGCCAGCCACTCTGCGCCTGGGAAGCGCTGCAATCCCAGCAGTTGCTGACAGCGCAGGCGCTCACCTCCCTCCCGCTTCTGCTGCTGGACCACACAAGCCTTCAAACTCCCAACTCACTTTCATTCATAAAAAAGAAAGTGACTGGCATCGTTCCAGGAGGCTGGACGCGGGGAG
This sequence comes from Apodemus agrarius, assembly GCA_964023405.1. NCBI lineage: Eukaryota > Metazoa > Chordata > Mammalia > Rodentia > Muridae > Apodemus > Apodemus agrarius. The sequence goes on from OZ030029.1 coordinate 3,252,879, forward strand.
GGACTGGGTGACGTCAGGGACGGTTCCAGCAGTCACCTGGTGAAGGACAGGTATGGCAACATGGAGCCTGCCCTGGGGATGAGATTGATGGACACGGGCGGGGCAGGGCCGGTGTGATTCAGGGGCGGGGCCAGCAGCTCTGGGTGATGGACAGGGATGCAAACATCACTCCCTCCCAGGGCTGAGAAGTATGGACTCAGGGCGGGGTGGGGCTGGGGGTGACATCAGGGGTGGGGCAGGAGGTCTGACAGTTCTACCTAGGCTTCCCCAGTATTTCCTGAGTCCTGAGGCAAGGGATTTTTTTTTTTTGGTTTTTCGAGACAGGGTTTCTCTGTGTAGTCCTGGCTGTCCTGGAACTCACTCTGTAGCCCAGGCTGGCCTCGAACTCAGAAATCCTCCTGCGTCTGTCTCACAAGTGCTGGGATTACAGGTGTGCGCCATCATGCCCTGCTGAGGCAAGGGATTTTAGGCAGACATCCTATTTGTGAATTCTGTTCCCAAAGCATTCACATTCTCAAAATTGACTGCCTAAGGGTATTTATATTTGTTCCTATCACAGAAGGAAAACTCTGTGATAGTGGAAGAGCAAGACCCTGAATTTGAATATAGCAGGATGTAATTACGAGTGACTTTATTACTGTGACCTTATCTGAACATAAATATATGCAATATTAAAATTTATATTGCAAATATATATATATATATATATATATATATATATATATATATATATACACACACATATGGAAATGAATACACATTCAGTAATAATTAATGGGATAAGAGCACATGTGCATTTTAGGAGTGCAGGGAGTGTTAAAAAGTGTGTTTTGGAGAAAAGAAACTTAAAGAAAAAGTAATTAAATGACAATGTCAAAAATAAGATACCAAATAATACTTAAAAATGAAGCAGCTAATACTACTTTGAGAAAAAAAAATGACACTGACCTTCATCACCTGATGAAAAGAAATAATATGTCTGTGTTTATATGTGAATGTTGGTGTGTGTAATATTAAACTGAATTTATCTTTAGTACCCATATTTGATAAAATATATGATGAGACCCTTTATCTAGAGTGATTTATTTGTCCATCATATGCACTGGCCTTATTGTGGGAAAGGCCTTGTTTGGTACATTCCCATTAGTGATTTTACACACTTAATGAAACACATTCATTTCATAATGAAATTGTGTCTTTTCACATAAATTTACAGAGCATAATATTGCAGGCACAACCTGAACCCCATTGTCCTTCTCATAAACGTTCCCTTCATTGTATGTTATCTGATATTCTTAACATAAGCCTAGTTCATTGTAATGCTATTCCAACACCCAGTGCTTCTATGCTGTCATATGCAGTACTGTCAGTGTGCTTCACACTCTGCTAACACTCACTCATGTTTCACTTTTCAAATCAGTGCCTTTATGGAATCAAAAAATCTATGATGTTCCAAATGTCAACAGAGTCATTTTAAGAAGTCTTAGATTCTGTTGCTCTAAAAAAAAAAAGAAAGAAAAAAAGAAAGAAAGAAAAACCACCATAATCAGGAGAAACATGAGAGAAACGTGTTTATTTACTGTTGTATGTTGTTCCCAGTATGCTGAATGAAACCAAGGCAAGAAATTGGATGTAAGTACTCCATGAAAGCATGTGGAGTAAGATTGATTAATGGTTTCATGTCCATGTTGTTTCCAGTCCTCTTTCTTATAGCTTCAAGAACAACTCACCTAGAGGGGGTACTGTCCACAGTCAGTACCATCACCTTATATTAATAATTAATTAAGTATATGGCTTACAAAACAGATCAAAATGATGGCATCCATTCCTGAGATGACATTTCCAATTCTAAATATCTTCAGGACTGTGGACTTATGAATGAAACCATGGTCCACTGACCTTTGTTAATTGGTGTCACAATGGAAAGTGCTTTCCAATTTGTAAACTCAAATTTGTTTATTATGTAAACAATTTCTATGACTAAATTCTACTTTGGGTAAGACAAATAAAAATATGTTGAATATCATCTAACATTTATACGATGAAAGTTTCAATGAAGCAATTTATCTCTGTACTTCTGTACAAAATTTGAATCTGGTCTAACAAAAATAACATAACACTTTGGGACAAAGATACAACCTAGCAATGCTGCACTAGAAGCCAAGATGGAGAAAACTTCCACAACCACCAGCATTTTCCCCCTGGTGCTATGGTAGACAGGGAGGAAGGTGATCCAGACACTGCAGAACACCAGCATGCTGAAAGTTAGGAACTTGGCTTCATTGAATCTGTCAGGAAGGTTCCTAGCCAGGAAAGCCACAATGAAGCTCCCCAGAGCCAAGGAACCCAAGTATCCCAGGACAACATGGAAGGCAATGGCTGAGCCTTTGTTGCAAATAATGACAGTCTTCCCATGTTCAGATTGTATATCTCTGTCCATAAAGGGAGGAGATGTTACCAACCAGATGCCACAGAGAATAACTTGGATGAGGGTACAAGTGGGAATGACCAAGTTAGGTGCCCCCGATGTCAGCATCCCTCTCATCCTTCTCCCCGGTGTAGTGAGCTTGAAAGCCATTACCACAGTTATTGTTTTGGCCAACACTGTAGAAATAGCCACTGTGAAAAATATTCCAAATGTGATCTGCTGCAGGATGCAGGTGGCCTGGTTGGGATGTCCAATGAAGAGCAATGAGCAGAGAAAGCAGAACACTAGAGAGATGAGCAGGATATAGCTGAGAATGATGTTATTGGCCTTCACAATAGGAGCATCCTTGAACTTCACAAAAGTGACTAGTACTAGAATTGTGATGGCAGAGAAGGACACGGACATTGAGCCTAGAGCTATTCCCAATGGATCTTCATAATCCAGAAATGTCACAGCTCTTTGGAGGCAGTGGGTTTGCTCTAAGTTGGCATACTTATCATCTGGACACCTAACACACTGTTCTATATCTGCTGGTGAAAACAATGAAACCTTATAAGAAAAAAACATAATCATTTACTTAATAGTTGTTCTCCATTAAACTATGATTTGTGATAGAAAAAAGAACACCATCATAGGGAATTGATCAGCTAAAAGTATTTACTAAACACCAAAATAACTAAGAGTATGTTGAAAATTGATATTTAGAATCTCTTATTAAATAATTCCTCAAACTAGAATTTCAAAAATCACAAGTGTAACATGCAGTCATACTTATTGAAGCCAGTTGATGACGTACATAACCTACTTTTTTGCTTTGAAAGTTGTGCTCTTTGTCTCTATCTACACATAATGACCCGAAATTATAATTCATCATGCAAATATTATTCCCATAACAATATTTTGTTCTTGAAGAATAAAGACATATGCATGTCCCTATCATTGTCGTACAATCTCTTTCTTCCTAACTATTCCTTCAAAGCTATGAAGTTAAAGGATATTCACATTCATCCCTCTTTCCTTAGCTAGTCTGTGATGGATGATAAGCACTGCCCCCAATTTCTAGTTTCATTCTTGAAATCTTTACTCTTTCCCTAATTCTTTAACAGGAAACACAACCATTTAAACCATTTAAGCTCTTGAAATATATTTCATTAAACAACTGTTACGCTGAGCAACTGGCCTTTGCCAAGAACTGAAATGGGTGAGGGAAGGGGTGGATTTTGGACTGGCCATGTCATCAATTTTTTTTGTACAAAATATGAAAGAAAAATAAGCATATGCATGGATTATGCCTATTTTTTTTTACTTGTTACACGTTTGTCTCCATAAACGTTTTCCAAATAATATAAAAACAGTAACAATCACATTTTGAGAGATACATCATTTGTAGAGGATATTGCACGTCATTGGATGGATCCAAAAGAAGTTGATACTATATAATTGATAAAGTTCTCATACATGGAGATATTAGGACTTCAGTATCATTTAAGCCATACCATATTTCTAGTTTGTAAGGAGAATATATTCAAACACATCAAGTTTTCTTCTACATCCAATCCTGTACCTGTTTCATTGGAAACCTCATTTTCTTTGCACTGAACACAATCAAAGCAGCAGTCTGCTGTTCCTTCCTGATGAATTTTCCTGAATCCAGCAGTACATGGCACACTACATATGGAGGAAGGAACCTGTGACGATACATAAATATTATAAAATATGAGTGTATATATTTGTGTATACTTCATGTATATATCATATGTATAATGACCCATAAATTGATATATGGGACATTAATAGATATGATTATAATTATTACTCTGATAACCAGCATTAGTTAACAATTTCAGGCACCTTATTATTTTGAATTACACTGCAATGCAATGAATGTCACATAATATATACTATATTATATAATATTATATATGTAAAATTCAAATTGTAGCAATTCATAACTTTTTCTTCTTAAACTGATTAATCTACAAGGAAGATTTATGTGGCATCACTTTTGCTTTCATCACTTATAAGTAAAAAAAATAGAATATTGAGTTTTATAGAGATAGAAGTTAGGGTAAAGCAAGAAGGAGTTGTTTGATGAATATGTAAAAGTATGTTATAAAAGAAACTTATAGAATAATGATTTTTTCCTAAATTTAAAACAAAATCTTGGACCCACAATCCCTTTGCCCTTTCCCATGCTTTTGTGAGGAATCTTCTCCACATACCAATATACCCCAGGCACACAACCCTAGCTTTCTACTATGCTGTGACATCAAGCCTCCACAGAACTAAGAGCCTTCCTCCCACTAATACCAGATTAGGCAGAGGAGGGGAAACTGAGAAAAGGGATAACAATTGAAATGTAATCATCAACAATAACCAATAAAAATATATAAATTGGCTGATCCTCTACAACAGATCCAAGAGTTGATCATGTGCTACATTTTTCCATACTCAAATAGATCCAAGAGAGATCAGGGCTCCCAGTAGGGCTGATATGACTGTGAGTACAGGGATGACCAACATTTCTGCTCCTAGGGAACCAACCATGATCCTAAATTAACAGGAATTGAGGAAAATCCTGGGAAAATATCTTTCGGTATTTTTCTTTGCACTCCTTAGATGACCCTGAGACAGAGCTCACTATATGCAAATTCCTTCTGGAATGATTTGTTCTCCGAGGAGTAGTGGCACACATGCTTGAAGGGTGGACAAGCCACAATCAATATTGCAAGACCAGCTAACATCATAGATTACCAGATGGCAAGAGGCAAAGGCCAGAACATAAGCAACAGAAACCAAGGCTGTTTGGCATCATCACAATCCAATTCTCCTACCACAGAGAGGCCTTGATACTCCAACATACGACAGAAGCAAGAATGATTTAAAATCATATTCAATGATGATGATAGAGAACTTTAAGAAGGTCATAAATAATTCCCTTAAAGAAATATGGGACAACACAGATAAATGGGTAGAAAGAGGGAACACAAAAATCCCTTAAAGAATTACAGAACAAAACTTCCAAACAGGTGAAGGAATTGAACAAAGCCATTCAGGGTAGAAAAATGGAAAAAGGAAACAATAAAGAAATCACAAAGGGAGACAATCCCAGAGATAGAAAACCTGTGAAAGGGATAGGAAATCATATATAAAAGCATTACTAACAGAATATAAGAGATAGTAGAAACAATTTCAGGTGCAGTAGATACTTTAGAAGCACTGACACAACAGTCAAAGAAAATGCCAATTGCAAAATTCCCCTAACCCCAAACATCCAGGAAAATCAGGACACAATTAGCACACCAAACCAAAGGAAAATAGGTAATGAAGAAAGTGAAGATTCCCAACTTAAAATCCATTAATACCTTCAACAAAATTATAGAAGACAACTTCCCTAACCTAAAGTAAGAGATGCTCATGAACACATAAGAAGCCTTCAGAACTCCAAACAGACAGGACGAGAAAGAAAATTTCTCCTGCCAATAATATCCAAAACATGAAATGCAATGAACAAAGAAAGAATATTAAAGCAGTATGAAAAAAGTCAAGTAATATATAATATTAGATCTATCAGAATTACACCAGTCTTCTTACCAGAGACTAAGAAAGCCAGAAGATCCTTGGCAGATGTCATACAGACTCTAAGAGAACACAATTGTCGACCCAGACTACTATACCTCGCAAAACTCTCAATCACCGTAGATGGTAAAATGAAAATATTCCAGGAAAAAATAGATTTACACAGTATCTTTCCACCAATCCAGCCATACAAAGATTAAAAATTGAAAAATGTAACACAAAGTGGAAAACTTCTCCATAGAAAAAACAAGAAAGAACTCTTCGTTTAACAAACCCAAAAGAAAATAGCCATGCAAACATAATTCCACCTCTAACAACAGCAACCTCAACCACAACAAAATCACAACAAAAACAACAACAAAAACAACAACAAAAACAGGAAGCAAGAATCATTTTCATTATTAAGTCTTAACATCAATAAACTGAATTCCCTAACAAAATGACACAGACTAAAAGATTGGATATGTAAACAGGACCCAACATTCTGCTGCTTACATGTAACACACCTCAGTCACAAAGACAGTAAATGGCTTGAAAACAAAAATCTGTGCTAGTAGTCCCCACACCCCCCAAAAAAAAGCTGCAATAGCCATACTAATATAAAATGAAATCAATTTTAACCAAAATTTATTTTAACAAACTACGAACGACATTTCATATTCATCAAAGGAAAATGCTACCAAGAATTCTTAATTCTGAACATCAATGATCCACATGCAAGGCAGCCACATTCATAAAGAAACTTAACGAATGCTCAAAGCACATATTGCCCCCACAAAATGATAGTGGGAGACCTCAACAGCCCACTCTCATCAATGAACAGATAAGGGAAACAAAAACTGTATAGAGACACAGTGAAAATAACAGAAGTTATAGACCAAATGGATTTATCTGGTACCTAGAGAACATCTCATGCTAAAACAAAAGAATATAACTTCTCACTACCTACATGGTCCCTCTCCAAAACTGACAATATAACCAGTCACAAATCAGGCCTCAACAGATATAAGAAGATTCACCTAATCCCATGTGACCTAACAGATTATTACATACTAAGGCTGGTCTTCAACAACAGCAACAGCAACAACAACAACAACAAAAACAACAACAGCAACAGCAGCAAACCCTACATAAAGATCACATACATACTTGTTCAATGAAGAAATAAAGAAATAAAAGTCTCATTAGAATTTAATGAAAATGGAGTCACAACATAAACCCTTAGGTAGACTAAACAGAGGACACAGAGACAGGATCCAAATAAGCAAAATCAGAAATGAAAAGGGAGACATAATAATCAAAACTGTGGAAATTAAAGAAAAAACAATCATCAGATCCGACTACAAAGGCCTATAATCAACAAAACTGAAAACTCTAGATGAAATGGACAATATTCTAGCAGATAACAAATAACATAGTTAAATCAGGATCAGATAAATGGTCTAAACAGTCTCATAACTCTTCAAGAAATAGAAGCCATCATTAATAATCTCCTGACCAAGAAAAGTCCAGGACCAGACAATTTTTGTACAGAATTCTATTAGACCTTGAAAGAAAACTTAATAGCAATACACTCCAAACTATTCCACAAAATAGAAACAGGAAGAACAATACAAACTTTCATATGTGAATCCAAAATCCCATCATTACCAAAATCACAACAAGACCCAACAATGAAAGAGAACTTCAGACCAATTTCCCATATGAACATTGATGCAGATATGGTGAAAATGTCCATCATGCTGAAAATAATCTACAGACTCAATGCAACCCTAATCAAAATTCCAACTCAATTCCTCAAAGAGTCAGAAATATCAATTCTTAATTTCATTAGTAATAAGAAAATGACCCAGGATAGCAAAAACTATTCTCAAGGATAAAAGAATTTCTGGGGGGGATCACCACCCTTAACCTCAAGCAGTACTACAGAGCAATAGTGAAAAAATTTTCCATGGTATTGGTAGAGTGAAGGAGCAGGAAGATCAATGGAGTACAATTATGACCTAGAATTGGACCCATACAACTATGATCACTTAATCTTTGACAAGGAAGTGCCAAACCAATTCCAGTGTTGTCTGTGTGACATGACAATTAGTCCTCAAGGTGGATAGGAGATTTGTGCCCCTCGGGGCTAGGCTCCCTAGAGATCCTTGGCAGAGTGCCCACCTCTGGCCTTGTTAAGGGCCTCAATGTTCTCCAAAGATACTGAACTTCCTGGATTATGGGTTCTGTACTCTGTCTTTTTTTCTTATTATTCTTAATTCTTTTTAAAGCACAATCCCAGCCAACAACCTTGTTAACTGATAAAGGAGGATTTGATGTTCTGATGGCAGTAAAAGGGGATGTGGCGATTATGCCTCCTGTTCTCAGTCCTGAACTCAATGAAATCATGTTGAAACTTAGTGAAAGAAAGTCTTGGAACATTTCTTACCAAGCCACCCCCCCTTTATTACTGGCCTTAGCAAAAGTTGTGCACAAAGAATATGAGACATTAGGGAATGATATGAATAGTTTGTAGCAAGAATAACACGGTATGAGAACGTATAGGAATACTGATGAGCTATTGCTTTATACAGCACTTATGATAAAGAAGGTAATAGATGGACAAAAGCATTGAATGGCAGAAGGTCCTATAATATTCTTCAAATAATAGAGATAGATTAGCTGGATCCAGACCACCTTGGTGTTTGCTGTTCGGGACAGTACAGAGGGCTCTTGTAATTAATATGTGCTGGTCTTAAGACATTCTGACTTTTGGAGGCAGAAGCCTATAAGCATACAAATTGTTTGGAAGGTGCACGTTCTCCTATTGATTATTAACACAACTTTAATGAGTAAACACTAGTTAGTCTCAAACACCGCATGTCTGAGGTTCATGATCATAGTCTGTTTGGATCATGGTTCATAGAGCAAGAGTTCCTATGAGCATTATGACACATCTACTTACTGTTCCTATTAAGATGGAAATGTACTTCTAGACTTATAGTAGAAAAAGACAGCATTTAAAACAAATTTTGCTGGTTCAACTGGTGTTCAGCATGTAGAATAAAATTGATCCATTCTTATCTCCTTGTACAAAGATCAAGTCCAAATGGATCAAGGACCTCCACATAAAACCAGACACACTGAAACTAATAGAAAAGAAAGTGGGAAAGAGCCTTGAGCACATGGGCACAGGGAAAGTTCCTGAACGGAACACCAATAGCTTATTCGCCAAGATCAAGAATTGACAAATGGAACCTCATAAAATTACAAAGTTTCTGTAAGTCAAAGGACACTCTCGATAGAACAAAATGGCAACCAATAGATTGGGAAAATATCGTTACCAAGCCTACCATCTGGTATAGGGCTAATATCCAATATATACAAAGAGCCCAATATTTTAGACTCCAAAGAAACAAATAATTGTAATAAAAAGTGGAGTGCTGAACTAAACACAGAATTATCAATATTGAATGACTGAGAAGCATCGAAAGAAATATTCAACATCCTTACTGATTTGGGAAATGCAAATCAAAATAACACTGGGATTTTACCTCACACCAGTCAGAATAGCTAAGATCAAAACCTCAGGTGACAGGAGATATTGTTGAAGATAAGGGGAAAGTGAAAGTTTCCTCCATTGCTGGCGGGATTGCAAGCTGCTACAATCAATCTGGAAATAAGTCTGGCCATTCCTCAGAAAATTTGACCCAGCTATACCACTTCTGAGCATATACCCAGAACATGCTCAAATATGTAATGTGGACCCTTACTACATGTGCTTATTATGAATAAGTACCCTTATTCTTAATAGCCTAAACCAGAAGAAGAAGAAGGAGGAGGAGGAGGAGGAGGAGGAGGAGGAGGAGGAGGAGGAGGAGGAGAGGTGAATTTACACAGTTGAGTTCTACTCAGCTATTAAAAATAATTAATTCATGATATTTTTTTTTTGCAAAAGGATGGAACTAGAATATATTACCCTGTGTGAGGTGACACAATCACAAAATAACACACATGGGATATACTCACTGATAAGTGGATATTAGCTCAAAAGCACTGAATAACCCAGATACAATTTACAGACCATATGAAGCTCAAGAATAGGCAAGACCAATTTGTAGATACTTCAGTCATTCTTAGAAGGGGAAACAAAATATTCACAGGAGGCATTATGGAGACAATATGTCAAGGAGAGACTTAAAAAGGACCATGAAGAGATTGTCCCATCTGAGGATCCATCCCATATACAATGCCCATCCTCAAACCAGGATGCTATTGTGGATGCAGGGAAGTGCTTGCTGACAGGGGCCTGATATGGCTATCTTCTGAAAGGCTCAGCTAGAGCCTGAAAACATACAAAGGTGGATGCTCACAGTCAACCATGGGACTGATGGGGTCCTTGATAGAGGAACTAGAGAAGAGACTGAAGGAGCTGAGGACATTTACAGTCCCACTTGAGTAGTAACAGTGTCAATCAGAAAAAACTCCCAGGTCCAGACCACCAACTAAATACCACACATGCAGAAATGCATGGGTCCAATCGCATATGTAGGAGATGATGGACTTTTTGGATGTCAGCAGGAGGAATGGCTTTTGGGCCCATGAGGGTTCGATGCTCAAGTGTAGGGAAATGCCAGGCATGGAAGATGAGAGTGGGTGGATGGGTGGGGGAGCACCCTCATAGAGGCAGTGTGACTGGAAATTGCATAGGGGCCTCCTAGGGGGGAGACATGAAAGGGGAATGACATCTGAAATGCAAATAAAGAAAATATTCAATAAAAATATAAAAATCCAATATATATACATATATGATGCATATATCATATACCTATATGCATATATGTATATATGATTTGTGTATATATGTATATATTCATATATATATACATATACATACATATATACAAATTAAAAAATGAAAATCATGAAGTTAGAGAAAGATTTCTGTTAATAAATACATACTATTTTTAATTTGGCTATAAATATTTTCACACAAATTCTATAGTTTAAATATAGTTATAATTTAAATTATATATACAAGTAAAAAAATATTTTCCTGAGTGTGAATACGCAAGTGGGAGCAATTGAAAATGGAATCCAGAGACATTTGATCCCTAAGACCAGATTTACATGAAATTGAGAGTTATCAAATTTTGGTGAGAATGGCCTTTTTCAAAAGTAGCAGGTGGTCTTAACACAGAGCTCATACTTCATTGCCTCATATTTTAAAATGTAGATAAACTGAAAAAAATAAAATTGTACCCACTGATTTTCCTCCTGTGGCCCACTCTAAATCTTCAGATATATGAAGCTGTTGGCTCAATGGAAAACAAGGAAAATAGCTTCCTATTTTCACTTTTAATCCAAGGCCTTGTGGAAGATTCCAAATGATGAAAATATCATACTCTGCACACTTATTTTCTCTATTATTCATGTTCACCAATTCTCCAACAGGGTTAGTAAATACTCTGGTTTTCAGCAAGTAATTCACCTAAATGAGATCCATCATTAGATGCTTGCATATGTGTATCAATAAAAGGAAGGGAATTTTGATAATTTCCCCTAAATTTTTAATGACTTTAAGGAAAAACAGTGTATTAAAGCAATCACATTGTATAAATGATACTCTACTAGGATAATTAAATATTAACATACTTCTTATTAAAGTTCAATGCTAAATCAAGCTAGAAAAATGATTATGACATAACAAGTAACATGTTGTGTGAGTGTGTGTGTGCACACGTTTTTCAAAAATACTTTTTTTAAATATGGAGCCTTGTAAGCCAGGAAATATGTATGCCTGTAATCCCAGAACTTGGGACACAGAGGCAGGCAGATTTCTGAGTTCGAGGCCATCCTGGTCTACAGAGCCAGTTCCAGGACATCCAGCACTACACAGAGAAACCCTATCTCAACACCCCACCCAAAAAATAGAGCCCTGTATGTGCAAATGAAGGGAGATTTTGAATGTATGTGAAAATAAAGATTGGTTATGAGTCTTTCATGTATAGAGTGTAAACATATATGAGATAAAAATAAACTTAATAAAATGTAAAGTCTTAATCATATATGGTTTTGTAAATAATTGTTAATTTAAATGAGTCTATTAATTCAAACACATGTATTGAATCTTGAGTAATAATTTTTTAGAAATGTATTCTAGTCTTGTAATCACTTAAGGTTTTCATGACAAAATTCTTGGCTCCTATTTAAAATTTTAAACTCCCTTGTGGCAAAGTTGAGACACGTTTTCACAAAACTCACTGTTATCTTAAAAAAAGTATGGTCTCCTATTAAATGTGATCATTGAAATTGATATTCATCCATGTAAAAGATTACTTGGGGGTTTTCAGTGTAGAAATATTTCTAATGAAAGAATAATCTCTAACAAATGGACGGGTGTTTCTCTGGGGCCACTTAAAAGATCACATCGATATCTCTAAGCATAATGAAATGTAAGAAACTTTACCTGCTCACAGTCAGTGAAATCTCCTTTGCCTTTTGTTGTTTTCTGAGACTCTATTTGTTGAAGAACGAGCTCATGGTAGGTGTGGGCCACAGCATACACAGCATTATACAAATTGTAACCTTCCTCACTCAGGGCCATGTCGTATTTGTGCAGTGCTGTCCATTCCAATGTGTTATTGAATGTAAAATGATCCATTTTATTGATGTTTTTAAAGTCTGAACAGTTAAAATAATTCCACCACAGCATAGACTCAGAAATATTTACTAGGTATTTGTCATCTGTAATTGCTTGTATAAAATTCCTAAATTCAGGAATCTCACCTCTGTGGTGTTCAAAAGTGACAGTCCCGTGGAAGAAATCAAGGCTAAATTCTTTTTTATTTCTGATAACATCCCATTGTGAAGTTGTGATCCAGATTCTCTGAGCAGCTAAATATTCCCACCTTCTAAAGCTGATTTCTAGAGAAGAATTCATTTCACCATAAATGATAACAACCTTTGCTGAAGATGCGATAATTTGTTTATCATATATGTTAGCCCTTGCTCTGTATATCTCCATGGATTCTGGGATCACATTCACAAAAGCTAAACATATCCCATGCCTTTGCATTTCTTCTCTCAAATCTGAGAGAAACTGAATGCCCTGGTCATTATCTGAGATGACCACTCCTATCCAAGTCCATCTAAAATGAAGCAGAAATAATACCATGCCATGGGAGAAAAGTGTGTCCTTGGTGGCTACCTGATGGACATAGGGGAACTGGACCTGGTCACTTAGGCTAGGATTAAATTGTCCAAAGAAAACCTAAAAGATGTAGAAGAGAAAATGAAACATCCACATGAGGAATATGATTATTAGAATGTTTAGAATTATAGACAAATAATGTTGGAAATATTTCCAAATTCTTTCAAGGATAGTATGATTTTACACTAAGTATCATGTATCATTCTTTTTATATTCCAGACTATTTGTAACAGGGCTGCATATTCTAGAACACAGTGTTGCCTGTTTTTCCAGTACACTTATGACCTGATTATTTAAGTCCTTAATTTATACATTTATCTGTTTATTTATCTATCTGTCTCTGTCTATCTATCTATCTATCTATCTATCTATCTATCTATCTATCTATTGTAATCTGTATATACAATGATATATATAGTGATAGATATATACATATATACTGATATATAGTGACATATACACACACACTGTATATATATACATATATATGTATATATACACACACACACACACACACAGTGTGTGTGTGTGTGTGTGTGTTTGAGTGTTTGTGTGTATAGAAGGACACTCATAAATTCATTCTATCAATATTTTCTTTTTGGCACATTTAAAAGGAAATTAATGATGACTCATCAAGTGTCACACATTCTTACCTTTGATGTCCTAGTATGAGCTCCCAGTTTTAAGGATGTTTTCCATGATGGGCCTGTAAGTCGTGCAAAACAATCTGCAGATGTACTACAGATATAATTAATAAAATATCCATTCATTTTTTCTTGTGAATATAATATATCCAGAACCGACAATGTATCTTTACACAGTTCAAAAATGATGGAAAACGCCAAAGACATATTGGGTAAAAGATAGGGATTCTTGTTGATCTCATCAGTCGTAAAAAACATTACCAGTAAAAACTCATGTGTTCTTGCTGGTATTCTAAAACAAAGCATAGTGATGATAAAGAGAAATGTTTGAAACCTCAAATTTCAACGTCATTAGGTTTGTTCAAAGAAAAATGCTAAATTTCTAACTAATGTCTTAAAATAAGCCTCATAAATTAGAGATCTTTAGAGCTGAATACTATTTAAAAATTCATAGACATAGGGAACTACAATACAAATATTTTATTTGTGAAAATCAATAAGGAGCTTGTTTTATCTCTCAGTGCCATCCTTGAACTATAATACAGTCCTATTGAATAAAACTAGTGTAATAATCTGGCAGTTGTGATTCAACAGATACAGTTTTTAAAATATATGACTTAACCCAGATGTAAAATTAACAACATATTCTCCTCAAACCATTTTATTACTTAATTACATTTTATAATCAAACGTTTTAAAAATATTGAGTATTTTGAGAATCAAATTGTACATCAAAAATTTTGTTCAACTTCTATATTTGTACTCTTTCATACCCTGAAAACATCATTAATGCATACTTAATAATATTCAAAGCTGAGGATTCTTTATGTGATATTGAGTATCAAACCATTTCAAACCATACAAAAGTTTCTTTGGGAAATAGGAATAATAAAAGTATATACAATATTAAAACCTGATCCATTAAGAAATATATTGAGACCGGGCATGATGGCACATACCTGTAATCCCAGCACTTGGGAGGCAGAGGCAGGGGCAGGCAGATTCCTGAGTTCAAGGCCAGCCTGGTCTACAGAGTAAGTTTTAGGACAGCCAGGGCTGCACAGAGAAACACCATATCGAAAAACCAAAAAGAAAAAAGAAAAAAAAAGAAAAGAAAGAAATATGCTGATACCTTCTCAAAAAATGACTGTTTACAATCAGACACAAAACAAGCCAGAGTAGATACCAGGACATGAAATTAATCTCATGTATTCTATGGAACTACAATGGACAACAGCTGGTATTCAATAACAACAAAAACAATAGAAAGCCTACATACATGTGGAAGCTGAACATGTATTTACTCAATAATAACTTGGACAGAGAAGAAATAAAGAAATTAAAGACATTTTAGAATTCAATGTGAATAAAGGCAGAAGATATCCAAATTGTCAGACACTGTGAAAGCAGTGCAAAGAGGAAAACTCATAGCTCTGAGTGCCTCCATGAAAAAAGTGGAGTGATCATACACTAACAGCTTAACAGTTCATTTAAAGCTCTAGAAGCAAAAGAAGCAAATACACCCAAGAGGAGTAGATGATAGGAAAAATCAAACTGAGGGTTAAAACCAATCAAGTGGTAACAAAGAGAACTATACAAAGAATCACCAATACCAGGATCTGGTTCTTTGAAAAAATCAACCAGATAAATAATTCCTTAATCCGGCTAATCAGAGGGCACAGAGAACGTATCCAAATTAACAAAATTATGAGTGAGAAAGGAGACATAAAAACAGAAACTGAGGAAATTAAAAAAATAATCAGATCTTAGTATAAACAGCTATATTCAACAAAACTGTAAAACATGGGAAAATGGATAATTTTCCAGACAGATACAAAATACCAAAATTAAATCAGGATCAGATAAACCATCTAAAGAGTTGCATAATCCACAAGGAAATAGTAGCAGTCATTAGAAGCCTAAAAACAAAAACCATAAAAGGAGAGGGGCAGTATGTTTAGTGTAGAATTATATCAGACTTTCAGGGAATATCTAATACCAATACTTCTCACACTATTCCATGAAATAAAAACCAAAGGAAAACTATCAAATTCTTTATATAAAGTCACAGTTACCCTGATACCTAAACTACAAAAAGAACCAACTAACCAATTTCCCCTAATGATATCTATGCAAAATTACTCAATAAAATTTTCACAAACCAAATACAACACATAGAAAAAGGTAATATTATCCAACATGAACAAGTAGGCTTCATCCCAGGGATGCAGAGAAGGTTCAATATATGGGAATCCATCAATGAAATCAACTACATAGAGAATCACAAAGGAAAAAACACACATGAACATTTCATTAGATGCTGAAAAAGCATTTGACAAAATTCAGCATGCTTTCATGTTAAACGTCTTGGAAAGGCCAGGAATGCAAAGCCCATATCTAAACATAGTAAAAACAATATTCAGCAAACCAATTGCCAGCATCAATCTACAAGGAGAGAAAATTAAAAGAATTCCACTGAAATTAAGAATGAAACAGGCTGCCAACTCTCTCCTTACCTATTCAATATAGGACTCAAAGGCTTCACTACAACAATTATACAACTGAAGGAGGTCAATGGGATACAAATTGGAAATAAATAAATAAAAATATCACTATTTGAAGATGATATGACAGTATACTTAAGTGACCTTAAAAATCCCACCAGAGAACTCCTAAGGCTGATAAACAACTTCAGCAAAGTGTCTGGATATAAAATTAACTCAAACAAATTAGTATCCTTCCTATATTCAGGATAAACAGGCTGAGAAAGAAATTAAGGTAATGACACCCTTCACAATAGCCACAAACAATATAAAGTATCTTGGTGTGACTCTAACCAAGCAAGTGAACGTTCTGTATGACAGGAACTTCTGAAGTCTCGGAAGATGGAAAAATCTCCTATGTTCATGGATTGGCAGGATTAATATAGTA
This sequence comes from Apodemus agrarius, assembly GCA_964023405.1. NCBI lineage: Eukaryota > Metazoa > Chordata > Mammalia > Rodentia > Muridae > Apodemus > Apodemus agrarius. The sequence continues at coordinate 3,269,656 of OZ030029.1, forward strand.
AAATTGGCCATCTTGCCAAAAGCCATCTAAAGATTCAATGCAATCCTCATCAAATAACCAACTCACTTCTTCATACAGTTATAAAGATAAATTTGCAAATCCATTTGGAGTACCAAAATAAACCCAGGATATTTCAAATTATTCTCAATAATAAAGAACTTCTGCGTGAATCAATATCCGTGACCTAAGGCTACAATACAGAGCAATAATGATAAAAACTGCATGGTATTGCTACAGTGACAGGACAGAAGATAAATTGAAAAGAATTTAAGATTCTGAAATGAACCCAAAAGCCTACAGTCACTTGATCTTTGACAAAATCAGATTAAAAAATCATCCAGTGGAAATAAGGCAGCATTTTCAATAAATGTGGCTGGTTCAACTTGCAGCTCATATCTCCCTGTACAAAGTTCATATCCAGGTGGATTAAGGATCTCCACATAAAGCAGATAAACTGAAATTAAAAGAATAGTAAGAACATTGGGAAGAGCCTTTAACACATAGGCACATTGGAAATAGTCATCAAGCAGAATTATTAATTTAAGATATATTTCATTAAGTTATACATTTCAAAATACACAAAATTATATGTCAATACCCCAGATGATTATTCTTTGTGATCTTTACACACTAAACAAATGTTAACTTTTCATCTGTTGTTACTATGCCAATTTTGTAGAAATATGTAAGATTTCTCTTAACATCTCAGTCTTCCTCCAATTCTTTGAGATCCTTTAAGTGATTTATGAGCCTAGAGTTTTTCTCTCCATAAGATATGTGTTCATCTGCCCCAACACAGTTGGCAGTTCATATGCTACTATTTTATTATCTGTTATCAGCAGTAAACAAACCAAACATGCTCTTTCTGAAATTTGCATTTTTCAATTGAGCATTTGAATCTAATTTTTTTTCTTTCTAAAACTGAAAGGTGTATTGACACAGTTTATATAGGTAAAAATTTAAACCTTATTATGGCTTACAAAGTGACATCAATGAGAATTCCACTATTTTTCCAATGTTGTGTGGGAAATACAGAATACATCAGAAATAAAATTCATACTAACCTAAAACAGAAGAATAATAATGTTAAGCAACCATCGCTATCAACATGTAAAGTGTACTGTGGCTACCAGTTGGAAAACGTATTTTTTAAATCCCAAGTACATGAACATTTAATAAGAGGAGGGATGATAGTCAGCGAGAGAAAAGCACAGGAAACCTTGACCCATGAAAAAGAGAAGTTGCAAACACATTGATTAGCTAAAAGGTAAGTTGTTTCAGCACTTCTTCCCTCATGATCTGGAGGCATAAATGGTAACATCCCACGCTCAGGACCTCAGACCTATGTAGTTCCATACAGAACAGCTTCTAATCCACCAAAAGTGTATTTATTCTCAAAGATTTCCTCTAATGTTTTATTTATTCAATAGCTATTAGAAATATTGCTCATCTATATGATACTGCTAGTAAGCCTAATCTGTGCCTGGGCATTTGTATAATTGGAGAAAAAGATTATTCTGGTAACAGAATTTGCAGCCTCGCAGACTTTTTCCACATTCATTATCAAAACCATATTAAATGAAAGTCATTTAAAGACTACTTCATCAAACAAAGTATATGTATATTCACAAGTATATATGTAATGTTTACATGTAATCATGTCTAGTAGACCAATACATACACAGATGTTTCTATGAGAGAATGTATGTCCAACTGTGGGTGATCAGAGTTATATAACCTTTTCATGAAGGGATTTAGATGCATTCTATACAGAAATCATTGGCAGACAATTGAATATAAGCAGTGATGCTGTCCCTTGATATTGAGCTCTTTCCAAAGGTGGGAAATGTGAATTTGAGACAGATGAAGAAACATCTTTCAACATATGATATGGAAAAAGACTCAACAAATGGAATCAATACACACTTTATAGTATTGTAAACTGAAGTTCAATGTATTAAACCTAATGTAAACTGTTACACATTTGACAGTATTAAAATAGGGATTGATGTAATAATTAAATGTTCTAAAGTTACAGGGGAACAAGACAGAACCCCACAGTTTGTGTACACAGTTAATATTTCTAATTAATGATATTGACACAGAAAATAAAGTTAATGACTTACCTAAGATCAATAATATCTTCATAAAAAATCTCTTCCCCATAGGTTGTTCCATTGTCCCAAGGTAAAAACCACAGTCATTTCGCAAATCTCCACCATTATCTTCACTATTCTTTATCCTCCAAAAACAAATGGGTTCAGTCAAACAACACAAGATGAGAGAAAAAGTCAGGAGAAAAAATGAAATAGTGAAACCACACAGCTTCTTCATGCCTGCCAGGCTCTCTGATATATCACTTGTGAAATCCAATTCTTATGCAGACAAACATCACACAGACCTTACAACAGAGTGTCTGTGTTAAGGCTACTGCTGTCAGGAGATCCACTTATTTATATTCACAGGTCCTTTCTATTCAAACTATGGCATGCTCCCTGGATACCTTGAGAAAAATTCTTGCCTCAGGCTATACATCTGAGGTCTGAAAACTTTGGATCAAAACATTTCTGAAAACATGTTTTGGAGTACACGGTCTCCATCCTCAGGTGCTTTGATGTCATTCATATTTCTGAAAACATGTTTTGGAGATCATGTTCTCCATCCTCAGGTGCCATGATGTCATTCATATTTCTGAAAACATGTTTTGCAGATCATGGTCTCTGTCCTCAGCTGCCATGATGACATTCATATTTCTGAAAACATGTTTTGGTGATAGTGTTCTCCATTCTCAGGTGCCATGATGTCATTCATATGCTTGACATAATTCCCAAGGACCATTTTCTGGGCAGCTTGGGCTAGAGTATGTCAACAGCCATATGTATGAACACAATAGATTTCAACTGAACTTCCATAGACAAGAGTTTAGAAGGCCATAAAAGTTCAATATAATTGACACTTTGAGAAGAATCATGGGACATTATGTCTTCCATTGTCTAGTGTAGGGAAGCGCAGTCTCATATGAAACATTGAGCCAGGAGTTGAATATTCACTCTGTTGTACATATACTATTGTATGCTAGTCATGTTTACAAAACCTCTCCAAATACCTTTGATACTGGATACCTGGAGAACATGTCATTCTGCTAAATTCAATAATGCATGGAAAAATACAGAATCAGAACCCATTCTGTTCAATATCAATACCTGTGCATACAAGCAATGATTTAAAATGCTGATCTCTTGCCTGATAATCAGTCTATGGTACCCAATGACATTTGAAGAAACATTGCTGATTGCTGATTGACAAGAATGTCATTCATTTGACTCAAAGCAATGAAATAATTTAGGTCTCATTTATGAGAGAGCATTTTATTGCTAATATTGGTAAATAAATTCTGTTTCCCATTCATGTCCAGTTGATATTTGTTTTGAAACAATCCTCTCTTCAATTATATTGCAACAACACAGATGTATGTCACACTGATTTATGTAGCTTGGTTAGATTACAATGAATGACACAGATAGGACATTGAATATGATTGGTAATTTTTTTTAACTATGTTATGTTTTTCCCAACTGAGTGCCTTGGACTCTTTTTATCTTCTTCTTTTTTCAATGTATTCTTTAGTCTATTTTTACAGTCCTACTTTTATCCACCTCATGTTCCACACTCTGACCATTCCATATTCCACACCTGCCCCCTGACAACATATCACAAAGAGGATGTCCCCAACCAACTACCACACCAACAGACCTGCCACCACACTGGGGCCCCAAGTCTCTTTATAGTTAGGCACATCTCTGGACTGATTTGAGTACTGACAGTATTGTGGGTCTCATATCAGCTGGTGTATGCTGTCTGGTTGGTGATTCAGTGTCTGAAAGTGTGACAGGTTAATTGAGACTTCTGGTCTTCCTATAGGGTCTCCCTCTCCTCAGCTTCTTCCAGGTTTCCCCTCATTCAATCACAGTGGTCAGAAATTTCTGTCCATTGTCAGTGGGTACAAATATCTCTTTCAGATGCTTGCTAGGCCTTCCAGAGTGCAGTCATGAAAGGCCTTTCTTTGTAACATCAGTAGACTCTAGTAATAATATCAGGCCTTGGGGCCTCCCTCTGAGCTACATCTTAATTTTGGCCTGTAACTGGACCTCCTCATCCTCAGGCACCTCTCCACTTTTGTTCCTGCTGTTTTCTCAAACAGATACATTTGTGGGTCAGAGTTTTTGGCTATTGGATGGCAACCACAGCCCTCCACTTGATGGCCTGACATTCTACTGTAGGTGGATTCAACAAGTTCTCTCTCCTCTCAGAAGGACACTAAATCTAAGATCCCTCCCTTTGAATCCTGAGTGTCTCTCACCTCCCAGGTTTCTGGTACATTTTAGAAGGATGCTCCACCTCCCACCTCCTGATGTTCCCTATTTTGAATAATTCTGCTGGCCCTCAGAACTTCAGACCTTCCCCACTCCTGTGATTGCTTTCTTCTACCTCCCATGTCTGATTGGGCACGTTGATTCGTTTGACTCCTTGAGTTGCTGAATCCTGGTTATTTTGTACTTTTTTGACCAATATAAAATTATTTGTGAGCACATAGCATGAATATGGTTTTGGGTCTGAGTTACCTGACGCAGGATGATAGTTTCTTAGTTCCATCCTTTTACATGCAAAATTCATTAGGTTCTCCATTTAATCAGCTGATTACACAATTCCATTGTGTAAATAAACCACATTGTCTGTACTCATCCCTCTGATTTGGCACATTTGGGTTGTTGACAGCTTCTGGATATCACAAATAAGGGTCATATGAACATAGTGGAACTCATGATCCTATATTAGGGCACCATATTGGTATATGCTCAAGAGAGTTATAGCTGGGTTTTCAGGTAGATCTATTTCCAATTATCTGAGAAACCTACAAGTTGACTTCCAGAGTGTTTTTACCATATTGCAATCATACCAGCAATGGAGGAATGTTCCTCTTCCTCCACATCCTAATCAACATGTGTTGTCACCTGAGTTTTTCAACTTAGCCATTCTGATTGGTATGAGGTGGGATCTCAGGGTCACTTTTATTTTTCATTTCCCTAATGACTAAAGATGGTGAAAATTTCTTTAGGTGCTTCTCAGCCATTCAAGATTCCTTTGTTGTGAATTTTCTGTTTAGTTCCATACACATTTATTCATATGGATGTTTGGTTTCTTGTTGGTTAGCTTCTTGAATTATATATATATATATATATATATATATATATACACATACACATACATATATATATATATGTATATATTTGCACACTATATAGTTCTATATAATATATAATTTCTATAATATTATATTATATATATTATATATTATATATAATATATATTATATAACATATACTTATATAATATATAATATATATAGTCCTGTAGAGGGCTAATATATATTAGCCCTCTACAAGATGTGAGGGTAGTGAAGACATTTTTCCCCAATCTGTAGTACGATCTAAAAGGTAGATTGAAAACAAATACTCCTACTGCTAGTAAACAACTTCAGCAAATGGGCTGGATGCAACATCAACTCAAACAAATCAGTGTATTTAATATATTCAAAGAATAAATGGGCTGGGAATGAAATTATGGACAAAACACACATCAAAACAGTCACAATAATATATAATACCTTGGTGTGACTCTAACCAAACAAGTGAAAGATCTGCAGTAGAAGAAATTCAACTCTCTGAAGAAAGAAATCGAAGAAGATCTCATAAAATAGATGGAAAGATCTCACCATGCTTGTGGATTGGCAGGATCAATATAGTAAAAATGGACATCACAGTGCCCTACTGTCCCATCACAATGCCCCACTGTCCCATCACAGTGCCCCACTGTCCCATCACAGTGCCCCACTGTCCCATCACAGTGCCCCACTGTCCCATCACAGTGCCCCACTGTCCCATCACAGTGCCCCACTGTCCCATCACAGTGCCTCACTGTCCCATTACAGTGCCTCACTGTCCCATCACAGTGCCCCACTGTTCCATCACAGTGCCCCAATGTTCCATCAAAGTGCCCCACTGTCCCATCACAGTGCCCCACTGTCCCATCACAGAGCCACACTGTTCCATCACAGTGACACACTCTCCCATCACAATAACCCACTGTCCCATCACAATGCCCCACTGCCCCATCACAATGGCCCTCTCTCCCATCATGTTGTTCCTCTGTCCTGTCACAGTGCCACACTGTCCCATCACAATGCCCCACTGTCCCAGTACAGTGTCCGAATCTCCCATCACAATAACCCACAGTCCCATCACAGTGCCTCATTGTCCCATCACAGTTCTCCACTGTCCCATCACAGTGCCACACTGTCCCACCACAGTGCCTCAGTGTCCAATCACAGTTCTCCACTGTCCAATCACAATGCCCCACTGTCCCATCACAGTGCCTCATTATCCCATCATAGTGCCTAATTGTCGCACCACAGTGCCACACTGTCCCATCACAATGTCCCACTGTCCCATCACAGTGCTCTACTGTCCCATCATGTTGCCTCACTGTCCCATCACAGTGCCGCACTGTCCCATCACAGAGCCCCACTGTTCCATCACAGAGCCCCACTGTTCCATCACAGTGCCCCACTGTCCCATCACAATACCCCACTGTCCCATCACAATGCCCCACTGACCCATCACAATGGCCCTCTCTCCCATCATGTTGTCCCCCTGTCCTGTCACAGTGCCACACTGTCCCATCTACAGTGTCCCACTGTCCCATCACAGTGTCCCACTGTCCCATCACAATGCCCCACTGTCCCATTACAGTGCTCCACTGTCCCATCACAACAACCTACTGTCCCAGCACAGTGACGGACTGTCCCATCAGTGTGCCCACTCTCCCATCACAGTGCCTCACTGTTCCATCACAGTTCTCCACTGTCCCATCACAGTACCCCACTGTCCCATCACAATGTTCCACTGTCCCATCATATTGCCCCACTGTCCCATCACAGTGCCCCACTGTCCCATCACAATGCCTCCCTGTCCCATCGCAAGGTCCCACTGTCCCATCACAGTGTCCCACAGTCCCATCACAGTGCCACACTGTCCCACCACAGTGCCTCAGTGTCCCATCACAGTTCTCCACTGTCCAATCACAGTGCCCCACTGTCCCATCACAATGCCCCACTGTCCCATCACAGAGCCCTACTGTCCCATCACAGAGCCCCACTGTTCCATCACAGTGCCCCACTGTCCCATCACAATGCCCCACTGCCCCATCACAATCACCCTGTCTCCCATCATGTTGTCCCTCTGTCCTGTCACAATGCCACACTGTCCCATCACAGTGCCCAACTGTCCCATCAAATTCCTCCCTGTCCCATCACAATGCCCCACTGTCCCATCACAATAACCCACTGTCCCAGGACAGTGTCTGAATCTCCCATCACAGTGCCTCACTGTCCCACCACAGTTATCCACTGTCCCATCACAGTACCCCACTGTCCCATCACAATGCTCCACTGTCCCATCATATTGCCCCACTGCCCCATCACAGTGCCACACTGTCCCATCACAGTGCCACTCTGTCCCATCACAGTGTCCCACTGTCCCATCACAGTGTCTGAATGTCCCATCACAGTTCTCCACTGTCCCATCACAATAACCCACTGTCCCATAAGTGTCCGACTGTCCCATCACAGTGCCCCACTGTCACGTCACAGTGCCCCACTATTCCATTAAAATGCCCCACTGTCCCATCACAATGTCCCACCATCCCAACACAGTGCCCCACTATCCCATCACAGTGAACTATTGTCCCATAACAGTGCAACACTGTCCCATAACAGTGCCCCACTGTCCCATCACAGTGCCCCACTGTCCCATTAAAATGCCCCCTGTCCCATTACAATGCCCCACCGTCCCAACACAGTGTCCCAGTGTCTCATCACAGTGCCACACAGTCCCATCACAGTGTCCAACTGTCCCATCACAGTGTCCCACTTTACCATCACACTGCCCCACTGTTCCAGCACAGTCCCCACTGTGCCATTCCAGTGCCCGACTGTCCCATCACAGTGACCCACTGTCCCCATCACAATGCCCCACTCTCCTATAACATTGCCCCACTGTCCAATCACAGTGTCCCCATGTCACATCACAGTGCCCCACTGTCCAATTACAACGCCCCACTGTCCAATCGCAGTGTCCACCTGTCCCATCACAGTGTCCCACTGTCCAATCACAGTGCCTGACTGTCCCATCACAGTGCCCCACTGTCCCATCACAGTGCCCCACTGTCCCATCACAGTGCCCGACGGTCCCATCACAATGCCCCACTGTCCCATCACAGTGTCAAACTGCCCATCATAGTGTCCACTTGTCCCATTACAGTGCCCCCAGTGTCCCACCACAGTCTCAACTGTCCCATCGCAATGTTTCATTGTTCCATCACAGTGCCCCACTGTCCCATCACAATGACCCACTGTCCCATACCAATGCCCCAGTGACCCATCA
>OZ030029.1:3278356-3288356 GCA_964023405.1 Apodemus agrarius
CAGGGCAATCATACAAGCTTCATGAATGGGTGATAGGGGGTGGAATGATGAGGACCCTCTTCCTTAGGGTCCATAGTGCTACTTAGTCTGATGCCCACTCTCAGGAGTCATGACAAGGAATTGTTGAAAGGAGAATATGTTTGGAAACAGCAAGGTGTACTTAGGCTACTGTGCTCCCAAGTTCATCTTGCACCTGGATAAAACCCTCCAACTGGAGGCCATCCGTGCTGCAGTGATTTCTGTAGGAGTCTCATAAGAGAATGGGAAAGGCTGGTTTAGACCCTTGCTCCACATAGTCTGTGAGGGCTAGACACTCACTGGCATGGTTGCTTGGGAAAGATCAGGTGATCATATTTGTAAAGAATACAGAATGCATGGAAATGATCTTTCAAATATTTTTTCTGTATTTTAAGGAAGACCTATTCTAGATAAACTTGCAACAATTGTGAGTTATTCTGCATGCATAAAGACATATATAAATTACTAAATCATACTTATTGCAATATTATTATTGTGCAAATGATATGCTATTTTTCAGAGAGTAAGAACAAAACAATAATCTCCTTTTAATACTGATGAATGTTTTGTTTCAAACAATTTTACCTGTGTTTGACTAGATTCAGAGCATAGCAACAGGACTACTCCTGAATGTAGCACTTATGGCCTTATTCAATTGCGTTGTCTGCCACAGTTAAAACTTTGGGGATCCTATACCATTTACATGTTTGGATTGCTTTTGGAAGGTCATATACTTCTCCTGAACACACAGTAGTTGATAGTTCTGCATGGACAGTTCACTTTTGTTACAATGGTGTAATTGGAGCATAGTTGCACAGAATGAATTTTGAAACCCTTAGTCATGTTGATTCTTTGAAAACCATGTCTGTATATCATGTATTTTTTTTGGTTTTAAACCTACTGTTGGATATAGGGATGGTGAAGATCTTTCCCAGTTTGTAGGTTGCCATTATGACTGATTGACACTGTCCTTTGCCTGTAACTTTTGTTACAATGGTGTAATTGGAGCATAGTTGCACAGAATGAATTTTGAAACCCTTAGTCATGTTGATTCTTTGAAAACCATGTCTGTATATCATGTATTTTTTTTTTTTTTTGGTTTTAAACCTACTGTTGGATATAGGGATGGTGAAGATCTTTCCCAGTTTGTAGGTTGCCATTATGACTGATTGACACTGTCCTTTGCCTTAAAGGAACTTTGTAATTTTATGATGTCTCATTTGTCAATTCTGGATCTTACAGCATAAGCTATTGGTGTTCTGTTCATGAATATTTCCCCTGTGCCCTTCCCCAGTTTTCTAGTTAGCCTAGAAGCTTTCAGTACCTTACCCACAATCCACATGTCAAATGATGTCCAAGACAAAGGAAGGAGTGGCCCCTGATTCTGGAAAGGATCTGTGCAACTGTGTAGGGAAATATCAGAACAGGAAAGAGGGAATGGGAGGATGGGGAAGGGGGAGGGAAGAGACTTATGGCACTTTTGGGAAGGGGGAGCCAGGAATGGAAAAATCATTTGAACTATAAATAAAGAATTTATACAATTAAAAAAGGGAAAAAAAGTGAATGGTTCAATTTGCATTCTTCTCCATACTGACCTCCAGTTAAGCCAGCACCATTTGTTGAAAAGCCTATCTTTTTTTCCACTGGATGGTTTCAGCTTCTCTGTCAAAGATCAAGTGACTATTGGTGTGTGGATTCATTTCTGGGTCTTAAATCTTATTCCAGTTATCTACTTGCCTGCCACTGTACCAGTTTTTAGAACTATTTCTCTGTAGTATTGCTTGAGGTCAGGAAAACTGATTCCCCTGGAATTTCTTTTACTGTTGAGAATAATTTTAGCTATCCTGGGTTTTTGTTATTCCAGATTAATTTGACAATTGCATTTTCTAAGTGTATAAAGAAGTGAGTTGGGATTTGAATAGGGGATTGCATTGAATCTGTATATTGCTTTTGGGTAGACAGCCATTTTAACTATGTTTACTCTGCCAGTACACAAGCATGGGAGATTTTTTCCATTTTCTGAGTTCTTCTTCAATTTACTTCCACAGAGACCTGAAGCTTTTATCATATAGATCTTACATTTGTTTGTTTAGACTCATACCAAGATACTTTCTATTGTTTGTGGGTATTGTGAAGGGTGTCATTACCCTAATTTCTTTCTCAGCCTGCTTATCTTTTGAATGTAGGATGGCTACTGATTTGCTTGAGTTGATTTTATAATCAGCCACATTGCTGAACTTGTTTATCAGCTGTAGGAGTTTTCTACTAGAGTTTTTTGGGTCATTTATGTATACTATCATATCGTCTGCAAACAGTGAAAGTTTGACTTCTTCCTTTCCAAATTGTATTCCTTTGACCTGCTAATGTTGTCGAATTTCTCTAGCTAGAACTGCAGGTATTATATTAAAAAGATATGGAAAGAAGGCAACTTTTTCTAGTCCCTGGTTTTAGTGGGATTGCTTCAAGTTTCTCTCCAATTACTTTGATGTTGGCTACAGGTCTGTTCGAATTGCTTTTATTAAGTTTTGGTATGGGCCTTGAATTCCTGTTCTTTCCAAGAAAGGATGCTGAATTTTGTCAAATGCTTTTTCAGCACTTAATTAAATGACCATATGTTTTGTTTCTTTGAGGTTGTTTATATAGTGGATTGCACTGATAGACTTCCACATATTGAACCATCCCTACATCTCATGGATGAAGCTTACATGATCATGGTGAATGACGATTTGATGTGTTCTTTGGATTCATTTGCCAAGTACTGTATTGAATATTTTTGGATCAACATTCATAGGGAAAATTGTACTAAAGTTATCCATCTTTATCGGATCTTTTTATGTCTTTGGTATCAGAGAAATCGTGGCTTAATAGAATGAGTTGGGCAGGGTTCCTTCTATTTCTCTTTTGTGCAATAATTTGAAAAGTATTGGTGTTAGGTCTTCTTTGAATGTCTGTAGAATTATGCGATAAAACAATCTGGTCCTGTACTTTTTTTGGTTGGAAGACTTTCTATAACCCCTTCTATTTCTTTGGGGGTTATGGGACTGATTAGACAATCTATTTAATCCTGATTTAATTTTGGTATTTGGTATCTGTCTAGGAAATTGTCCATTTCCTCCAGATTCTCCAGTTATGTTAAGTATAGGCTTTTGTATACTGTCTCTGTGTCCTTTAGTTAGTCTGGCTAAGGGTTTATCTAGCTGATTTTCAGGTGTGCTGTTATTTGCTAGTTTATGTTCTCTCCTGTTTCTTTTTGGAGACACTCAGGGCTATTAGATTTCCTCTTAGCAATGCCTTCATTGTGTCCCATAAATTTGGGTATGCTGTGCCTTCATTTTCACTAAATTCTAAAATGTCTTTGATTTCTTCTATATTTCTTCTTTGGCAAAGGTATCACTGAGTAGAGAATTTTTCAGCCTCCATGTATGTGTGTGTGTGTGTATGTATATACATATATACATGCACACACACACACACACACACACACATATGTATATATGTATATGTGTATACACACACACACACACACACACACACACACACATGACTCATATATATTCCATGACTCTTTTCATGAGTTTAGGTTGAAAGCCAATTTTATCTGATATTAGATTGGATACACCAGCTTGTTTCCTGAGACCATTTGCTTGTAAAATTGTCTTCTACCCTTTTACTCTAAAACAGTGTTTATCTTTAACACTGAGATGTGTTTCCTGTATGCAGCAAAATGTAGGGTCCTGTTTCCATACCCAGTCTCTTAGTCTATGTCTTTTTATTGAGGAATTGAGTCCATTGATATTAAGAGATATTAAGAAGTAGTGATTATTATTTACTGTTATTTTTGATGTTAATTTTATATTTGAGAGGGTCCCTTCTTTGGGGGTTGATGCTTTATTTTTTTCTAGGTAACTTCTGCCAGGAAATCCATTCTTTTCTTGCAATACGTATTCAATTCTATTCTTGGCTAATTCTGTCTTCACTATGCTTATCCCCATACTAGTTAGTACATTTCATAACTTTTTGCTCCATTTTGTGAATTTCCTGTGAGTCTATTGAAATCATTGAAAACATTCTGTTTATTTACCAGAATTATCCTGCTGGGCATGAAGAACTTGCTGCAGCATTAAATGGACAGAAATTATAGCTATCAGTTCAGATAATATACATCTTTGAGAATTAGCTTGGCAAGTGTAATGTCAGCACCAAATAGTTTTCTCAATTTTGGTTACACTGACTATGTTTAGTTCAGATAATCTATCAAAGTAAAATTAGTTGTTTATAAATTACAGATGACTGCTTTCAGCATGATATTATTTAAAGAAATTTCAACTTTTCACTTTGAAATGCTCAAGATGATTATGTGATTTATGATTGCCTAACATTACTGTGAATCATTTTAATACTTAAGATTTATTCCTAAATAATATCATTATTACAGATAACAATATAATATTGTTCAAATAAAAGAACTTGTATGTATGTTAAGTTTAATAATGAAAATAAGTCAATATATATTTTGTAGAATTTAACTCAGTAATTAATAATCTTTTCTTATACTTTTAAATTTTATTTCTTAATTTTCTTTGTTAGATTAAAAGGAAATAAGTTTCATTAGAGCACTTTAATACTTAAACTTTTATTGATTTATCTTCCTTAATGTGTGTAGTGGATATGCCCATTGTTGTCCACGTGATTACCAAGTTTATTTACTTCCATAAACAAACAACTAAATGACCAGGAAAGTCAGAAGACCAAGTCTTGTCTAAAAACAAATTAATATCTTTATATGTTTGGGATGTGAGAAGCTTGAGACTGGAAATCATTTAAGCAAATGCTGGTTTCAATAATTAATAAGGCTTTCATTTTCTTTCCTCCCCATACTGGATCTATCTAGATGATCACCATGGACATTCCTGCTGTTTCTCGGACAGCCTTCTGGGAACATGAATGGAAGGAGAGATTGTTATGCTTGTGAAGTAACACAGATTTGAAAAGAAGAATTCACATAGTTTTTCTCTCATGGGTATTAGAGATAATAGTTATATATCTTCATTCTTGTTTGTGATACAGTGGCAGTAGTTCTCTATCAGAGAATAAATATCACATAAAAACATAAAGGAGTGTGTACTAATTACTACATTACTTTTGTTATAAAAAGTAAATTAAAAAAACAATGAAAGAAGGACAGGTTTTTATTTTTGGCATATAAATCCAAAAGTATAAGATTTCATGCTGGTTAGCTGGAGCTAAGAAATTAGTGATGATTAAGAAGAAATCAGCATCACTGAGGTGAAAACTAAAGGAATACCTCTCATGAAACCACACCTTTTTAATCTTCCTCTCCCCTAAGCATACTTTCTGTAATCTGTACTGTGTTTTGAATATGCTGGAAGAAAGACCCAAGGAAATAAAAGGCATGCCTATAGCACTCTCAGAATCCAGCCAGTATTGGCATATGAAAAGACAATAGCATTACAGGTTCCATTTAGTCTCCCCCTAAACCACAGGGTTAGGATGAGAAATATTCTCAAAATATTCTCCAAACCACAATGTTTTCTTCCTTCCCTCTCTCCATGATTCTGATATTTCTTTCCCTATATCCACATGAGGAGCCTTTTGAAAAGTGGGAACTTCAGAGAACAGCTAACCTATAGCCTACAGGCCTTGCTTTTTGTCTTGTAGATGAAATGCCCAGTGCGGGGTGGGGGGAGATACTATCTGCTGAGAGAATTCTGGTTGGTGACTCAGTGTGTTAGAGATTCCTGGTTTGGATGTTAGTTGAAAATACTGGTCTTCCTAAAGGTTTGCCCACCTCTTCACTTTTAGGTTTTTCCTATTTCATCCAGTTTATTTCCACTGTATGGGAATGAATACCCAAATCAAACTGTTTCAGCTGCTTGTTGGGTCTTTGAAAGTACAGTCACGAGAGGTTTCTTTAGTGAGTACAACACAGCATGAATAGTAGTGTCAGGCCTAGTGGCCTCTCCTTGGGCTGGATCCCAGTTTGTGGTCCTCTCTGGGCATCCTTTTCCTCAGGCTTTTCTCCCCCCTTTTTCCCTGTAGTTCTTTAAGGCAGAAAATCTTCTGAGTCAGAGTTTTTGACTGTGGGATGGCAACCCAATCCCTCTAGTTGTTACATTGTCTTTCTACTGTGAAGTGGGATCAACAAGTTCCTTCTTTACACAGAAGACATTTCAACTAATGTACATTGCTTTGAGTCCTGAAAATGGAACTCAAAAAGGCTAACACAGAGAAGGGCCCAAGTGAGCATGTCACAATACGACTTTACAGGGAGAGCAAATTAAGCATAGAAGTGAAAGATGACCTGGTTGAGAAAGGAACGTGGATGGAAAAGCTGAACATGAACAGGTATTGGGTGTGAGGAACATAACTGAAGACCTGAGCATCAGAAAAAAATGAAAATAGGCAACCTTGGAAGGTTGAAAAATGGGGGCAACCTCTAAACCTCTAGAATGTACCAGAGACCTGAAAGGTGAGAGACTCTTATAACTCCTAGGGAGACAACTTATGTTAGTTTTACTTTTTACTGACTGTGTTGAATAAAATGAATTAAGTCTTTGCATATAAATTGTCTGAAAACAATTTCCCCAAAATAAGAGATACTTTTGAAGATATTAAAAACCTACAGAGCAGGCAGTGGTGGTATACAACTTTAATCCCAGCACTTGGGAGGCAAAGGCAGGTAGATTTCTCAGTTTCAGCCATTCTTGTCTACAAGAATGACAAGTGAGTTCAGACAGCTAAAGCTATACAGAGAAACACTGTATCAAAAAAAGTCCATATAGAACATCAAGTAGACACATGATAATCAAACAGTATATGAGCAGTAAAATAAAAATACTAAAAGCTATTAATGAAACTGACAAAGTCTTGTATAGGCCTTACCCATTTAAACAGCACCCGACTTTTAAATGGATAATCTATGTCTATGATGTCAATGAACACAGATATCAGATTAGACTACATTACAAAGCAAAAGTATCAATCATATAAACAAAAGAGGAGAAACATTCCACAGTTTAATCACCAATAAACCATCTCTCTTTAGCAATCTAGGTCTACAAAAGGGAAACATCAGTCTGAAGAGAAGTATGTATTCAAGAGGATAGAAATGATAAATAACTCTGTTCTCTGTAAAAGTGTATGGCAACAACACAATAACAAAGGCCCATTCATACTGCACTTTATAATGCTAAATATTAACTGTCTCAGTTACAGATATAAAAATTCACAGTATCATAGTAAATAGAGAGACTTGAAGCAATCCCACTAAAATCAGAGATTAGACAAGACTGCCCTTTCTCTTCATACCTATTCAATATAATCCTTAAAGTTCTACATAGAGCAATTAGAAAACAAAAGAAGGTAAAAGGCAAACAAATTGCAAAAAAAAAAAAAAAACAGACTATCACTATGTGCAGAAGAACAAGATGGTACACTTAAACAATCCCCAAATCTCCTCCAGAGAACTACTACAGCTGATAAACTTCAGCAAAGTGGCCAAATATAAAATTAACTCAAGCAAATCAGTCGCTGTCCTATACTCAAAGGACAAACAGGCTGAGAATGAAATTAGGGAAATGGCATTCTTCACAATAATCACAAACAATATAAAGTGTCTTGGTGTGACTGTAACCAAACAAGTGAAAGGTCTGTAGGACCAGAACTTTAAGTATCTGAAGAAAAAAATAAGAGAAAACATCAGAAGAAGAAAAGATCTCCCATGTTCATGGATTGGCAGAATAAATATAGTAAAAATGGCCATCTTCCCAAACACAATATAAAGATTCATTGCAATCCCCATCAAAATTCCAACTACTTTAATAATAGAGTTAGAAAGAGCAATTCTCAAATTCATCTGGAATAACAGGATGAAAAAACCCAGAATAGCTAAAACTATTATCAACAGTAAAACAACTTCTGGGGGAATCATTATCTCAGATCTCAAGCAGGACTACAGAGCAATAGTGTTATAAACTGCATGGTATTGTTGCAGTGACAGGCATGTAGATCAATGGAATAGGATTGAAGACCCATGAAAGAACTCACACAAATATGGTCACTTGATATTTGGCAAAGGAGCTGAAACCATCCAGTGGAAATCATACAGAGTTTTCAAAAAATGGTGCTTGTTCAACTGATCTTAAAAATGCAAATTGATTCATTCTTATGCCCTTGTACAAAGCTCACTTCTTCAAAGAGTAGAAAGATCCACTTTCAAATTCATCTGGAATAACTAAAACTCGGGATAGCAAAAGCTATTCTCATCAATATAAGAACTTCTAGGAGAATCATTATCAATGACATAAAGCTGTATTGCAGAGAAATCCTGATAAATAATACATGGTATAGGTAGAGTGACAGTCCGTCAGATCAATGGAATAGAATGGAAGACACAGAAATAACTCCACACACCTATGACACACAAGATCTTTGAAAAAGGAGCTAAAATCATCTAGTGTGTAGGGGGGGGGAGGGAGGAAAGAGCATTTTTCAACAAATGGTTCTGGCAATGAATGCAAATAGATCCATTCTTATCTCCTAGTACAAAGTTGAAGTCCAAGTGGATCAAGGACCTCCACATCAAACCACATACACTGAAACTAATTGAAATCAATGTGGAGAAGAGCGTAGAGCACATGGGCATAGGGGAAAATTTCCTGAATAGAAAACTATTAGCTTATGCTCTAAGATCAAGAATTGACGAATGGGACTTCACAAAATTGTAAATCTTCTGTAATGCAAAGGACACTGTCAATAAAACAAAACAAGCAACCTAAAGATTGGGAAAAATCTCTATCAACCAACCCTCTATCTGAGAGGGGGCTAATATCCAACAAATAGCAAGAACACAGAGACTCCAGAATGTACCAAAGACTTGGGAGTTGAGAGACACTCAGGACTTAAATGGAGCAAACTTAGAGGAAATGCCTAATAATAGGTAGAGGGAACTTATAAAGCCCACGTCCAGCAGAAGGAAAGATAGGGCATCAATTGAAGGGGGCGATCCCACAATCACAACTCTGACCTGTAATTATTTCTGACTGAGAGAGCTACAGGGATGGAAATGAAGAGGAGACGGAGGAAGAGAAAATCCAGGGACAGGCCCACAGTGGATTAAGGCTCAAAGGGAGGCCCTAATAGCTGACACTATTACTGAGGCTATGGAGTATTCCCTATAAGGGACCTATCATGGATGCCCTCTGAAGGATCCAAAAAGCAGTCTAAAGGGTCAGATATGGGTAGGATTTTCACACCCAACTAATGGACATAAAGAGCTAAGCCCTGTTGTTGAATTAGGGAAAGCTGAAAGCAGATAAGGAGGGAGACCCTGTAGAAGGACCAGTATTCTCAATTACTCTGGACTTTTGTAATCTAACACTGAATCACCAAACAGGCAGCATATACCTGGTAATGGTGGACCCCAGGTAGGGAGCGTCATATTAGCTGGTAAGCTGATATAAACCCCCAATTCACATGTGATAGAGAACTTCTGTGTTCATTCAAAGATATTGGACCTAACTCTCAAGAAATGGGAGGCCTCAGGTAGTTTAGAGTTCTGGTAGAATTGGGGATGAGGACATCAATGTGCAGTCAGAAGGGTGGGGAGAATGTATAGGATGTGGAAAAGTCTGAGAGAGGAAATTGTTGGGGAGACAATATATGGAGTGTAAAAATAAATACATTTTTCAAAAAAATATTAGAATGCTACAGAAAGTAATTGAGCTTATATAGTAAATTAGTGTGATAAATTTTCAAGTATTTTGACTCACTAGTTCCATAAATCTGACTAAATTTGGAGCTCCAGCCATGATGTCAATACTGTTGAGAAAAATCCTACCAATTTTTAAAGTATTTCACATGAATTTCCCCAATATACCAATATTTGAGGTAACACTTCGTTTTCTCTCAGGGTTTAGGGGTTGAGTATCTTTTGCAAAGAGATCTTACAGGGATGTCTCAG
>OZ030029.1:3293356-3491892 GCA_964023405.1 Apodemus agrarius
AGTCAAAGTATCACTATTCACAGATGATATGATAGTATACTTAAGTGACCCAAAAAGCTCCACCAGAGAACTCACACTTTATCACTTACAGCTGATAAACAACTTCAGCAAAGTGGCTGGTTATAAAATCAACTAAGCAAATTAGTAGCCTTCCTATACACAAAGGATAAGCAGGCCGAGAAATAAATTAGGGAAATGACACCCTTCACAATAGCCACAAACAATATAAAGTATCTTGGTTTGACACTAACCAAATGAGTGAAAGATTTATATGACAAAAATTTCAGGTCTCTGAAGAAGGAAATTGAAGAAGACATCAGAAAATGTAAATATCTTCCATGCTCATGGATTGGCAGGATTAATATAGTCAAAATGGCAATCTTGCCAAAACCATTATACAGATTCAATGCGAGCCCCATCAAAATCCCAACTCGGTTCTTCATAGAGTTAGAAAGAACAATTCTCAAATTCATCTGGAATAACAAAAAACCAAGGATAGCTAAAACTATCATCAACAGCAAAATAATTTCTGGGGGAATCAATATCCCAGACCTCAAGCAATACTACAGAGCAGTAGTGTTAAAAACTGCATGATATTGTTACAGTGACAGGGAGACGGATCAATAGAATAGGATCGAAGACCCTATCTATGGCCAGTTGATCTTAAACAAAGGAGCTGAAAACATGCAGTGGGAAAAAGATAGCCTTTTCAACAGATGGTGCTGGCTCAACTGGAGGTCAACATGCAGAAGAGTGAGAATTGATCCACTCTTATCTCCTTGCACTAAGATCAACTCCAAGTGGATCAAGGACCTCCACATAAAACCAGACACACTAAAACTAATAGAAAAGAAACTGCGGAAGACCCTTGAAGACATCGGCTCAGGGGAAAAATCCCTGAACAGAACACCAATAGCTTATGCTCTAAGATCAAGAATAGACAAATGGGACCTGATAAAATTACAAAGATTCTGTAAGGAAAAAGACACTGTCAAAAGGACAAATCAGCAACCTGATTTGTCCTTTGGAAAAGATCTTCACCAACCCCACATCCAACAGAGGGCTAATATCCAATGTATACAAAGAACTCAAGAAGTTAGACCCCAGAAAACCAAATAACCCTATCCAAAAATGGGGTACAGAGATAAACAAAGACTTTTCATCTGAAGAAATTCAGATGGCTGAGAAATATCTTAAAAATGTTCAACATCATTAGTCATTAGAGAAATGCAAATCAAAACAACCTGAGATTTCACCTCACACCAGTCAGAATGTCTAAGATTAAAAACTCAGAAGACATCAGGTGTTGGAGAGGATGTGGAGAAAGAGGAACACTCCTCCACTGCTGGTGGGACTGCAAGATGGTACAACACTCTGGAAATCAGTATGGCGGTTCCTCAGAATACTGGACGTGATACTTCTGGAGGACCCAGCCATACCACTCCTGGGAATATACCCAGAAGATTCCCCAGCATGCAATAAGGATACATGCTCCACTATGTTCATAGCAGCCTTATTTATAATAGCCAGAAGCTGGAAAGAGCCCAGATGTCCCTCAACGGAGGAATGGATACAAAAAAAAATGTGGTATATATACACTATGGAATACTATTCAGCCATTAGAAACAATGAATTCATGAAATTCTTAGAGCAATGGATGGAGCTGGAGAACATCATACTAAGTGAGGTAACCCAGTCTAAAAAGAATACCCATGGTATGCAGTCACTGATAAGTGGATATTAGCCTAGAATCTTGGAACACCAAATACACAATTCACATACCAAATTATGTCTGACAAGAGGAAAGGATTGGACACTAGTGCTGGAAAGGATCAAAGCATCAGTGTAGGGGAATACCAGAACAGGGAAGTGGAAAGGTGTGGATGAGGGAACAGGGAGAGGGATAAGGGCATATGGGACGTTTGGGTGGTGATGAACCAGAAAAATGAAAATGAATTGTAAATATAGAATATATCTAATAAAAATTTAATGTTCATTCGAAATTAAAAAAAATCATTTTCCACTTATGCTTATTTACTTTTAATATTAATATAACACTGAATTGATATTTTAGTAGATCAATATAGTAAAAATGGCCATCTTGTCAAAAGCAATCTACAGATTCAATGTGATCTCCATCAAAATCCCAACTCAATTCTTTATACATCTAGAAAGAGCAATGGTCAAATTCATCTGGACCAACAAAAAACCCAGGATAGGTAAAACTATTCTCAACAATAAAAGGACTTCTGGGGGAATCAATATCCCTGACCTCAAGCAGTACTACAGAGCAATTGTGTTAAAAACTGCATGGTATTGGTACAGCAACAGGCAGGTAGATCAATGGAATAGGATTGAAGACCCAGGAATTAACCCACAGACTTATGGTCACTTGATCTTTGATAAAGGAGCCACAACCATCCGGTGGAATAAAGATAGCCTTTTCAACAAATGGTGCTGGTTCAACTGGAGGTCAACATGTAGAAGAATGAGAATCGATCCACTCTTATCTCTTTGCACTAAGATCAACTCCAAGTGGATCAAGGACCTCCACGTAAAACCAGACACACTGAAACTATTAGAAAAGAAACTTGGGAAGACCCTGGAGGACTTGGGCACAGGGGAAAAGTTCCTGAACATTACACCAATTGCTTATGCTCTAAGACCAAGAATCGAGAAATGGGACCTCATAAAATTACAAAGTTTCTGCAAAGCAAAGGACACTGTTAGAAGGACAAAACGTCAACCAACAAAGTGGGAAAAGATCTTCACCAACCCCACACCCGCAGAGGGCTAATATCCAATATATACAAAGAACTCAAGAAGTTAGACCCCATAGAACCAAATAACCCTATCAAAAATTGGGGTACAGAGCTAAACAAAGAATTTTCACCAGAAGAAATTCGGATGGCCGAGAAACACCTTAAAAGATGTTCAACACCCTTAGTCATCAGGGAAATGCAAATCAAAACAACCCTGAGATTCCACCTCACACCAGTCAGAATGGCTAAGATTAAACTCAAGAGACAACAAGTGCTGGCGAGAATGTGGAGAAAGAGGAACACTCCTCCACTGTTGGTGGGATTGCAAAATGGTAAAACAGCTCTGGAAATCAGTTTGGCGGATCCTCAGAAAATTGGGCATGTCACTTCCAGAGGACCCTGGCATACAACTCCTGGGCATATACCCAGAAGATTCACCTGCATGCAATAAAGACACATGCTCCACTATGTTTATAGCAGCCTTGTTTATAATAGCCAGAAATTGGAAGGAGTCCAGATATCCCTCAAAGGAGGAATGGATACAGAAAATGTGGTATATTTATACAGTGGAATACTACTCAGCAATTAAAAATAATGAATTCATGCAATTTGTAGGTAAATGGTTAGACCTGGAAAGTATCATCCTGAGTGAGCTAACCCAATCACAAAAGAATGCACATGAAATGCAATCACTGATAAGTGGATATTAATGAGCCCAGAAGCACTAAATACTCAAGACACAAATAGCAAGTCAAATGATTCCCAAGAAGAAGAAAGGAGAGGACCCTGGGCCTGTAAAGATTGCATCCAGTTTAGTAAAGAAACCGAGGGGGGAGGGGGAATGATTGGGGAATAGTTGGGGGGAAGAGGAACTATGGGAACTATGGTGGGTGGGGACTGGGAAAGGGGAAAGCTTTTGGAATGTAAACATAGAATATAGAAAATAAAAAAAATAATAATGAAAAAAAAGAACTAAAAAAAATAAAAAAATAAAAAAAATAAAAAAATTACAATTATCTTTTAGGATCCCATATTTATGTGTGAGTTGCATGCATTATAAATATTGCTGTAATCCTCTATCCTCCCTTTAAACTTTATTTAATGTGATTTCATATCATGAAATTAAAATTCAGTGGGACTATTTTTCCTATCAATTGAATACTTGTTCTGTTATGTGGAGAACCTGTACCAGGAGTAACATATTTTTATTCTCTATGGAAACTCTTGTGAAAGAAAACATGGGAGGGAAACATCAAACCTTGCTGTACCAAGGCCCCATAGAACATGCAAGGGGTACAAAAATGAATAAAATACATCTATCCTTATTTAATGATATTTTGGTTATGTCTAGTAAGATGTGAGTATGTGCAGTATGCATTTCTTACTATGAGAACCTACACGTAATTGGAAATTGAACCCACACATATATGGCCAATTGATATTCGACAAAGGAGCTGAAAACATCCAGTGGAATAAAGATAGCCTTTTCAACAGATGGTGCTGGCTCAACTGGAGGTCAACATGCAGAAGAATGAGAATTGATCCACTCTTATCTCCTTTCACTAAGCTCAACTGCAAGTGGGTCAAGGACCTCCACATAAAACCAGACAAACTGAAACTAATAGAAAAGAAACTTGGGAAGACCCTGGCGGACATGGGCACAGGGGGAAATTTCCTGAACAGAACATCAATCGCTTATGCTCTAAGATCAAGAATAGACAAATGGAATCTCATAAAATTACAAAGTTTCTGTAAGGCAAAAGACACTGTCAGAATGACAAAACAGCAACCAGCAAATTGGGAAAAGATTTTCACCAACCCCACATCCGACAGAGGGCTAATATACAATGTATACAAAGAACTCAAGAAGTTAGACCCCAAAGAACCAAATAACCCTATCAAAAATGGGGTACAGAGAAAAACAAAGACTTTTCACCTGAAGAAATGTGATGACATTGAGGCTTGCCACCTTAAAGACAGCAAATGACAAGGAATTGGCAAATGTGCTCTCTCTTTGCAGATGAAGACCCAAGTTTATTGGAGATGACAGTTCCATAGGATGACCAAGAATAGCAGGAGTGGAGTAGAGTAAGCTAGAACCTAGCATGATTCATAGGGCAGAAGTGGAGAGGAGTTACCCATGCTCTTATGCAGAATGCAGAAAGTACCTGTCAACCCCCACGGGAACCCTGAGGAATAAAGCTGCTAACAGAGAGAAGAACCAGCCAAAGGAAAAGAAGTGTGGTATAGTTTACAAAGCTGAAGTGAGGTGTACACTAGAAATATAGATGCAGAGTTTAGAGTTTGTTCATCTTGTTTTTACTTTTGATTTCATGCAATAGTTCCTTTTTATGTTATATTGTAACATTACTGTGTAGCTATTTATTTTGGAAGTATGTGATCTACCTTTTTTTCTTATTCATTTTCTATATTCTTTGTTTACATTCCTAAGGCTTTCCCCTTTACCAGTTTCCCCTTTACCCTATGTGCCATAAGTCCTCTTTCCTCCCGCCCCCCCTCCCGCAGCCTCCAACCTATTCCCCCATCACTGCTTCCCCCCTTGCCCACTCCCCCCAGCCTCTTTTCTCTTCTGGTACTCTCCTAAAAAAATGGATCCAGTCTTTTCAGGACCAGGGTCATCTTCTTGCTTCTTCTTGGGAATCTTTTCATTTGCTAATTATGCCATGATTATGCAGAGCTTCTGGGCTCATTAATATCATCTTATCAGTGATTGCATTTCATGTGCATTCTTTTGTGATTGGATTAACTCACTTAGGATGACATTATCCAGATCCAACCATTTGCCTACAAATTGCATGAATTCATTATTTTTAATTGCTGTGTAGTATAACATAGTATAAATATACCACATTTTCTGTATCCATTCCTCCATAAACAAGGCTGCTATGAACATAGTGGAGCATGTGTCTTTATTGTATGCAAGGGAATCCTCTGGGTATATGCCTAGGAGTGGTATGCCAGGGTCCTCTGGAAGTGTCTTGCCCAATTTTCTGAGGCACCACCAGATTGATTTCCACAGTGGTTATACCATTTTGCAATCCCACAAACAGTGGAGGAGTGTTCCTCTTTCTCTACATCCTCTCTAGCACTGATGTCTCTTGAGTTTTTAAACTTAGCCATTCTGTCTGGTATGAGGTAGAATCTTGGGGTTGTTTTGATTTGTATTTCCCTGATGACTAATGATGTTGAACATCTCTTAAGGTGTTTTTCAGCCATCCGAATTTCTTTGGATGAAAATTCTTTGTTTAGCTTTGTACCCGATATTAATAGGGTTTTTTTTTTTTGGTTCTTTGGGGTCTAACTTCTTGAGTTCTTTGTATATATTGGATATTAGCCCTCTGTCGGATGTGGGGTTGGTGAAGATCTTTTCCCACTTTGTTGGTTGACGTTTTGTCCTTCTGACAGTATCCTTTGCCTTACAGAAACTTTGTAATTTTATGAGGTCACATTTATCAATTCTTGATCTTAGAGCATAAGCTATTGGTGTTCAGTTCAGGAACTTTCCCACTTTGTCCATGGCCTCCAGGGTCGTCCCCATTTTCTTTTCTATAAGGTTCAGCGTGTCTTGTTTATATGGAGGTCCTTGATCTATTGGTGTTGTTCTTGGTACAATGAGATAAGAGTGGGTCAATTCTCATTCTCTGGATGTTGACCTCCAGTTGAACCAGAACCATTTGTTGAAAAGGCTATCTTTTTTTCCACTGGATGGTTGTGGCTCCTTTATCAAAGACCAAGTGACCATAACTCTGTGGGTTCATTTCTGGGACTTCAATCCTATTCCATTGATCTACTTGCCTGTTGCTGTACCAATACCATGCAGTTTTTAACACAATTGCTCTGTAGTACTGCTTGAGGTCAGGGATATTGATTCCCACAAAAGTCCTTTTATTATTGAGAAGAGTTTTAGTTATCCTTGGATTTTTTTGTTACTCCTGATGAATTTGAGAATTGCTCTTTCTAGACCTATGAAGAATTGAGTTGGAATTTTGATGGGGATTGCATTGAATCTGTAGATTGCTTTGGCAAGATGGCCATTTTTACTATATTGATCCTTCCAATCCAAGAGCATGAAACATTTTTCCATCTTCTGAATTCTTCTTCGATTTCTTTCTTCAAGGACTTGAAGTACCTGTCATACAGTTCTTTCACTTGTTTGGTTAGAGCCACACCAAGATACTTTTTATTGTTTGTGACTATTGTGAAGGTTGTTATTTCCCTAACTTCTTTCTCAGTTTGCTTGTCCTTTGATTTGCTTGAGTTGATTTTATAACCAGCCACTTTGTTGAAGTTGTTTATAAGCTGTAGGAGTTCTCTGGTGGATTTGATTGGGTCACTTAAGTATATTATCATGTTATCTGCAAATAGTGATATTTCGACTTCTTCTTTTCCAATTTGTATCCCTTTGACTTCCTTATGTTGTCTAATTGCTCTTGCTAGAACTTCAAGTACTATATTGAAAAGGTATGGAGAGAGAGGGCAGTCTTGCCTAGTCCCTGATTTTAGTGGGATTGCTTCAAGTTTCTCTCCAATTAGTTTGATGGTGGCTACTGGTTTGCTGTTGATAGGTTTTATATCACTTCTATTATGGTTAGGTATCAGCCTTGAATTTCTGTTCTTTCCAAGACTTTTAGCATGAAAGGATGCTGAATTTTGTCGAATGCTTTTTCAGCATCTAATGAGATGACCATGCCAATTCAGTTCTTCATAGAATTAGAAAGAGCAATTCTCAAATTCATCTGGAATAACAAAAAACCCAGGATAGCTAAAACTATTATCAACCGTAAAAGAACGTCTGGGACAATCAGTACCCGCCACCTCAAGCAATACTACAGAGCATAGTTTTAAAAACTGCATGATATTGGTACAGTGACAGGGGGGTGAACAAATGGAAGAGGATTGAAGACCCAGAATTGAACCCACACATCTATGGCCAATTGATCTTCGACAAAGAAGCTGAAAAAAAGTTGTGGAACAAAGCCATTTCAACAAATGGTGCTGGTTCTACTGGAGGTCAACATGCAGAAGAATGCGAATCTACCCACTCTTATCTCCTACTAAGATCAACTCCAAGTGAATCAAGGACCTCCACATAAAACCAGACACACTGAAACTATTAGAAAAGAAAATGGGGAAGACCCTGGAGGGCACAGGGGAAAAACTTCCTGAACAGAACACCAATAGCTTATGGTCTAAGATCATGAATAGACAAATGGGACCTCATAAAATTACAAAGTTTCTGTAAGGCAAAGGACACTGTCAAGAGGACAAATCTGCAACCAAGAAATTCGGTAAAGATCTTCAGCAAACATATCTGACAGAGGGCTACTATCCAATGTATACAAAGAACCCAAGAATTTAGACCCCAGAAAACCAAATAACCCTATCTAAAAATGGTGTAGAGAGCTAAACCAAGACTTTTCACCTGAAGAACTTTGGGTGGCTGAGAAACACCTTAAGAGTTGTTCAACATCATTAGTCATCAGGGAAATGCAAATCAATACAACCCTGAAATTCCACCTCACACCAGTCAGAATGGCTAAGATTAAAAACTCAGGAAACAGCAGGTGGTGGCGAGGATGTGGAGAAAGAGAAAACTCCTCCACTGCTGGTGGGAATGGAAGCTGGTACAACCACTCTGGAAATCAGTCTGTCTGTTCTTCAGAAGACTGGACACTATACTTCCGGACAACACAGCCATACCACTCCGGAGTATATACACAGAATATTCCTCAGCATGCAATAAGGATACATGCTCCTCTATGTTCATAGCAGCCTTATATATAATAGCCAGAAGCTTGAAAGAACAAGATGTCCCTAAATGGAGGAATGGATACAAAAAAATGTGGTATATATACACAATGGAGTGCTATTCAGCCATTAGAAACAATGAATTCATGAAATTCTTAGAGAAATGAATGGAGCTGGAGAACATCATACTAAGTGAGGTAACCCAGTCTCAAAAGAATACCCGTGGTATGCCCTGACTGATAAGTGGTTATTAGCCTAGAACCTTGGGACACCAAAACAAAATCTACATACCAAATGATGTTCGAAAATAAGGAAAGAGTTGACTCTGGTTCTGGAAAGGCTCAATGCATCAGTTAGGGCAATACCAGAACAGGGAAGTAGGAAGGGGTGGATGGAGCAACACGGGGAGGGAAAAGGACATATGGGACCTTTGGTGAGTGGAAAACCAGTAAAACAGAAATGAAATGTAAATTAAGCATATATCCAATAATAAAACCAAAATAATCATAAAGAAATCTTAAAATGAAGCAAAAGTGTACCAATAATTAAGTAATTTTCTGTCCACATCAACATGTTGTGTATTTTTATCTTTACCTTTGCCCTTTGCTCTTTCAGAATGTCTCTCTGCATCTTCACACCCGTGTTGGAAGACCAACAGGTCTTTATCCTTCTATTTATTTTAATGTTCTAGTCATATGGATATATTTTCTTATAAATTATATTTAGAAATCATTTTCATTAATTTGTCATTGGTGTGTGTGTGTGTGTGTGTGTGTGTGTGTGTGCATAAGTGTAAATAGTACTTACAGCAATATTCATGACCTAACACATATTACATAGTAGTTTTATTATTGAGTTACAGATATAGGTATTAAATAAATAAATAAAATAATTGTTTATTTTTTGGTACTTATATTATATTCCTTTTATTTGACTGTCTTTATTACAGATCAGCAACTTAACTCTTATGTACCATGCAGAGCACTGAAGACCATCCCTGTTGTAAAGCAGAAAGGAATGTAGCTCAGAGGATCATCTTCTGTTTGACATTTATAAATGCTAATGGACCTAAAATGCACCTAGATTCGGTATTCTAACATGCCACTGTTGAAATTGTACCACATTACCTATGTGTGTGTAATGATTACCGTACAATTTGGTATTCATATTTTTATTTTATACAAAACTGTAACTAAAGAGAAAATTGTAGTATAAATGTAATTTCTAAACAGTGATCTACATTAGGAGAATACTCCATAGCTTGTCTTAACCAGATGTGTCTTCACATCAGAGAAGATCTGAAGAGCAGATAGTCTGTAGGGAAATGCTCTCTTGCCTCTAATGCTTGATTTCAGTGATGGGAAATGCTCCGTATTGTACATGAGCAATCTCCCTGATGTTTTTCCACACCATGGTGATTTAGTTCCAATTCCTGTAAAGTAAACATTTTTACTGATTTTTACCCACGAATCTAGTGCTTCATATGTTACTTTCCTATACGTATTAACAACCTTATGTGTGCTCAGGAGATTGGTAATAGGTACTTTTTAGCTTTTTATAAAGTGATATATTTCTTTCCCTTTTGTCCTTGAAGAATTGTTTTCAGAACGTAAAAACATTCTTCTAATATAAATATATATCCTGCACCACTTTTTATCTCTATGTTCTCAAGTGAGTATTCAACAATGATCCTTCGTATTTTTCTCAAACCTTTGATGGTTTTCTTTGATTTTATATTCACAGTTTGGCTTTTTAGGTTTGAGAGTTCTTGGAGTCATCTATGTATTTAATAACACTTAAGATAAATCTGCTTTCCCCCCTATGGGTGAATTAGGAAAGAAAGTATTGTTGCTATTCTTACTTAGAGATTTATTTTCAACCAAATTTTCCTTTTCCTTTTCTTATTCTTGAGATTTAATGTAGTTCCTTCAGACTCTGTTTATATTTTAAAGTACATAATGCTAATGATTTTAGTAGCATCTTCATTTGATAATTACTTATAAGTATATAAATTCACCCCCAAATCACCAGCATGAATCCCAAGATAACCTCAAACCTCTCCATCAGTTGCAAATATCTTTTCCTACTCTTGACTTCAAATACAAATATATAAGATATTTCAATTTTCAGTTAATATTGTATAGATAACAATTAACTGCACTGTGCTCATTAATCAATTCCTACAACATGGCAGGAACAGAGCATTTTGCTATATGCCTTGATGTCTTTAAGTATTCCTTTCTGAAATACCTTGTTAGTTATTGCAACACCGCACTGTCTCATATTTAGTTTATTGATATGTAATTTTAATATTTACAAGGTTTGTATATCTATTTTTTAGGAATAAAGAGGAATATCTCCTTTTTCTACAATAAATACTCTTGTATCATTGAAGAATTATCGTGCTATTTTCTTCTTGCTATCTACCTTGGTCTCTGTAGAAGACTCTACATGTGAGAGTCAGTTGAGAGTTTATAATATAAGTACCTTGCTTGTTCTTGGGAGTATTAAGTGATGGAGTAATTCGAAATATTCCTTTAGTTTCCTAGTTCTATCAACAATACAGATATCAGTATTGTTTATGTATCTCTATACCGTCTAACTCTAAACAAAACTTGATATGGAGAGAGAACCCACTCATCTGTTTGTTTTGGTTTAATTTTTTTGTTTTTTTTATTATAGATGCTAATATTCCTAGAACTGTGCACATGCTGTGCAAGAAAGAAGGATGTAAGTGTTGGAAATCTTGATATGGAGGAAGCAAAGTGTTGCACTCTATTTCAACGGTGATCTTTTAAAAGTTAATGAAAAGGTGAAATTCAAAAGCATAAAATGGCCTACAGGCAAGTGACAGTAACAATGTCTTTCGGAGTTTGGAGAAAGTTGTTATTCAAAATTTTCACATATATTATGAAAGCAAACTGTGACAACATTTTAATTACTTGAAGGAAACTGAAACTGAACTACTTCTCTGTTTCTTCAATATTTATTTTCAGGGTTTTAATACACTAGATTATAACCAGCTCAATTTAAACAAACATATTTGACTTTGTTATTTCTATTGAATCCAATCAGTTACAGAACACTCAATCCTTTCTCTTTCCATCAATTGTGTCCAGAAAATACAGGCATAGGCAAGGATCTTCTAGTCTTTTGTTTTTTATAAGACGGACATAATAGCATTACTCAGTCAATGAAAAGACAAATTTTAAGTGGTGCATCCTACATACATTTATTTAGTGAAATGTGTCAACTTGATAACAGTTTAATTGTAAAATTAAAAGATCTTAAACATTTTATAATTTTCAGAAATCCCAGGGGCTTAATGTTCTGTTTTGTCTTTCAGCATTATTTTGAATATGTATTTCAATGTATAGGCCATATGCCTAAAACAGGAAGATCTTAATACTGTCAAAGTAGAACACAACTGAAGTGCTCAGATGGATCTACATAAAGTGATAAATTAATTTTTTCCTTGAATTGAGAGTTCTCAGGTTATGCTGTCTTACTTCATCATAATATCCATGAAAGTCTCCTATTGCTTAGGGTGTACAGTCTACATTGTCCAGTGGAAGAATGAAAAGTTAAATAGAGCAATGCTGGCTAAATCCCATTGGATGGAATGTTCACACTCAGTGAATTTAGATTCAATGTATATTCTTATTTTACTCTTATAGGCTACAAGTATTCTTATGAGGTTATAATGAACAACCTTCAGCACACCTCCAGTAGATCAAATTAAAAATAATCACAGCTTTTCCCATCTTGCCTGGATTAATTTTGAAAGACCTAAACTTGGATGTAGAGCAGCAGTTCATCTTAAAACCCAATAATCCACTAGAAGCCAGTAGCAAAGTGAGTCCTCCACCTCAGAATTAGTACTTAAGTACTCATACACATAGAATGCTCTGGTCATGTGAGTTGAATCTTGGCTATCTATCTAATAAAAGGGATGGAGGACATGGATGTTGTTTACTAGATTATTTTTGTCTTGGTTATGATTTTACTTTAATGCCTATAAATATAAAAGTAGCAGATAATAGACAGACAAGTATACCATTTCCCCCAGGCTACAGTAAAAAGAAAGCAATGTCCAGAATAAGATGTCACATTCCCTTCACCTATAGACAGTTAGAAAGTATTCCAGCCTCTCTATAATATAGAGATATTTTTGCAGTTACTTGGTAAACTTGTACCTTTTAAACTGAAAATATATATCTAAATTCCATTTTACTTATTTTATTATCCATAGTTACTGCTAAGGAAATCTATTTATTTAGGCTATATTATTCTTGTTACTACTGTTTTTTAAGGAGATTTACTCATAGCCTTGTGCCTACCTGAGAAGCAATCTAACAGTGAACTCTATATCTCCAGATTTCTTTCTTCCTTTGATTTTTAGATGGTGTCCTTATAGTGCCCAGACTGCAACCCCTCCATAGATAACATTGCCTTTAACTTGTGATCTTTGTAACTTAACTTCCTGAGTAGCTAAAATCATAGGCAGGGACCACCATGCCTAGACTATATTCATTCTAAATAAAAAGTGAAGTCAAAAGAATGAGACCTACACTGGATTATGATACAATAACCGAGGATGAGGTCATGAAGTGCTTAAGAGGGCTGTGGAATTAGGCCACATCTTATGGAGACACAAGACTGGAAAATGGTTCTCAAAGTTAAGTCCTAACAAAAAATATTGACAACTAATTACACACTGAAACCATGGATATAATCTTATTAAGCGCCAGGTTATCAAAAATTGAACTGAAATACATCTAGACTCTATTACATTACACATACTAATATGTCACTTTTAGGGTAAAGTATTTTCTCTGTTGCATTGACCAAGTTTCCCTGTCCTTCAAAATTAGGATTTAAAGGTTAAGGTATATTTAGTTCTCTTTAAAGGTTTGTAAACATACTCTTATTTATTCACATTCATTTTACTTGTTTAAGCAAATATATTTTAATGTATACAATATGCATTTCATTAGCTTTTTATTTCCATGTCCATGGCTTAACACATCTACATTATACAGATAATTTACTTTGTCATAGTTTACTTTTTATATAAGTTAATTGTTTTATATTCAATGTTACCCCAAAATTTTAACATATAAAAAGTCTTTGACTATCAGCATGGTTTGACATGAATTGATTCCTGCAAATCTATTCACATTAATACTTAATTGCAGAGAAAATATCAGAGATTAAAGCATGTTTTCTTTTGCTCCATCATAAGTCTAGATCAAGAACAATAGCACTGCAATATATGTAGAAGAATAGACTAGAAAAACTGGAGATGAATGTCAACAAAGTTTCTTTTTAAAACTCTTTCTGTGGTATACTTGAGCTTTAAAGAAGGATTAAACGGAAGTGAGGGGATGCTGTGTGAGCTGTGTGCAGTGGACATCCATTGTTAGCACAGCCCCTAGGACCTAAACTTCAAAGTCTGCCTTACTTTGTGGCATAGCCCTAGATCTATAGGGGAACCTGCTGCCTTACTTCCTGGTCCTACTCTGGATCTAAGGGTGAACATGATCATCAGCTGCACAACTGTCCCTCTAAGCAGAGAAATGAGAAGTAATGGGGACCTGGGGGTAAATGTCCTGGGGCACATCCCTGGTGGAGCCCAGAAAAAGGAGTCCCAGGCTGAGATGCTGACTAAGCCACCTGTTTCAATGTCAGTGTTTCTATGTGATGTTGGGACATTGTACTTCCCTGATAGTTATTACTTAGGAGAGTCAAATACTATACATTGAAAAGTACTTTACAATACCTATTCAAGTACCTGTGGGTGTCTCTAAGGATTAACTTTTATCCTAAACATAAGTGGATTTAAAATCACCACGGTAATGCATCTCTGGATTTTGAGAAATCTTTAATTGAAGATAGAATACTAACCCCATATGTGAGTGGCATCACACCATGCACTGGAGTTTTCTAGTGAATAAAAAGGGAAGGGTAAATGGAGCATCAGCATCCATTTCTCTCTCTCTCTCTCTCTCTCTCTCTCTCTCTCTCTCTCTCTCTCTCTCTCCTCCTAACTGTGAAGACAGTGGGACTGTCCCTACCATTCCTGCACCCATGCTTCCCACATCACACCGGACTACCGTAGTTCTAATTAAGGTTGCAGTCTATCATGACCTGATAGCTCCACTAAGCTTAGTGCAAAATGGATGACTCCTTATAACAGCAGGTGTTGCCAATCTCTATCTCTAGAGAGCCTGATATCTCCTACTCTACACAAGAAGATTTAATAGTCCTTGACAGAACTACAACTTCCTCTTTTCCTGACAACATCCAACCTAATGGGGGAGCTAGAGATTGGACCAAATGAAATGAAGAGATTTGCAGAGCCATAGGAGCAACAATATGAACCAAACTCCAGTGTTTACAGAAACAAAACCATCAACCAAAGAGCTCACATTGAGTGACCTATGGTTCCAACTGTTTATGCAGCAGATAATTACCTTTCCTAGATCAAAGGGAGGAGAGGCCTTTGATCAAGATAAGACTAAATGCACCAGTATAGGAGAATGCAAGGACTGAAAACCAGGAGTGTGTTGATTGGTAAACAGGGAGAGGGGTAATGGTTAGGGTTTACTTCCTCTATGAACAGAATAAAATTTCAGATGCAACTGCATGCAGTGTACACTTTTCTACCTATATGTAGGATGTAGAAAGAAACACATCATATGTACCACATAGGCTATTTGTGCTTTCCTTGTTAACCTTGAGGGACACTGATCTTTTCTGACAAGGGGTGCCATCATCACCCTTCACTAGTCTCAGTGCTGTGCTCTTAAAAAATGGTGCAAATAAATTCTGTCCCACTAATTTTCTCAGATACCAGTTGTCGTATATTTTTTTCTGATTGTATGCTTATTCATTAAGTCTATTGAAAGTGTGAGCAGAACACTAAATTATGAGAGTATTTTCAACTTCTGAATATTTGTTATTTAATATGAATTAGATACCTAAATAAAAGTATGTTCTCTATTTTCACAGGATTTTGTTTGACATCTGTTTGGTGCCATTTAAGCCACATATTTAGTAGAATTTAAAACAAGAAACAATAACGTTATAGTTCTTCCAAGATACTTGATGCATGTCTACAAAAAGTAATTTAATACAACTATTTAGGAAGGTGCACCATGCTAGAAAGCCTGGTAAGGGAGAACTGGATTGGAAGCGCCAGGGACCCAAATGGGATGGTAGGATCTTTACCTGCTTCTCACACCAGGTCTGTGTCATTTAGTCACAGCTTCCTTATAGAGAGTTGTCACTATTAGTCACATAGGAGCAGTACCCCTCAGACCCTCCAGATGTAGATAAGGCATCCCTAACATCTTAGACCAAGTCAATAGGAAGCACCTGCTGTCAGACCCCATCAGACCCCAAAGCTGTATGTCAGATCCTATCCAGAAGTATTAAAGTGCGTGTGAGAATAACTCCATCTCTTGAGAACATTTGTTGTATAAGGGCTTTAACACTTCCTGGGAACCTTATCCCAAAGCTTTCACTGCTAGAAGCTCCCCTGAACCTCTGGTTTCTATGGGTTCCTCTGTTGGTTCAGCTCTGCAGAGGGGAGGAACTCGGCTGCTCAGCGTCAGAAGCAGTAGCAGCACCATGGCAGTGCTGCAGATGCACTTCCTCCTCCTTGCTCTCACAATACCTCCTTCATTCAAGTATTGTCCATTGAGAAAATTGCCTGCTTCTGATTGTTCTCAGGAAAGTCTATGGGACATTTATTTTATTGATGATTGATGAGAGTTGACACAGCCCATTGTGAGACAAGATGTCTTGGGTTTTGGAGAAAAGTACTTGAGTAAGCTTAGGAGAGCAGGCCAGTAAGCAACACTCCTAAACAAACTTATGTGGTTGACAGCATAACATTCTGGAAAAAGGAAGCATACACTTGAGTGTGAAATCTCAAGGTAATGTCCAAAAGGGAAGGAAGGGAAGTTTAGAAATACAAATTGATAATTAAGGTCTTAAAATTTGGGAAATGAAGAGAAAAATCTTAAACAAAATAGGAAGTCAGGATGAGTCATAAGCCAAAGAAGAAAATATGTTTTATAAATCACTTTCTCTTTTTTTTGCATTAATATAGAGTTTAGAGATTTTTTTTTCAATTTTCTATATTCCTTGATTACATTCCAAGCGCCTTACCCTTTCCTGGTTCCTCCATCCCCATAAGTGCCATAAGTACTCATCCCTCTCCCTATTCCTCAATCAATCTCCAATTTAACTGTCCTGGTACACCCCTACAATGCTGGATCAAGCCTTTCTAGGACAGGACCCTCTCCTTCCTTCTCCTTGGGAATCATTCATTATGTTAATTGTGTCTTTTTTTGTATTTGTTGTTCAAAGATCATTTTCTTTTTTTTTTTTATTTTCTATATTCTTTGTTTACAATCCAAAGGCTTTCCCCTTTCCCAGTTCCCCCCACTGTATGTCCCAAAAGTCCGCTCCCCCCCATCTATTCCACAATCATCCCCCCACCCCATTTCTCTGTTCTGGATCTACAAAACTGGATCCAAACTTTTCAGGCCCAGGGTCCTCTCTTTTCTTCTTCTTGAGAATCATTTGATTTGCTAATTGTGCCTTGATTATTTAGGGCTTCTGGGATCATTAATATCCACCTATCAGTGATTGAATTTCATGTGTATTCTTTTGTGATTGTGTTAACTCGCTTAGGATGATATTTTCCAGATCTAACCATTTAGCTCCAAATTGCATGAATTCATTATTTTTAATTGCTGAGTGTTAATTGTGTCTTGAGTATTCAGAGCTTCTGGCCTAAGTAATATCCACTTATCAGTGGCTGCATTCCATTTGTATTCTTTTGTGATTGGGTTACCTCACTTTAGATGATATTTTCCAGTTCCAACCATATGCTTAAAAAATTCTTGAATTCATTGTTTGTAATTGCTTTGTGGTAATCCATTGTGTAAATATACCACATTTTCTGTGCCCATTTCTCCATTAAGATACATCTGCGTTCTTTCCAGGTTCTGACTATTATAAATAAGGTTTCTATGAATGTAGAGGAGCATGTGTCCTTATTACATGCAAGGGAATACTCTGGGTATATGCCCAGGATTGGTATGGGAGGCTCCTCTGGAAGAGTCATGCCAGGTTTTCTGAGGAACCACTAGGGTGATTTCCAGAGTGGTTGTACCAGATATCAATCCCACCAACAGTGGGGGAGTGTTCTTCTTTCTCCACATCCTCACCAACACCTGTTGTCTCTTGAGTTTTTAATCTGAGCAATTCTGACTGGTATGAGGTGAAATCGAAGGGATGTTTTGATTTGCATTTCCCTAATGATTTAATGATTCACTTTCTAACTTTAAGTATTAGTAAATTTTAAAAAGGGACTTAGAGAAAATCAAAGTGCAAGGAGTTCAGGTTATATTGACCCATGTTGAAGTGATTGTAAGACATAAAGACCAATTTCCAGTACAGAAAAGAAGAGAGGGGAAAACATGGGTATTTGTAAACCAACAGATAACCTAGGTCAGTTCCAGGCATTTATGAAGTTTCTATTAAATGAAAGAAACTATAGATTAATATCTAAAACTAGAGGCAATCAGAGGAGGTGGGACACTAGGCAACGAGTGCCTTCTCATTGTGATAGGAACAGGAAGATCTGGTTGGCAAATAACAATAGTAAAACAATACATATCTGAAAAGACATTTTTAAAAGTAAGTTGAATGTAATTGCCAAATTGGAAATTATGACAGTTTATAGAGATAAATATAATAATTACCCTGATTGAAGAGTAAGTAGTGCAAATAAAAAAAAAACATAGCCATGTAACTAAATACGAATTGATGTTATGTGAACAAATATTTTAAGGCTAGAAAGATGACTCAGGAAGAAAAGGCCATTGCCTCACAAGGATGATGATTTGAGTTTAATCCTGATAGTGAACTTTTATAGACAGGGTTTGCTGTTCTGGAAGAATTGGGTTTGGATGGTGCCATATTCCATTGATTCCTGTTATTAATGTCTAACAGGGTCTATATGTTAGACCCAGAGAAACATTAGTAATGTTTCTAGGTTTGCTTTTTGCCATCTGGCTATCTCTGGTGTTAGTTGGTCCTGCTGTGACTTGCTGCTGCTTATCCCTCTTGTGTGCCTCCCTAGCAACACGAGGACCAAAACCCAGAGTTTGTTTCAGCCCTGCTGAATCAAAGGAGAGATGATGGCCTCACATCTAATCGTGGGATTCCATGTAGAACAGATATCACCTAGGAGACTAGGTGCACAGATGGATATGGCAGTGCTGCACAGCTCCTGGTTGTAGGTGAGATCCTGGTGGGATGTGTCACATGTGCACTTCTACTTGGTGATCCATGAGTACCTGTCTGCACCTCAACAAATTCATAGGAGGAAAGATGGTGGTACTTCACCTCTAAGCACAGTACTATTTATAACTGCCTCCCTGTAGGCCAAATGACCTCTGACAGCTTAGGTGCTCAGCTAGGTGTGGTGCTGCCAAGATACTGGGTACAGGTGAAGTCCTGCAGGGAATATGTGAAGTGTTATTCTACTAAAGTGATCCATGCATACCTGTCTGCACCTAGACACAGTCACAGGAGCAAAGGTCACAAATGTACTTACTTATAAGAATAGAAAATATATTTACAGACCAGGAAATTTGCACTTAAAATGAAGGTGCTCACAGAGCCATTTGCTTTGGGGATGTTTGAAGTAGAAGCTTTTTACATATCTCATAATTTGCATCCCTAAACTGGTTACTCTGTACTTCCTCCAGGCCAAGATTTGCACATGTCCTGGTCTGTTAAAATGACCATATCTTAGTGTTACTCTTTTTCCCGTTTGTCTTCTAAGGATTCACATGATTCCATTGCTTCCACTGCAAGAAGAAAGCAAGGCAGGCAGGCAGACAGGCAGGAAGGAAGGAAGGAAGGAAGGAAGGAAGGAAGGAAGGAATAAAAATAAAGAAAAGGAAGAAATAAAAGAACAAAAAAAAAAAACTAAAGTAAATGGCAGATGAAATATGGCCAAACTCAAGAATAGACAAATGGGACATCATAAAATTACAAAGTTTCTGTAAGGCAAAGGACACTGTCAAAAGGGCAAATCTGCAACCAACAAATTGGGAAAAGATCGTCACCAACCCCACATCCGACAGAGGGCTAATATCCGATATATACAAAGAACACAAGAAGTTAGACACCAGAAAAGCAAATAACACTATCAAGCCAGGGGGTACAGAGCTAAACAAAGACTTTTCACCTGACGAACTTGAGATGGCTGAGAAACACCTTAAGAAATGTTCAGCATCATTAGTCATCAGGTAAATGCATGTCAAAACAACCCTGAGAATTAACCTCACACCAGTCAGAATGGTTAAGATTAAAAACTCAGGAAGCATCAGATGTTGGCCAGGATGTAGATAATGAGAAACAGTCCTCCACTGCTGGTGGGACTGCAAGCTGGTACAACCACTCTGAAAATCAGTCTGGCAGTTCCTCAGAAATCTGGACACAATATTTTTGGAGGACCCTGCCATACCACTCCTGGGCATATACCCAGAAGATTTCCCAGTATGAAATAAGGATACCTGCTCCACTATGTTCATAGCAGCCTTATTTAAAACAGCCAGAAGCTGGAATGAACCCAGATATCCCTCAACAGAGTAATGGATACCAAAAATGTGGTATATTTATACAATGGAGTACTATTCAGCCATTAGAAGCAAGGAATTCATGAAATCCCTAGAGAAATGGATGTAGATGGAGAACATAATAATAAGTGAGGTAACCCAGTCTCAAAAGAATACCCATGGCATGCACTCACTGATAAGTGGATGTTAGCCTAGAATCTTGGGACACCAAAGACACAATCCACATACCAAATGATGTCCGAGAAGAAGGAAGGAGTGGATCCTGGATCTGGAATGGCTCAAAGCATCAGTGTAGGGCAATACCAGAACAGAAAGTGGGCAAGGGCGAATGGGGTAACAGGGGAGGTAAAAGGACATATGGGACCTTTGGAAGGGGAGCCAGAAAAAAGAAAATAAAATATAAATAAAGAATATATCCCTTTAAAAAAAACTAAAAAAAAGTAATCATAAAGAAATCTTAAAATGGAGCAAAGGTTACCAATAATTAATTAATTTGCTGTCCACATAAATGTGTTCTGTATTTTCTTCTCTTTACCTTTTCCTCTGCTCTTTCAGTATGTCTCTGTGTATCTTCACACCTGCTTTGGAAGACCAACTTTGTAATCATGGTTCTTTATCCCAGTATTCATTTTAATGTTCTAGGAATAGGAATATCTTTTCATATAACTTCTATTTTGAAATCATTTTTATTATTTTATCATTGGTGTGTGTGTGTGTGTGTGTGTGTGTGTGTGTGTGTGTTTCGTCATAATACTTACAGTAATACTGATGACCTAACACATATTACATAGTAGTTTTATCTTTCAGTTAGACATAGCTATTAAATAATTTTCTTTTAGTACTTATATTATTGTCCATTTACATTATTGTCTTTAGTACAGATCAGCCACTTAACTATTATCTACCATGCAGAGCACTGAAGACCATCCCTGCTGTAAATCAGAAAGGAAAGTAGATCAAAGGATCATCTTCTGTATGACTTTTATAATTGCTAATGGACATAAAATGCACCTAGAGTCGATATTCTAAAATGTCACTGTTGAAATTGTACCACACTTACCAATGTGTGTGTAATGATTACCATACAATTTGATATTCATATTTTATGTTATACAAAACTTTAACTAATGAAAAAAATGTAGTTTAAAAGTAATTTCTAAACAGTGACCTACATTAGGAGAATACTCCATAACTTTTTGAACCAAATGTGTCTTCACAACAGGGAAGAGCAGAGTCCTGTAATTCTTATCTATAGATAGTTAAGATGTAAAATCAGTGAGTGTAAGATGTCCATATTCATAAAATTCAAGTAACCTGTCCTGTTGTGATATTGTCTTGGATCCATATACAGTAAGACTTACACACACACACACACACACACACACACACATATTTTCATGTCAATAGGTTTTGCCCAGCAGTTCAAAGACAATAAATAAAAGCTCTGTGAAAGCTATGGCATATGAAATATATTTGTTGGGCTTTGGTTCAACATTGTTTATGAATAGCGTTGAGGCACTTGTGATATATTTCTTATTTAAGGGATTCTTTCTTGGGGATCTTTCTTAGTTACAATGCTTAGTGCAGATACTACATATATATATGTGTGTGTATATATATATATATATATATATATATATATATATATATATACACACGTGTGTATGTGTGTGTGTGTGTGTTTGTGTGTGTGTGTGTGTGTGTGTGTGTGTGTGTGTGTGTGTTTCAAGACAGGGTTTCTCTGTATAGCCCTGGCTGTTCTGGAACTCACTCTGTAAAATAGGCTGGCTTCGAACTCAGAAATCCACCTGCCTCTGCCTCCCAAGTACTGGGATTAAAGGCATGTGCCACCACTGCCTGGAGATACCTGGTATTTTAAAAACAATCTTCCTAAAGACATACCTATCTACTCTCAGTCATAAACTATATTAATGTATTAGAATTTCAATATTTCAGTGGTATCATCTCAGTTTTCTATTATTTTATTTTATGCAATGTTCTTCTTGCTGCCAACCTTGGTCTCTGTAGCAGAATCTAAATGTGAGAGGCAGTAGAGAGCTTATAAAATAAGCACCTTGCTTATCTTTGGGAGTATTGAGTGATGGAGTAATTCTAAATATTCAATTAGTTTTCTAGTTCTATCAGCAATACGGATTTCAGTACTGTTTCTCTCTCTGTATACTGTCTAACTATGTACAAAGCATTATATGGAGAGAGTACACACTCATCTGTGTGTTTTGTTATTAATTTTCTTTTGGTTTTCTTTATCTTTTCTTTTTTATTGCAGCTGTGATGTTTCCTGATTTTCCTAGGCTGTGCACATGCTGTGTGTGAAAGTAAGGATGTAAATGTTGGAAGTCTAGATATGGAGGAAGGGAAGTGTTGCACTCTATTTCAAACACTTTCCCTGCCTGTCCCCTGCCATAATGAAATATATATATATATATATATATATATATATATATATATATATATATCAGGATGCTGAACTACTACACCCATGGCTACACAGTCTACATTTAACATACAAAACCTATTACAGTTATGTTTGAATAGCAAGTATCCACATAGTTAATTTTGTGATAAATGTCTTAGATTGACAGTCCAAGAGTTATCTCAAGGGAAGAAATCAAGATATTTATTCTACATTAGTCTTGCCATCACCCATCACAGAGAGTAAATTATAAGTAGTGATTAGAACTTATCCCTTTATATATATATATATATATATATATATATATATATATATATGTGATTAGAACTTATCCATATATATATATATATATATATATATATATATATATATACTATTATTCTTTATAACTATCAAAAATGACTCTATCTACCTATCCATCTCTCTATTTACCTATATATATTTCTTTCAATCTCTTTTTAGCTATCTATATTCCATCATATCAGACATATATTTGTGATAGATTTTCATTAATAAAAAATGCTTTTGCCTCAAAAATTGTAAAATGAATATGTTTTAAATCCAAAAGATTGAAGGACATTGAAGTACTTGTCACTGTCAATTATGGCATGAGTCTTTGAATCTTTACATCACAATGGCCTGTCACCCTGACTACTAAAGAATTGTAAGACCTCCGTGGTTTACCAATTGCAGTCTTAGTTAGGTATTTAGTGACTAGAAAGTCATATGTCCCGTGCTATTGTCTCGCCATCAAGAATGCACGCGGACACCAGAATCCTTCTGCAGCAAATCGTTTATTGAATTTTGAAAAGGAAGACCACGAGGCCCCGCGAGCTGTCCCCTATATAGTCCCCAAGATTGTGTGTCCACGTCTGATTGGCCACTTACTCATGATCTCACTGGCACGGCCCGGGGTGGGTACAGACTTGGCGGGAATACACTCTTGCACATGCTCACACAGTTTGTTTCCTGAAGAGAGGTCGGGCTGGTACAGCGGAAGCCAGCGCCACCTTGTGATGGTGAATGCTATCGCGGCTTTCCACAGTCATAATTTCCCATCCATTGATTGGTTCTTGATTCCAAGCTCAACTATAAAGATATGTATACAATAACTAATTAGATTCTTATGATAGTCTAATGGAATCAGCACGAGATCTATCTAGGTTCCTTGAAATCATCAGAACTAAGAAATTGGCAGTGGATTCCTGCAAATTTACATATTAGCAATATTTATTACTAATCCACTAAAGAAGCACAGTTATCATGTAATGGGTGGTATGATTTGAGCTTACAGGAGAATGCTTTCTATATTCCTTGAAATACATTCCTGGCCCTGAGATAGGAATATTTTCTAGACTATCTAACTTTGTTTGCATACTACAAACAAAATTTTTTCTAGTAAACTGGTCAGGTTTAAACTAAACCTATAAGATGTCTGATTTTCAGGAAATTTCTGTTTATTTAACTAGATGTGAATTTTTTATGTTTTCATTATTATAATGTTCATTCAGATAGAAAGGAATCCCTTTGCAAATATGTTCATTTACTTTCAATATTACTTACCATAAAATGGTATTTGTATTATTTTTGAAAAACATCTTTATATTAATGTTTGACCATGTTTGATGGTAACCAAAGGCTGCTATTCCTCCTGACACCTCTAATGTCATGTCTCCTAAATGCTTTTTTCATAACAGCTACTGTCTCTCTACATATTCGTTGAAAGATATATCAGATGTTTTGGGCAAAGTAATCTTCACTTACTATGTGTTTTAATATTAAAATTGAATGTGCAGGTTAGAGAAAAGAACCACAAAGGGAGTAGCTATAAATCAATCTGTCTATTGATCTATCATCCATTTGTCTCTACATTCTATCACCCATATAACTTTCATATACATATGTATGGTTATGAAAATATTATTCCTTACAAAGTATTATAGTTCAACCACTGTTAGAAAACATTTTTACAGACCCTGATTATAAGGAAAGTAAATGCATGAGCCTCTGTGTCAGTTGGCATGAGCTTTAGGATGCTGACATCACAAAGGTTCTTCAGCCTGACTACTACAGAATCCTCAGACCTCAGCAGAATGTCTAGCCACTGTAGTGACCTGTTTGGTGTTCAGGAACAGGAAGGCAAAATTCAAGTTTATTGAAAGGTTTTCTCAGTGAAGCTCCATAGAAAAGGTCCTTTTATAAGTAATTTGTTTCTCATGATTGCCTAATTCTACCAGGAAGTGTTGTCTCTTTATTCCTCCAGATCATATAAACCACCTCTCAATTCAGCCATGGTTTCTTGAAAAGGGAGGTTTTGGAGGAATATTCAAGACCAACCTTCTATTGAAAGAAAATTATTATGTGAGGAAGGGTATGCTTTAAGCATACAGGAGAACAGTTTCTCTAACTTTAAAAAAATATTCAGGTAATGTGTGATTATTTTATGTGCAACCCAATTATTTTAACCACCAAAACTACATAGATGTTTTCGAGAGAATTTATATATATATATAT
Organism: Apodemus agrarius; assembly: GCA_964023405.1. Lineage (NCBI taxonomy): Eukaryota > Metazoa > Chordata > Mammalia > Rodentia > Muridae > Apodemus > Apodemus agrarius. Next base: position 3,318,505 of record OZ030029.1, read on the forward strand.
ATAGATAGATAGATAGATAGATAGATATAGATATAGATATAGATAGATTAGATATAGATATAGATATAGATAGAGATAGAGATAGAGATAGAGATAGAGATAGAGATAGAGATAGATATAGATATAGATATAGATATAGATATAGATATAGATATAGATATAGATATAGATACAGGTGAGGAAAAAACTCACTCATTTTGGATGAAAACTAGACTTATTCCATCACACCTTCCCCTGCTTACCAACACCTCTCAATTTTCTGACCTCGAATTTAACCAGATATGTAACAATTGTGCAGTGTGGGAACAAATGGCACAAGAGTAAAGAGGAAGAGCCACAAGAGCTCCATCCCTGGATGCCTCAAACATGAGGAAAACAGAAGTTGGCTACATCCATCATCACAACCTGTAGTCAAAATGTCAGTTCCCCTACCATAAGTCTAGTAAGAATATATTACCCTCACATTTATCAGGCATCAGCTTGTTTGACCTTAGAAGGATCCTGTCCACCACACCTCAAAACCCTACATCTCCTGAGTGTATAGATGAAGCATCTTCCAACACCTCTAACCTGATATTCTGGTTCACAAACCTTGTCCCAGAGACTCTGATGTGAATATCTCTTTCTTCTCCACAATAAAGGAGCCAGTTCTCCAAAGCTTTTCTGCGGTGTGTTCAGTGCCTGTGCCCTCATTGCCCACTGAGATCCTGTTCCCTTCTCTTCTAAGTGGTCATCCTTGTGGAATTATCCCAGCAACAGAAACACACTCTTCCTGTGGATATTCCTTAAACATGTCAAGACACTGTTTTAGTCTCTTTGTGGTCACTCTTATAACCAATAGTTTACATGGCAACTTGATGTAAACTAAATTGTATGAGAAGGGAACCTCAATTGTAACACTTCCACTGGATTGGCCAGTGGGCAAGACAGTGGTACATCTTCTTCTTTGTCTAATGATATGAGAGGACCCAGGTCACAGTGGAAAATGCCACCTCTAGCCTGGTGGTCCTGGGTACCATAAGAAACCAGGCTGAGGACACAATGAAGAGCAGGCTAGTGCATAACTTGTTATTATGTAGAAGTAATTAACTGGTGACAAGGGTGAGACAGGTCGTGTTCTCATTCCAGTTTTGTCTATCAGAAAATGATCTAATAGCAGTCCCACTATAAAAACCTTAATACATATTTATATAATTTTAGAAATTCTTTTAGTGTCATCATTAAGAGTTAAGAAATCATCTGTCTATGTATCATCACTAGGTGACAGTATATCTCTGTAGATCAGCAGAGATATGCTCTCAATGGTAGGCTAATAACTGGCAATGGTTATAAATGTTTAATAATATCAAGAAATGTATTGGCAGTAATCTTTACTGAAATGATTTTCTCTTGGGCTTTGCCTATGGGAGAAAATCTGTTTGGGATATTCAGAGGCAGACTATCTCAGGGATATCTGTTGGTTATTAGCTGGTCCTATGATCGCTGCTTACAATTTTAAGCACTATATTTAATAAATAGGGAGAGAATGGGCAGCCTTGTACTGTATATGATTTTAGTGAGATGGCTTTAACTTTCTCTGTATTTAATTTGATCCTGGGTGTTGGCTTGATGCATTTTTTAATTAAGTCAACTTATTTAAAGAGTTGACTTAGACATCTGTAATGGTGACTACAAGTACCACTACAGGCTCAATAGTGATGAAAGTAATCTGCTTAGCAATCTCAGAAGGACTATGTAAATCAATGTATCACATGCGGATCTTGCTGAGGAAAGATCCCATGCCTTGAAACCTTCATGTACAATGTACACAAACATATGGAACACAAAAGCACTGCTAATAGGAGACTTTGTAGCACTTAATTGTTAAATAAAAAAAATGTGATGTCTTATCCCTGCAGTTTAAAAATACTCCTGTAAGCTCTAAAACAAATCAAAGTAAGCATAACCAAGAGCAGCAGATTGCAAGATATAATCAAAATGGAGGCTGAAATAAATAAACTAGAAGAAGACATAGAGAACAATACAAAGAGTAAATGAAAGGAAGAGTTGGTTATAAGAGAAAATCAACAAGATATACAAACTCTTATCCAAAATTTCCACGTAATCTGCCACAAAGCAATTCTCAGCAGACACAAGAAAACTGAAAGAGCAGACTTTGTTCTCTCAGAAAACATCAAAACCATACAGGATCCGAATTTAAAATAACAAAGTAAATATACAAATGAACAATATCAGAAACCACAGATAGACCAGAACAAGACACACTGAGAGAATCCAAGGAATCATTAGGTCATACTTTAAAGAGATGTACTCAATAAAACTGGAAAACCAAAAACAAATGGATGATTTCTTAGTAGACACCACATAATAAAGTTAACTCAAGACGAGATAACCCATTTAAATAGACCTATAACCCCTAATTAGTTTGAAAAAAGCTCATGGCGAGAAGAATATCCAGCAGTTATTCACAGAACTGTTAATACCTATACACCACAAGTCATTTCAAAATTTAGGAACAGAAGGAACAACATAGCCAAATTCATTTCATGATGCTATATAGTAATCTGAAATTCTCGGCACAGTCATTACAGAAAAACAATTACAGACCAATTCCGATTAGGAATATACACACTGACATACTTAATGAAATACTTTCAACTTTTACCAAGGCAAATAAAAAAATAGGACATCCATGATGTCTAAGTAGGGTTCATCCTAGAGGGGCAGGTCTGATTCAACCCATGCCAGCTGGCAGAGTTTCTCCATGTTACCAAACAATGAAAAACAAATCAGGATCATCTCCTTAATCATTATAAAGAGCTTTGTTAAAACCCCAAACCCCATAGGATATAGTCTCAGAGAAATGATTAAATATACAAGGAACCACACAAATTTGGATAGTATAATTTAGCAACCATGAAATCTTTACTAGGAAGTTCTACAGGTGTTAACACCTTTAGCAATGTGGTGCGATAGAAGCACATTTCAAAAAACAAATAGTATTCCTCCTATATACTAATGACAAATAGCCTGAGAAAGGAATGGTGAAACAACACACTTTATCATGGCCACAAACCACAGAAAACATCTTGGGGTAATTCTACCCACACAAAAATTGAGTATGAAAAAAATATAAAGTCTTTATAGATAGAAGTTAAACAGGATGACAGAAGATAACCATTGGTTATACTCACTGATCACTGAATTGCCCAATCTTTAGAGAAGCTTCCTGTATCACGTGATGGGAGCAGATACAGAGATCCAGAGCCAAGCATTAGGGGGAAATCAGGGAATCCCATGACATAAGTGGAGGAAAGATTGTAGAAACTAAGTGGGTCACGGACAACAGGAGAGCTCAGTCCTCAGGGTCAATGATTCAAGGCCCATAGGTGTTCATTTATATGTAAGCAACGACTACAGAACCCAGGTTGGTCTAAACTGTGCAATAATGTTGTGATTGTTAAGCTTGGAGTTTAAGTTGGACTCCTAACAGTAGAGAGGGGCTGTCTACTACTCTTTTGCTTCTTTGTGGGACCATTTTCCTCCTAGTGGATTGCACATCCTATATTCAGCTTTCTAGTACCTTGTTATGTTCCTGGATTCAGTTTCTGAGTATTTTATTTAGTATTTCTGCATCAATGTCCATGAGAGAAATAAGTCTGAAGTTCTCCGTTTGTTGTGCCTTTTTTGTGGCTTAGGTAGAACTATGACCTAACTAAGGTAGAACTATGACTCAACAGGGTGTTTGTGATGTCATAGAAGGAATTTGGCGTGTTCCTTTTGTAAATCTTTTTTTTTTTTTTTTTGGAAGAATTTGAGGTATACTGGAATTTGCTCTTCTTTGAAAGTCTCTAGAATTCTGTACTAAAACCACGTAGCCCTGGGCTTTTTATTTTTTTATTTGGTTGGAAGAATTTAAGTGACTGCTTCTATTCCCTTTGGGTTTATGGGGTGTTTAAAGACTTTACATGATCTTTAATTAACTTATGTAATTAATATTTTCTAAAACATCTTCTGTGTGATTAATATTTTCTAATTTTGAAGAGTACAGGTTTTTAAAGTAAGACCTAGTGATTCCTTGAATATGCTCCGTGACAGTCGTTGTGTCTTCCTTTTCATTACAAATTTTGTTGATTTGAATAGTGTGTGTATGTGTTTGTGTACGTGTGCGTGTATGTGTGCGTGTGCGTGTGCGTGTGTGTGTGTGTGTGTGTGTGTGTTTGTGTGTGTGTATTTGGATATTTTGATAGTTTATCTTGATTTTCTCAAAGAACTGTCTCCCTGATTCACTTCCTCTGTCTTTTTTCTTTTTTCTTTGTTTCTTACTGGTTGAATTTAGCCCTCATTTTGATTATTCCCTGCCTCCTGCTCCTCTTTGTTTTGTTTTCTTCTTTTTTTTTGTAAAGATTTTAGTTGTTCTTTAGAATTCATGATATGAGAGTTTCTAATATCTCTATGGAAAACACTTTGTGCTATGAATTTTCCTGTTAGGACTCCTGTCATTGTGTCCTATAAATTAGAGCAGGTTGACCCTTCATTTCAATTCTAGAAAGTCTTAAAATACTTTATTTCTTATCTGATCCATTGGTCATTGAACAGATAGTGGTTCCATTTCCCTGAGTTCATAGGCTTTCTAGCTTTACATTTATTAACTTTTGTAGGACTGGATTTGCAAAAAGATATTTTGTAAATTTGGTTTTGTCATGCAATATCTTGTTTTCTCTGTCTATGGTAATTGAGTGGTTTGTTGGGTATACTGCAGCTGGCATTTCTGTTCTTTTAGGGTCTGTAAAACATCTAATCAGGATCTTCTAACTTTCATAGTCTCTGGTGAGAAGTCTGGTATATTTCTGATAAGTCAACCTTTGTATGTTACTTGACTTTTCCCAGTTATTGCTTTTGATAGTTTTTGTCTGTTTATTGCATTTGGTGTTTTGATTATTATGCAACTGGAGTAATTTCTCTTCTGGTCCAATCTATTTGGAGTTCTGTAGGCTGCAGTTTGTTTAGGGACATGTGTTTTGTTGTTGTGGATATATATATATATATATATATATATATATATATACACACACACACACATGTATATAGACAGTCTGAGTTTGCCTAGCAAGCCTTTGGACTTGATTTGGATCAGTATTTCCTCACTGTACAGTTTGGGAGTATATGATCTACTATTTCATGTTGATTTCAAAAGGGAGTACAGTTATGATAATGGATGAATCTAAAAAGTGTCTTCAATCTTAAAAGACTGCTGAGGCTGTGGTGGACTATGGGGAATTTCATTTAATGTATTTTGTGTAAGGGTATGTGTAGGTGTCGCCCCCATGCACTCATGAGTATGAATAAGTTATGGGATCCAGGGAGTGGAATGTGGTTGATTGAAAATGCTTACCCCATGAGAAGTATGTAATAATCAGACCTGTGTCCATATTTGGGAAGGTATAGCTTTCTTACAGGAAGTATGTCACTGCATGTCACAATGGAGATGGGTCTTTGATGCTTCTTGAAATTTGCATGTCTGGGCAGTGTGATCTATGTGATTCTCCTGGCTGGTAGTGAAAAATGTCTCCTGCCTGCCTTTTGGTCCTATTATAGAGTGTTTGGCTTCTCCTGCAGCATGTTGTCCTGCATGCTGTCATATCTTCTACAATGATGACAACAGAAGGAAGATCTAAAACTGTAAGTCTTCCCTAATTAAATGTGTTCTTATAGAACAATTTTCTTAGTGATGGATTCTCTTCACTGCAATGAGTGAAGTCACACACAATCTAGAGTGACACAGTGAGTAGTTACAGGAATGACCCAAGCCTTCTGATATAGCCCTATAGATCATGTGTGAAACTCCTGGGATACCTGCTGATTAAATCTGTGAACAGTAAATGGAACCAGCCACAGTAAAAGAAATAGATTAGAGGTTACAAATCTGAAATGGTTTAGATAACAGACATGTAGATCTAGAGTTTGGTCTTCCTCCACCTGGTTTTTGGTCTTGTTTTGGTCCAGTACTTCCTCACTCTTATATTTTTACTGTTACTCTATATCCTATGATTTTGGGAGTATGTGACCTACTATTCAAGTTGGTTTTATAAATTATTACAGTTAACAGAATATATGAATCTCAGAAGAGACTTGCCATGTTTAAATGTTGAGGCTCTGCTATATGGAGACTACTGAAGGTGTATTTAAGGTATTTTGTGTAAGGGTTTGCCTAGGTGTAGCCCCGATATATTCAAGTGTTTGTATAAGCTTATGGGTTCCAGTCAGTAGAATGTGATTGATTGACCATGCTTACCCCATGAGAATTGTGGAATAATCTGACATATCCATATTAGGGAATGTTTCTTGAAATTCTCATATCTGGGCAGTGGTATATAGAATGAGGGTCCTCCTGGCTGGATGTTGGAGAGTATTCTGCCTGCTTTGGTTCACAATGTAGAATATTTGGCTTCTATATCAACCTACATTCCTGCATAATACTGTACTTCATGCCATGATGAAAACAGAAGGAAACTCTAAAACTGTAAGCCAGCCTCGATTATATGTCTTCCTATATAAGAGTTGTCTTAGTGATACTCTATATGGCAATGAAAACTTCACTAAAGAAGAAATGGATGCCACAGGCTGGAACATTTTTGGGATAGGGGTGACCATGGTTTTGATGAGGAATGCAGATTTTGTGACTATGGGAAACAATGGGATGGTTTAAGTAGGGCTCAATTGTACAAAGTAGTAATTCATTGAAGACAGTAGTGCTCAGAGTGATTTCAGCTATGGAGGCCTGGTTCAATGGCCTTCAGAGGAATAGAATTTTAGGATGTGGCATAAATACCATTTTTCTAATAGTTGGTGAAGGTCTTGTTACCCATGTCTTTAAAGTATGCCTGAGCATAACGAAAGTGATTTAGAATAATTACTTTAATAAAGAAGTTCTCAAAGCCAACTCACTAAAAGTTTCTCCTGTGCTTCAATCTTATGGGACAGGGTTTAATCAAGTGTACCAAACCAAGAAAGAAAAAAATACAAAATGTATGTTTCAGAGAAATGGAGAAACAGGAAGTAGAATAAAGCTAAATCCTGAGTTGAGGAATATTAAATAGGATTAAGGGTGTGGTAATATTGGAGTAAGATCCCACCTAGCCTACTGTTTATGCTTTTGTAATGGACCAAGAGAAAGTTAAACCATTTTAGGCACTATTGTGACCCAAAATTATTCCCATTTGGACATGAGGAAACATGATCATGTTTCAAATTGAGAAGGGGTGGATTGTGATGGCTATTCTCAGTTGTCAACTCTGTATGTAATGAACTATATCCAGAAATGGAGGCTATAACTGTGATTCAGATCATGAGGCTTAAAAGCATAGTATTTTAATCCAAATCCTGAACTGGAAGGACATAAGAATTATTTCAGATCTAGAAGCATATTGCCCAGGAAAACCCTAGGTTCAGGCATGGTGGAATTTATCTTTAATTCCAGGAGACAAAAGCAAGTTTATTTCTTAACTGGGATTTTATCTATGTCAGGTTTGCCTATGGCTATGTATGTGCAGGAATGTTTTTAGTGTTATTTGATGTGGTAAAACCACAATAGACTCACATTGTGTGGCATCATTTTAAATATTGGTAGTCTACAACTGTATAACTGTGTTCAGTGTATCATGACCTTTAATGGAAAGAATATCCATTTGTATACACTGTGTTAAAATATTTCAGTTATATGAATTAAATTATAGCACTATGCATACTGAAAAGGAATCATATTGGGAAATCACTCATGCTGGGTGTGACTTAGTATATCTTTGTAGAAATGTAGGAAGCACTGATTTTTAATGCCAGGTTTAACACTAGGTTGGAAGATGACTGATGATCTTACATGCTTTCTTTTTATTTTTGAACATAGTGAAGGATGTGTCTTCGTCTTACATGCTTGCATATTTAATTGATTTTACTAATTTAAAGATTATGGGGTACTTTTGATATCAGATAAATATCTGTAGGTTTTTTGTTTTGTTTTGTTTGCTTGTTTTTTGTTGTTTTTTTTTAAACAGGCTTTCTCAGTGTATCTCTGGCTCTCTTGTAAATCAGTCTGTACTCCAAACTGGCCTTGAACTCAAAAATCCACCTGCCTATGCCTCCCATGTGCTGGGATTAAAGGCGTATAATATCTGTAATTTTAAGAAACTTTTTTTTAATTCTTCATTTTATGAAACAAGAATATCCTCATAAGTCAATTGATTCACTGTTTTATTTTGTATAAAGTTACTTCTCATTGCTGCAGACAGGAAAGTATCACAAATCCATCACTTATGTTGCTTCAGGTGTTAATTGCTATGTTGTCTACAGTAATTACCTTTTTAATGCAGTTTGTACTTGTAATGTTTCCCAAAACTCATGATTATATTTTATATTCAGGCTTACTCAATCTCACAGTCAACATTATTTAAATAGTATAATTCAAAGTAAAACAATAACATTAGTTGTATCTTAGCATTCAATTTTTTAAATAAAAATGAAAACTTTCAGAATTTATTATTTCAATACTGGAAACCTTATTCTGGACTGATGAAAAGGTTAATCATCTTTTGAAACTTAGTTTATATTTTAAAAAGGAAAATTATATTTTTACCTCATTTGTCAACTCATTCTTTAGGATAAATAACTAAATTTGATTTAACAAGTGCTACTGTTGTGATACAAGATTTACCAACAGGAAATAATTTAAACTCATGAGGAAGGACAATTTTAAGTAAACATACTAATATTAAATACAATCAATAATCAAAATAATTTATAAACTGGTGAGAAACGTGGACTGTAAATAAATTTTCTATATTAATAAATTTAATTTCCTCATTTTAAAATTAAAGGTAATAGAATTTTTATATCTTCTCACTGAAAATTACTGTATCTTCTGAGTTTTTTCCTAGACATTTACATGTATAATTTATTTATCAATGAATTTCTGTTATTGCTGTACATGTGGATTTTAATAATATATATCATAGTTTAGTTTTTATTAAGATAATAATTTATTATTTATTTGGGAAGTCTGTTACTTTAAGATTCATGTCTTTAAGAAAAATTCATTTAGGTAAACATTATTTCAACTGTTTTCACATCTGTACTTATTTATGCAGCAGAGGATGGCCTAGTCAGTCATCAATGAGAGGAGAGGCCCTTGGTCCTATGAAGTCTCAGTGTCCCAGTGTAGGGAAATGCTAGTATAGGGAATCAGCAGTGGGAGGGTTGGTGATCAGTATGATGGGGGATCTGAGAGGTGGTTTTTGGAGGAGAAATAAGGAAAGGGAATAAAATTTGAAATGTAACTAAAGAAAACATCTAATAAAAAAGAAAAAGGAGTAGTATTAAGCATCCCTTGTGCTTTTGTTTGTTTCATTTCTAATATGCAATGTATTTTATTAATTTTTTACCTATGTGTATAACAATGGTTGCCTTCTTCCTGGGCATCCCTACCATATTCTTAACACCGTTTCTAACCCATTCATCTATGAGAGGTCACCCCAACCTGTATCCCCCTTCTCAGGTGCATGAAGTCTCTACAGGATTTGACATCCTCTCACACAATGGGGAGAGACTGTCCTTTTCTGTTTTCCTAATACTTTAAGGGCTTTTTATTTTCCATTACTGTCAGATGACCTTCAATGATGTTTATAGTTATTTTACTTTAAAAAAAATCTAATTGTATATTTATACAGTAAGGTTAAAAAATGAACAAATGTACTATGAGGCTTTATGTTTGTGTCTATTTTCTGGGAGAAAATATAAACTTTCTTATAAAAGATTTAAAGTAAGTGCATACCATGGGTATTCTTTTTAGACTGGGTTACCTCACTTAGTATTATGTTCTCCAGCTCCACCCATTTCTCTAAGAATTTCATGATTTCATTGTTTCTAATGGCTGAATAGTACTCCATTGTGTATATATACCACATTTTTGTATCCATTCCTCCACTGAGGGACATCTGGCTTATTTCCATGTTCTGGCTATTATAAATAAGGCTGCTATGAAGATAGTGGAGCATGCATCCGTATTGCAAGCTAGGGAATCTTCTGGGTAAATGCCCAGGAGTGGCATGGCTGGGTCCTCCAGAAGTATCATGTCCAGTTTGGATGAGGGAGCAGGGGGAGGGAAAAGTGTATGTGGTACCTTTGGGGTGTGGGAAACCAGAAAAAGTGAAATGAAATATAGATATAGAATATATCCAATAAAAAAAGGAAAAAAAGAAAGTGAATGGATACTAATATTGCTAAAAATAAAAAAGGTATAAACCTTACAATTTTTAATTCTGCATTTTATTTGTGGGTGAATTTTAATTACAATATAATTTTAAAATTTCAATTAAATTAATCTGTGTTTACTGCTAGCAGTATAGCAACCTTAAGACTGTGTGCTTATACTTCATAGGGGACTAAGTGAAGTGTTTATAAATGTCCATATGTAAGTTATACATTTTTATTATTTACAGAATCCATAGATTAGCAAGAAAATATTTCCTGTCCATTCAGTTGTGTCTCCTCACTATTTTATAGTAATAAACACTTTCTCCCTGTATGATAACAATTAGTTAATTTACCAAAACAGAAATCATGAATACCATTATATTATTTTTTTAGTTGACACAGACGGTAATTGATATCACCATAGTTGTATGAGCCTCAAATTATATAAGAAATTAATATAACAATAAAACTATACCATTATGATGAACCTCATAATTACACTTCCTATTATCCACAAACAGACAATACTAAAAAATTAAATCCAACAAAGCAAAGCAGTGCAATTTAAAATTTACCCCAGATCAAAGCAGGAAAAATAGAAGACATCCTAAATCATACTGAACTGTATCTTTGGTCCAAATATACAATTTTCCTTTTGATTTAAATAAACAATTATACAATTGTATATTTAGTAAAAATTTGTATAATATCTTACATTTATTGCAATTCATGCATTTTTAAACATCTTATAATTTCTGTATATAGGTAATAAAATAAAATGGATGCGTGCTACTTAATTGTTGAAATTTTTAAAATATTCTTTAATCTTTGGTTGTTTATTTTAATATTTTATATTGAAAGTAGATTATTTTCATATACAGTACATTGTAATCACTGTTTCATGTTCATTTCCCATTCTACTTCTTTCCCTTTCTTTTTCTCTCTATTTTTCTGATTTCTTTCCTTTATCACACTTTCTATTCTTCCTTCCATCCTTCTGTACATCCTTCCTTGCTTCTTCCTTCCTCCTTACCTACCTTCTTTCTTTCTTTCTACTTCTTTCTCCAGTACCCCCATTATTTCTTCCTTAATTCTCTCCTTGAGGAAGTACAGAGTAACTACTTTAGGGATGCACGTAGCATCCACAAATTATGAAAGATATGTAAACAGTTTCTACCTCAAATATCCCAAAAGCAAACGGTTCTGTGAGCGCCTTCATTTTAAGTGCTATTCTCAAATTTCCAGTCCTGTAACTGTATTTTCTACTCCTATAAGAAAGTACATTTGTGATCTTTGCTCCTGTGATTGTGTCGAGGTACAGGTATGCAGGGATCACACCAGTAGGAATGAACATGGGAAACACCCAACCATGGTCCCACCTGCACCCAGGACCTGGACAGCAGTACCACAGCCATCTGTGCGCCTAGTCTGCTAATGGATATCTCCTCTACATGGAATCCCACGATTAGATGTATTCCAACATCTTCTCTCCTCTGACTGAGCAGGCTGTTGCAGCCAGGAATGCAGAGAACATCCAAGTGTAAGATCATATGGGACATGGTCTGCCAGGGCCAAAACTGCACCCAGGAGCTTCTCAGCCCCATAACAATCTGTGCTTGGGGAAATCCATTCACCCCTGGCTGCTCAGAAGACACACAGTAGGGATAATCACCAGCCAGCCACAGCAGTACCAACTAACACCCTGGTTAACAAGAGGACAAAAAGCAAGTATAGGAGCATTACTAACAGAAATCAATGCAATTTGGCACCATCCTAACCCAATTCTCCCACAACAGCAAAACCTGGATATCCCAACACACCAGAAAAGCAAGATTAGTATTTAAAATCACAGGTAATGATGATGATGATGGAGGGCTTCATTGAGGGCTTCAAGAAGGACATAAATAACTCCCTTAGAGAAATACATTAGAATACAGGTAAACAGAGAGAAACCCTTGAAGAAGAACTATGGAAAAATACAAAAAACAAAAACAAAAACAAAACAAATAATCAAATAAATAACAAGTGAAGGAATTGAAGAAAACTATCCAGGATCTAAAGAAAGAAGTAGAAACAACAATGAAAGCACAAAGGGAAACAACTCAGGACATAAAAAACCTAGAAAAGAAGTCAGGAGCCATGGATCCAGCCATCAGCAACAGAATACAAGAGAGTGAAGATAGATTCTTAGATGCAGAAGATACCATAGAACGCATGGATAAAATAGTCAAAGAAATAGAAAAATACAAAAGCTCCTGTTGCAAAACATCCACGATTCCAGGACATAATGAAAAAGCCAAACCGAGGGATTATAGTTGTAGAAGAAAGTGAAGGTTTCAAATTTAAAGGGCCACTAAATATCTTCAAAAAAATAATAGAAGAAAACTCCCCTAACCTAAAGAAAGAGATTACCAAGAAAATACAAGATACCTGCAGAACTACAAATAGATTGGATTAGAAAGGAAATTCACCCTGTCACATAGTAATTAAAACACCAAATATACTAAGGAAAGAAAGAATGTTGAAGCAGTAAGGGAAAAGGGTCAAGTATCATATAAATGAAGAATTTAGGGCTTCTGGACTCATTAATATTCACTTATCAGTGATTGCATTTCATGTGTATTCTTTTGTGACTGGGTTAACTCACTTAGGATGATATTTTCCAGGTCTAACAATGTACCTACAAATTGCATGAATTCATTGTTTTTAATTGCTGAGTAGTATTCCATTGTATAAATATACCACATTTTCTGTATCCATTCCTCCTTTGAGGGATATTTGGGCTCCTTCCAATTTCTGGCTATTATAAACAAGGCTGCTATAAACATAGTGGAGCATGTGTCTTTATTTTATGCAGGGGAATCCTCTGGGTATATGCCCAGGAGTGGTATGGCAGGGTCCTCTGGAAGTGACATGCCCAATTTTCTGAGGAACCGCCACACTGATTTTCAGAGCGGTTTTACCATTTTGCAATCCCCCCAACAGTGGAGGAGTGTTCCTCTTTCTCCACATCCTCACCAGCACTTGTTGTCTTTTGAGTTTTTAATCATAGCCATTCTGACTGGAGTGAGGTAGAATCTCAGGGTTGTTTTGATTTGCATTTCCATGATGACTAATGATGTTGAACATCTCTTAAGGTGTTTATTGGCCATCTGAATTTCTTCTGGTGAAAATTCTTTGTTTAGCTCTGTACCCCATTTTTGATAGGGTTATTTGGTTCTTTGTGGTCTAACTTCTTGACTTCTTTGTATATATTGGATATTAGCTCTCTGTTGGATGTGGGGTTGGTGAAGATCATTTCCCACTTTGTTGGTTGCTGTTTTATTTTTTTGACAGTGTCCTTTGCCTTGCAGAAACTTTGTAATTTTATGAGGTCCTATTTGTCAATTCTTGATCTTAGTGCATAAGCTATTGGTGTTCTGTTCAGGCACTTTCCCCCTGTGCCCATATCCTCCAGGGTCTTCGCAAGTTTCTTTTCTAATAGTTTCAGTGTGTCTGGTTTTATGTGGAGGTCCTTGATCCACTTGGAGTTGATCTTAGTACAAGGAGATAAGAGTGGGTCAATTCTCATTCTTCTGCATGTTGACCTTCAGTTGAAACCTCACCATTTGTTGAAAAGGCTATCTTTTTTCCACTGGATGGTTGTGGCTACTTTATCAAAGATCAAGTGACCATAAGTCTGTGGGTTAATTTCTGGGTCTTCAATCCTATTCCATTGATCCACTTGCCTGTCGCTGTACCAATACCATGCAGTTTTTAGCACAATTGCTCTGTAGTACTGCTTGAGGTCAGGGATATTGATTCCCCCAGAAGTCCTTTTATTGTTGAGAATAGTTTTAGCTATCCTGGGTTTTTTGTTGCTCCAGATGAATTTGAGAATTGCTCTTTCTAGATCTATGAAGAATTGAGTTGGGATTTTGATGGGGATCGCATTGAATCTGTAGATTGCTTTTGGCAAGATGGCCATTTTTACTATATTGACCCTGCCAATCCAGGATCAAGAAATATTTTTCCATCTTCTGAAGTCTTCTTCCATTTCTTTCTTCAAGGACTTGAAGTTCCTGTCATACAGATCTTTCGCCTCTTTTTGTTAGAGTCACACCAAAGTACTTTATGTTGTTGTGGCTATTTTGAAGGGTGTTATTTCCCTAACTTCTTTCTCAGCCTGCTTGTCCTTTGAGTACAAGAAGGCTACTGATTTGCTTGAGTTAATTTTATAACCAGCCACTTTGCTGAAGTTGTTTATCAGCTGTAGAAGTTCTCTGGGGGAGTTTTTTAGGTTGCTTAACTGAACTATCATATCTTCTGCAAATAGTGATAGTTTGACTTCTTTCTTTCCAATTTGTATCCCTTTGACTTCCTTATGTTGTCTAATTGCTCTCGCTAGAACTTCAAGTACTATATTGAAAAGCTATGGAGGGAGAGGGCAGCCTTGTCTAGTGTCTGATTTTAGTGGGATTTCTTCCGTTTTCTCTCCATTTATTTTGATGTTGGCTACTGGTCTGCTGTAGATTGCTTTTACTATGTTTAGGTATGGGCCTTGAATTCCTGCTCTTTCCAAGACTTTTAGCATGAAAGGATGCTGAATTTTGTCAAATGCTTTTTCAGCATCTAATGAGATGACAATGTGTTTTTTTTTATTTAGTTTGTTTATGTAGTGGATTACATTGATGGATTTCCGTATATTGAACCATCCCTGCATCCCTGGAATGAAGCCTACTTGATCATGGTGAATGATCGTTTTGATATGCTCTTGGATTCGGTTGGCAAGAATTTTATTTAGTATTTTTGCATCAATATTCATAAGAGAAATTGGCCTGTAGTTCTCTTTCTTTGTTGGATCTTTTCGTGGGTTAGGTATCAGCGTAATTGTGGCTTCATAGAATGAGTTGGGCAGTGTCCCTTCTGTCTCTATTTTGTGGAATAGTTTGAAGAGTATTGGTGTTAAGTCTTCTTTGAAGGTCTGTTAGAATTCTGCACTAAAACCATCTGGTCCTGTACTTTTCTTTGTTGGGAGGCTTTCTATAACCCCTTCTATTTCTTTAGGGGTTATGGGACTGTTTAGCTGATCTACTTGACGCTGATTTAATTTTGGTATGTGGTATCTGTCTAAAAAATTGTCCATTTCCCCAGAATCTCCAGTTGTTTTGAGAATAGGCCTTTGTAGTGGGATCTGATGAACTTTTGAATTTCCTCAGTTTCTGTTGTTATGTCTCCCTTTTCATTTCTAATTTTATTAATTAGTATATTGTCTCTGTGTCCTTTGGTTAGTCTGTCTAAGGGTTTATCTATCTTGTTGATTTTCTCAAAGAATCAGCTCCTGGTTTTTTGATTCTTTGTATGGTTATCTTTGTTTTTACTTGATTGATTTCAGCCCTGAGTTTGATGATTTCTTGTCTTCTACTCCTCCTGGGTGAATTAACTTCTTTTTATTCCAGGGCTTTAAGGTGTGCCATTAAGTTGCTATTGCGTGCTCTCTCCAGTTTCTTTTTGGATGCACTCAGAGCTATGAGTTTTCCTCTTCGCACTGCTTTCTTTGTGTCCCATTGATTTGGGTAGGTTGTACCTTCATTTTTATTGAATTCTAAAAAGTCTTTGATTTCTTTTTTATATTTCTTTTTTGATCAAAGTGTAATTGAGTAGAGTTTTGTTCAGTTTGCATGTGTATGTGGGCTTTCTGTTGTTTTTGTTGCTATTGAAGACCAAACTTACTCCATGGTGATCTGATAGGAGGCATGGGATTAGCTCAATCTTCTTGTATTTGTTGACATTGTCTTGCTACCAATTATATGATCCATTTGGAGAAGGTACCATGCGGTGCTGAGAAAAAGGTATAATATTCGTTTGCTTTAGGATGAAATGTTCTATATATATCTATTAAATCCAATTGGTCCAAAGTTTCAATTAGTTTCACTGTGTCCCTGTTTATTTTCTGCTTTCCTGATCGGTCCATTGAGGAGTGTGGAATGTTGAAGTCACCTACAATTATTGTGTTAGGTGTAATCTGTGTTTCAAGCTTTAGTAAGGTTTATTTTACGAATGAGGGTGTCCTTGCATTTGGGGCATAGATGATCAGTATTGTGAGTTCTTCTTGGTGGATTTTCCCTTTGGCCAGCAAGAAGTGACCTTCTGGGTCTCTTTTGATGACTTTAGGTTGGAAGTCAATTTTATCTGATATTCCTGAGACCATTTGCTTGTAAAATTGTCTTCCACCTTTTACTCTAAGGCAGTCTTTAACACTGAGATGTGTTTCCTGTATGCAGCAAAATGTAGGGTCCTGTTTCCATATCCAGTCTATTAATTTATGTCTTTTTATTGGGGAATTGAATCCATTGATGTTAAGAGATATTAAGGAATAGCAGTTATTACCTCCAGACATTTTTGAATTTTATTTATTTATTTATTTATTTATTTATTTATTTATTTATTTATTTTTGAGAGGTTACCTTCTTTTGGGTTTGATGGGAGGAGGTTTCTATCTTGTTTCTTCTGGGGTGTAGTTTCCGTCCTTGTCTTGGTGTTTTCCCCCTATTATCCTTTGTAGGGCTGGATTTGTGGAAAGATATCGTGCAAATTTGGTTTTGTCATGGAATACCTTGATGTCTCCATCTATGGCGATTGAGAGCTTTGCTGGGTAAAGTAGTTTTGGCTGAAGTTTGTGTTCTCTTAGAGTTTTCATTATATCTGCCCAGGATCTTCTAGCTTTCATGGTCTCAGGTGAGAAGTCTGGTGTGATTCTGATAGGTCTTCTTTTATATGTTACTTGGCCTTTTTCTCTTGCTGCCTTTAATATTCTTTCTTTGTTTAGTACATTTGTAGTTTTGATTATTTTGTGACAGGAAGTATTTCTGTTCTGATCCAGTCTGTTTGGGGTTCTGTATGCTTCTTGTATATTCATGGGCATCTCTCTCCTTAGGTTTGGGAAGTTTTCTTCCATAATTTTATAGAAGATATTAGCTGGCCCTTTAACTTGTAAATCTTCACTCTCGTCTATACCTATAATCCTTAGGTTTGGTCTTCTCATAGTGTCTTGGATTTCCTGGATGTTTGGGTTTACAAGCTTTTTGCATTTAGTATTTTCTTTGTTGAATCAATGGTTCCTAGGGTATCTTCAGCTTCTGAGATTCTTTCTTCTATCTCTTGCATTCTATTGTTGATACTTGCATCTATGGCCCCTGATATCTTCCCAAGGTTTTCTATCTCCAGTGTTGTCTCCCTCTGCGATTTTTAGTTGTTTCTTCTTCTGTTTTTAGTACCTGGATGGATATGCTCAGATTTTTAACTTGCTTGATTGTGTTTTCATGTATTTCTTTAAGAGATTTTTGTGTTTCATCTTTCATAGCATCTACTTTTTGGCCACGTTCTGTAGTTCTTTAAGTGACTTTTGTCTTTCTTCCTTATTGTCTTCTTCTTTTTGATCCATCTTCTCCTGCATTTCTTGAAGTGATTTTTGTATTTGCCTTGTAAAGGCTTCTAACTTTTGATCCATTTTCTCCTCTATTTCTTTACGAGATTTTTCTATGTGTTCAGCTACCAGCATCCTGACCAGTGATTTTATATCCAAGTCTTGTTTTTCTGGTGTTTTGGGGTATCCAGTGCTTCCTATTGTTGGCGAACTGGGTTCATATGCTGTCATGTTGCCTTGATTTCTGTTAGTGACATTCTTTCATTTTCCTTTTGCTATCTGGTTATTTCTGGTGTTAGTTGGCCTTGTTGTCACTGGCTGGTGTTTGAATCTCCCGTGAGGCTGGGCTCACTGGTTTATTCTTTACTGGTGATTATGCATGACTGCTGCTCTAAGGGATCACGAGCTGGCTGCCACCTGCTACCTTGGTGCAAGGCCGGAGGGCACGAGGAAGTCCCGCAGAGCCTCAGCAGAGCTGGGCCTGCCTGGTGGCGAGAGCCTAGAAGATCCCCCTGCAATGGTAGCCCCAACTCGAGTCTGTCTACCTGGGCCTCTCCAGCTGTATCCTGGTTGTAATATGGAGGCCTGCCACTACCGCTGGTTCAGGGAACCTCGAACTGGCTGCCACCCACTGCCTCTGTGCTGTCCTGCGCTATCGTCTACCGTCTAGCCAGCAAGAACGACGAGGCACACTCAAGATCCTTCTGCAGCAAAGCTTTAATGCTCTTGAGAGGGAGAGCATAAGCCTACAGAGTGGAGACCCAGATACCCAGAAGCCCATCCCATATATAGGCTGCAACCCCTGCCTCGGACATGTCATCCCCTGATTGGCTGCAGCTCGGGAGAGGCGGAGACCAAGGGATGGTAAACTACCCAGCACCTGAGCACTGACTTGTTTACTTCAAGCCGGCAGGATGTTTTGGGCCAGCCGTCGGCTCTCCACACTGTGCAAGGCCTGAGGGCACGGGAAGTTCTGCAGAGCCTCAGCAGAGCTGGGCCTACCTGGTGGCGAGAGGCTAACAGATCCCCCCACGATGGTAGCCCCGGAGGGCGTCTGTCTACCTGGGCCTCTCCAGCTGTGTCCTGGTTGCAATATCCCCCTTTTCATTTCTAATTTTTGTTAATTTTGATACTGTCTGTCCATTCGTTAGTCTGGGTAAGGATTTATCTATCCTCTTAATTTTCTCAAAGAACCAGCTCCTCGTTTTGTTGATTCTTTGTATGGTTCTCTTTGTTTCTGCTTGTCTAATCCCAGTCCTTAGTTTGATGATTTCCTGTCTTCTACTCCTCCTGGGTGAATTAGCTTCTTTTTGTTCCAGGGCTTTTGGGTGTGCTGTTAAGCTGCTAGTGTGTGCTCTCTACAGTTTCTTTTTGGAAGCACTCAGGACTATGAGCTTTCCTCATAGCAGTGCTTTCACTGTGTCCCATAGATTTGGAAAGGTTGTACTTTCATTTTCATTGAATTCTAAAAAGGCTTTGATTTCTTTATTTCTTCCTTGACCAGGTGTCATTGAGTAGAGTATTGTTCAGTTACCATGTGTATGTGGGCTTTCTGTTGTTTTTGTTGTTATTGAAGACCACTCTTACTCCATAGTGATCTTATAGGAGGCATGGGATTAGTTCGATATTCTTGTATTTGTTGACATTAGTCTTATGACCAATTATATGATCAGTTTTGGAGAAGGTACCATGAGGTGCTGAGATGAAATTATATATATATATATATATAAATATATATATATATATATAAATATATATATATATATATATATATATATATATATATATATATATCAAATTGGTCCAAAGTTTCAGTTAGTTTCACTGTGTCCCTGTTTAGTTTCTGGTTTCCTGATTGGTCCATTAGGGATAGTGGAGTGTTGAAGTCACACCACACTTAGGTGAAATTTGTGCTTTAAGCTCTAGTAGAGTTTTTTTTTACAAATGCGGGTGCTTTGCATTTGGAGCATAGATGTCCAGTATTGTGAGTTCTTCTTGGTGGATTTTCCCTTTGATCAGCAAGAAGTAAACTTCTGTATCTCTTTTGATGACTTTAGGTTGAAAGTCAATTTTATCTGATATTAGACTGGCTACTCCGGCTTGTTTCCTGAGACCATTGGTTTGTAAAATTGTCTTCCAGGTAGTTTTTGTGTTTTACACTGAGATGTGTTTTCTCAATGCAGCAAAATGTAGGGTCCTGTTTCCATATCCAGTCTGATAGTCTATGTCGTTTTATTGGGGAATTGACTCTATTGATGTTAAGAGATATTTAGGAATAGTAATTATTACTTCCTGATATTTTTGAAAATACTGTTTATATTTGAGTGTTTATCTTCTTTTGAGTTTGATGAGAGGAGGTTTCTATCTTGCTTTTTCCACGGTGTAGTTTCCCTACTTGTAATAGAGTTTCCCCCCTATTATACTTTGTATGGAATGGTTTGTGGAAAGATATTGTGTTAATTTGGTTTTGTCTTGTAAGGTCTTGATTTCTTCATTTATGTTGATTGAGTATTTTGCTGGATACAGCTGTCTTGGGCGACATTTATGTTCTCTAAGAGTCTGCATGATATCTGCCCAGGATCTTCTAGCTTTCATGGTCTCAGGTGAGAAGTCTGATATCATTCTGATAGGTCTTCTTTTATATAATAATTGGTCTTTTTACTCTTAATGCTTTTAATATTTTTCTTTGTTTAGTACATTTGTGGTTTTGATTATTATGTGACAGGAGGTATTTCTGTTCTGGTCCAGTCTGTTTGGGGTTCTTTAGCCTTCTTGTATATTCATGGGCATCTCTCTATTTAGGTTAGGGAAATTTTCTTACACTATTTTGTTTAAGATATTTGCAATCCCTTTAAGTTGTAAATCTTCTCTCTCATCTATACCTATATTCCTTAGGTTTGGTCTTCACTTTGTGTCCCAGATTTCATGGATGTTATCAGCTACATGCATTTGACATTTTTTTTAATTTCTTTGACTGTTGAGTCCATGGATTCTATGGTATCTTCAGGATCTGAGATTCTGTCTTCTCTCTCTTGTATTCTGTTGTTGATATTTGCATCTATGGCCCCTGATTTCTTTCCAAGGTTTTCTATCTCCAAAATTGTCTCCCTTTGCGATTCTTAGTTGTCTTCAGGATCTGAGATTCTGTCTTCTCTCTCTTGTATTCTGTTGTTGATATTTGCATCTATGGCCCCTGATTTATTTCCAAGGTTTTCTATCTCCAAAATTGTCTCCCTTTGCGATTCTTAGTTGTTTCTACTTCTGTGATAAGATCCTGGATTCTTTTGATAAGTTCCTTCAGTTGCTTGTTTGTGTTTTCCTATAATTCTTGAAGAGATTTCTGTGTTTCCTCTTTCTCTTATATTTGATTCTATATTCTTTGTTTATATTCCAAAGGCTTTCCCCTTTCCCAGCCCCCCCTACCATACGTCCCATAAGTCCTCTCCTCCCCCCAACTATTCCCCAATCAACCTCCCCACCATTTCTCTGTTCTGGTACTCTCCTACAAAATTTGATCTGAACTTTTCAGGACCAGGGTCCTCTCTTTTCTTCTTGGGAATCATTTGACTTGCTAATTGTGCCTTGAGTATTTGGGGCTTCTGGTCTCATCAATATCCACTTATCAGTGATTGCATTTCATGTGTATTCTTTTGTGATTGGGTTAATTCACTCAGGATGATATTTTCCAGATCAAATCATTTGCCTACAAATTGCATGAATTCATTGTTTTTAATTGCTGAATAGTATTCCACTGTATAAATATACCACATTTTCTGTATCCATTCCTCCTTTGAGGGATATCTGGGCTCCTTCCAGTTTCTGGCTATTATAAACAAGTCTGCTATAAACATAGTGGAGCATGTGTCTTTATTTTATGCAGGGGAATCCTCTGGGTATATGCCCAGGAGTAGTATGCCAGGGTCCTCTGGAAGTCATATGCCCAATTTTCTGAGGAAATGCCAGACTGATTTCCAGAGAGGTTGTACAATCTTGTAATCCCACCAACAGTGGAGGAGTGATCCTCTTTCTCCACATCCTCACCAGAACCTGTTGTTTCTTGAGTTTTTAATCTTAGCCATTCTGACTGGTGTGAGGTGGAATCTCAGGGTTGTTTTGATTGGCATTTCCCTGATGACTAATGGTTTCTTGGCCATCTGAATTTCTCCTGGTGAAAATTCTTTGTTTAGCTCTGTACCCCTTTTTTTGATAGGTTTATTTGGTTCTTTACAGTCTAACATCTTGTGTTCTTTGTATATATTGGATATTAGCCCTCTGTCGGATGTGGGGTTGGTAAAGATCTTTTCCCAATTTGTTGGTTGCCGTTTTGCACTTCTGAAAGTGTCCTTTACCTTACAGAAACTTTGTAATTTTATAAGGTCCCATTTGTTAATTTTTTATCTTAGAGCATAAGCTATTGGTGTTCTGTTCAGGAACTTACCCCCTGTGCCCATGTCCTCCAGGGAATTCTCCAGTTTCTTTTCTATTAGTTTTAGTGTGTCTGGTTTTATGTGGAGGTCCTTGATCCACTTGGAGTTGATCTTAGTACAAGGAGATAAGAGTGGGTCAATTCGCATTCTTCTGCATGTTGACCTCCAGTTGAACCAGCACCATTTCTTGAAAAGGCTCTTTATTCCACTGGATGGTTGTAGCTCCTTTACCAAAGATCAAGTGACCATAAGTCTGTGGGCTAATTTCTGGGTCTTCAATCATATTCCATTGATCTACTTGCCTGTTGCTGCACAATACCATGCAGTTTTTAACACAGTAGCTCTGTAGTACTGTTTGAGGTCAGGGATATTGATTCCCCCAGAAGTCTTTTTATTGTTGAGAATAGTTTTAGCTATCCTGGGTTTTTTGTTTCTCCAG
The DNA here is from genome assembly GCA_964023405.1 of Apodemus agrarius. Classification (NCBI taxonomy): domain Eukaryota; kingdom Metazoa; phylum Chordata; class Mammalia; order Rodentia; family Muridae; genus Apodemus; species Apodemus agrarius. The sequence goes on from OZ030029.1 coordinate 3,341,021, forward strand.
ATGAATTTGAGAGTTGCCCTTTCTAGATCTATGAAGAATTGAGTTGGGATTTAGATGGGGATCTCATTGAATCTGTAGATTGCTTTTGGAAAGATGGTCATTTTTACTATATTGATCCTGCTAATCACTAAACAGGAAATATTTTTCCATCTTCTGAGGTCCTCTTCGATTTCTTTCTGCAAGGACTTACTTGACTTCTGCGTGTGGACCCAAGTTCTCCTGTATTTCTTTAGGTGCTTTTTGCATTTTATACTTAATGTCTTCTATCTCTTGACCCATATTTTCCTGAATCTCTTTAAATGATTTTTGTGTTTCACTCATAATATCTTCTACCTTTTGATCCATTTTCTCCTGTATTTCTTTAAGTGATTTATTATGTCCTTTTGGTGTTCCTCTAACCGCAACATGACCTGTGATATTAAATCCAAATCTATTTTGTCTCTTATGTTGGGTAATCCAGGACTTCCTGTTGTCAGACAATTGGGTTTGGATGCTCCCATATTGCCTTGATTTATTTTAGTAACATTCCTACATTTGCCTTTTGCCATCTGTTTATCACTGATCTTAGTTAGTCCTGTTGTCACTGGCTGCTGCATGAAACCCCTGTGAACCCTAGGGCTATTTCCACACCATAGGATGTCTGGGTTTCCCCTGGCACAGATTACTGATGTGCTACCATCCACTTGGGTGCTGTTGGAGCCCTGGTGTGTCTTGCTCCAAGCAATGTTATACTCGGTTGTGTCTCTGAACATGGTGCTGCTTGTCTGCTCTGTCATGGATCGAAAATGGTGTCTAGGAGCCCTTCCAGGTGCTGACCACCCACAGGGCACTTTATGCATGGCTGGCACACTATCAACCACTGATCTGGCCAGATCCTTTGCTCCAGGTTTCCAGTATCATGCATCCCCCAAGATCTTAAACTCAGGATATCTCAGTACCTGGGTCCACTTGTCCTGTCTGACAAGAAGCAAAGATGGGGGTGGGGAGCTGTCCCAACAAATGATTGTCCTTCAGACACACCTATCTACTCACAGTCATAAACTATGGTAATGTATTATAATTTCTGTATTTCAGTGGTATGTCTCAGATTTCTATCAATTGATTTCATGCTATTTTCTTCTGGCTGTCTACCATGGTGTCTGTAAAAGATTCTAAATGTGAAAGGCAGTAAAGAGCTTATAATATATGCATCTTGCTTGTTCTTGGGAATATTAAGTGATTGAGTAATCCTAATTATTCGTTTTAGTTTTCTAACTCCATCTTCTATACAATTTCAGTACTGTTTCTGTATCTGAATACTGTCTAACTATATACAAAGCATTTTATGGAGAGAGAACTGACTCATCTGTTTATATTTGTATTTTTCTTTACTTTCTTTCTTGCAGCTGCTCTGTATCCTAATTTTCCTAGAACTCTGCACATGCTGTGTATGATAGGAAGAATGTAAGTAATGGATTTCAAGATATGGAGGAAGCTAAGTGTTGTACTGTATTTCAACCATCCCTCCTGCCTGTCTGCTGCAATAATGAAAGGATGCTGAGCTATTATAGCATGGCAAATATGTCTTCCTTTATCATACACAATCTATTACAGTTATATTTGATAACAAGTATCCACAAAATTAGATTTGTGATAAATATCTTATATTGACAGTCTTCCAGAGTTATCTCAGGGAAGAAAACAAGATATTTATTCTATATTAGTCTTGCCATTACAGTCAGTAAATTATAAGTAGTGATTAGACCTACCTAATATTATGGTCATGAGCTTCAAAGTTATTTTATACCATTTTTTTATCTACTTTTCTTAGCCATTTTATGTAACAGCAACAAACTTATATAGAGTGAATGAGATAATTAGGATACAAATAATAATTTATAATATTCTCCTTTTGAAAGTAATGACATCTAAAATATAATAATAGTCTAGACATGGACTTTTTTCTTGAATTTCCTGTCTACATTTCCATAGTAAGGAAACTCATAACTAATGTTATAGAATGTGTGTGGCGTATATGTGGGAGTGTGTGGGTGATATTGTGATTAGATTCAATTTATAATCTTATTTTCTTCTTAAAAGCAACATGTATCCTTATGAGGTTATAATGACCAGCCTTCAACATTCCTCCAGTAGATCAAATTAAAAATTTCCACTTTTACTATCTTGCCTAAATTTTTTGTGAAAGACCTAAACATGGATGCAGAGTCACAATTAATTTAAAAACACCAATACTCAGCTAGAAGCCAGCAGCAAAGTGAGTCCTCCTCCTCAGACTCACTCCTTAAGTACTATACACTTAGAAGGCTCTGTTCATGTGAGTTGAATCTTGTATATCTACATACTTAAAGGGATGGGGGGACATGAATGCTGTTTACTAGATTATTTTTGTCTTGGTTAGGATTATAGTTTAATGCCTATAAATATAAAGGTTGAAGATAGTAGACAGATAAGTATGCCATTTTCCCCAGGCTTCAGTAAAAATAAGCAATGTCCAGAATAAGATGTCACACTCCCATCACCTAGAGACAGTCAGAATGTATACCAGCCTCTACATTATGTAGAGATATTTTTTGCATTTGCTTGATAATCTTGCTCCTTTTAAACTAAAAGATATATCTAAAATTCTATTTTAATTCATTTATTCTCCTTAGTTATTTCTACAGAAAGCTCCTAGTTATTTAGCTATATTATTCTTTTTAATATTATGTCTTAGAGGAGATATGCTCCATTCTTGTGCCTACTTGGAAAGCAATTTAACAGTGAACTTTATATCTCCAGATTTCTTTCTACATTTGATTTTTAGATGGTGTCAGTAGAGTTTCCAGGTTGGACTCACTGAGTCCTTATTAGATTCTGGATTAAAATTATAACATAACATTCTCTGAAAAGTACGACAGAGATTTCTGAGAACCTGCCAATGGTCTGACTGATTGGATGTGGGTGGACACTGAACCCAGAAACTTTGACTTCATAAAAAAAAAAAAAAACTCTTTGACCAGGTATCAAAAAATATGTTATTCGAACATAGGATCATTTTTGTAAAAGTCCATAATCAGAAGTGTGTCCATATTTGGGAAGGTGTAGCTTTCTTACAGGAAGTATGTCACTGCATGTCACAATGGATGTGGTTGTTTGATGTTTCTTGAAATTTGCATTTCTGGGCATTGTGATGTATGTGATTCTCCTGACTGGTAGTGAAAAAAGTCTCCTGCCTGCATCTAGGTCAAATTATATAATGTTTGGATTTCCCAGCAGCATGTTGTCCTACATTAGTTTATAAAGTAACTCTTTAAATTAGTTCTGAAATAAATATGCATGTGTAAGTATCTCTGGGGATCTAACAATCTATGTGTTTAAACAAACATAGAAGGCAATTTTACTGATCACCATGAGCAAAATTATAATAGCTTCTCTCTTATAACTTATGAACTCCCCATTCATTTGTCTCTAACTACAGTTTGAGTACTAAACATTGCAGTCCCTCATGTAGAACTGGTTTCAATCCCTCTAAAAGTACTTGTTTACCTTATAATAGTTGTATAGCCATAGCAACAGTGGGAAGATCTTGACTGGCAAGACAGTGTTATAGCATGCTGTTTCCAGCCGTGTGTAAGACCTTGGGTGACTTTTATCTCCCCTAGGACCCTGAATAGCATATTCTGACATAATAAAAGCTAGCTAGAAGGGAGATAGTTTTCTAGTCACTTTGAGATGGAAATTAGTTAAATGGTGTGATGCTGATATCATTAGGATTTTACGATGAAGTTGAGGTGGGTAATCATGGACAGTCATGAAGCTGGGTTTTTTTTTAAACTGCTGAGGCCTCCAAGGTCAGTACTTCAAGAAGAGGTGTCCTACTCTTAATACTATGTACTTTAAAAAAAAACCCTTTCGAGGAGAGGTGACTTTCTCTTACTACTGTGGATTTTGTTTAGTAATTCAGGTCTTTGTGGAGTAGAATTACTGATGCATGCTGGGTAATTATTTAAAGTCTTTGTCAAGTTACATTTGGAAATCATCTAAGATGTGAGTTCTCATAAGTTCATTTTCATACATCCAGAGATGTTTTAAATTGTCACACTATTTCCTCTAATCCCTCACACTCTTGATAACCTTATTACTATTTTAACTATATTATACATCCTTTTACTTTCATATCCCATGAATTTTACTCTTTATCTAATTATGTTTTATTTGGTAATAGAATTGAAGGCTTTGAAACAGATTTCAGTGATCCTTGCTTCAATTATCACCCCCTTACTCCCAGTTTAATTCACATTTCCTTCTTCCTATATAAATAAACCTTTTCAATCCACAAACCCCAATATTCAAATTTATTTTAGAATTCCTTGTACCTATGACTTACATGCATCCTCATAAAAGCCCCTTCTAACCTTCTACAGAGCAGAGCTATAACTATGTATCTTTAAAGAATATATCAACACCAGACATGAAATGAAATGAATATAAATATTACAAAAGTAGGAAGAAACTGAGAAATGTGAGTGACACTTATAAGAGAAAAGTCATCAATAGCTCATTACTAACAAATGAATTTGGAATTTAGACTAAGAAAAATAGTTTTGTGAACTTTAAATTATTATAGACCAAATTTGGCTTCTCCAGCAGCATGTTGCCCTGCATGCTGCCATATCTTCTACAATGATGACAACAGAAGGAAGCTCTAAAATTCTAAGACTCCCCTAATTAAATGTCTTCCTATAGAACAATTTTCTTAGTGGTGGAGTCTCTTCATTGCAATGAGTGAGTCACCCACAACTTAGAGTGACACAGAGAGTAGTTAGAGGAGTGACCCAAGCCTTTTGATATAGCCCTATAGATCATGTGTGAACCTCGTTGGATATCTGCTGGGTAAAGCTGTGAACAGTAAATGGAACCAGACCCAGTAATAGAAATAGATTAGAGATTACAAATCTGAAAAGTTTTAGTTATCAGACATGTAGATCCAGAGTTTGGTCTTCCTCCACCTGGTTTTTGGTCTTGATTTGGTGCTGAAATTCCTCACTCTGATTGTTTTTTATTGCTACTCTATATCCTGTGATATTGGGACCTAGTATTCAAGTTTGATTTTATAAAATATTACAGTTAAGAGAATACATGAATCTCAGAAGAGACTTGCAAAGTTTAAATGTTGGTGATGTGCTTCTCTATGGAGTCTACTGGAGGTGCATTTAAGGTATTTTGTGTAAGGGTATGCCTAGGTGTAGCCCCGATATACTCAAGTGTTTGTATAAGCTTATTGGTTCCAGTTAGAAGAATGGGATTCATTGACTATATTTATCCCATGAGAATTGTGGAATAATCAGACATTTCCATATTAGGGAAGGTGTAGTTTTCTTACAAGTATGCCACTGCATGTCACAATGGAGGTGGATCTTGGATGTTTCTTGAAATTCTCATATCTGGGCAGTGGGGTATAGAAGGTCCTCCTGGCTGGCTGTGGGAGAGTCTTCTGCCTGCCCTTGGGTCACAATGTAGAACACTTGGGTTCTATATCAACTTATATTCCTGCATAATACTATATAATTCATGCCATGATTAAAACAGAAGGAAACTCTAAACCTGTTAGCCAGCCTTGATTAAATGTCTTCCTATATAAGAATTGTCTATTGATATTCTGTATGGCAATGAAACCTTTACTAAAACAGAAATGGATGCCACAGAATGGGATATTTTAAAAATAGGTGTGAGCATGGCTTTGATGAGGAATGCAGATTTTGTGACAATGGAAAACAAAGGGATGGATTAAGTAGGGCTCAATTGTACCAAGTAGTAAAGCATTGAAGACAGGAGAGCTCAGAGTGACTTCAGCTATGGAGGCCTGGTTCAAAGGCCTTCAGGGGAATAGAATTTTAGGATGTGGCTTTTTGCTCTTGTCTGAAGAGTCTGCATGAGCATAAGGAAAGTGATTTAGAATAGCTACTTTAAGAAAGAAGTTCTCAAAGCCAGCTCATTAAAAGTTTCTCCTGTGCTTCAATTTTATTGGACAGGGTTTTATCTAGTGTACAGTACTGAGAAAAAAATACAAAAGGTATGCTTCGGTGATAAATGGAGGAACAGGAAGTAAATTAGAGTTAAATCCTGTGTTGATGAATATTAAATTGGATTAAGTGTCTGTTAATATTGGTGTAAGATCCCACCTAGCTTACTGTTTATGCTTTTGTAATGAACCAAGGGAAAGTTACATCATTTTAGACACTATTATGACCCAGAATTATTCCCATTTGGAAATGAAGAAACATGATCATGTTTCAAATTGACACGGGGTGGATTGTGATGGGTATTCTCAGTTGTCAACTCTGTATGGAATGAACAGTATCCAGAAATGGTGGCCATACTGTGATTCAGATCTTGAGGCTTGAAAACATAGTATTTTTACCCAAATCCTGAACTGGAAAGACATAAGAATTATTTCAGATCTAGAAGCATATTGCTCAGGAAAAGCCTAGGTTCAGGCATGGTGGAATTTATCTTTAATTCCAGGAGACAAAAGCAAGTTTATTTCTTAACTGGGATTTTATCTATGTCAGGTTTGCCTATGGCTATGTATGGGCAGGAGTGTTTTATTGCTAATTGATGTGGTAAAGCCACAGTAGACTCGCATTGTGTGGCATCATTTTATATATTGGCAGTCTTGAACTGTATAGCCGTGTTCAGTGTATAATGACCTGTAATGGAAAAAATGTCCATTTGTATACACTGGGTTAAAATATTACAGTTATATGAATTAAGTTATAGCATTATGCATACTGATAAGGAATCATATTGGGAAAGCACTCATGCTGGGTGTGACTTAGTATATCTGTCGATAAATGTATGAAGCGCTGATTTTTAAAATCTTAGCTTTTAGTACTAGGTTGGAAGATGACTGATGATCTTACATGCTTTCTTTTTATTTTTGAAAATGGTGGAGCATTTTCTTTTTCGTAAATGCTTTCATATTTCATTGATTTTACTAATTTAAAAGATCATGGACTACTTTTGATATCAGATAAATATCTATAGGTTTTTGGTTTTGTTTTGTTTTGTCTGCTTTGTTTTTTCAAAACAGGGTTTCTCAGTGTATATCTGGCTGTCCTGGAACTCAGTCTGTACACCAGGGTGGCCTTGAACTCTGAAATCCACCTGCCTCTGCTTCCCATGTGCTGACATTGAAGGCATACAATATCTGTAATTTTAACAAACATTTTTATTATTTTTTTACTTTTATGAAACAAGAATATTCACATTAGCCAGTTGAGTTACTGTTTTATTTTGTATACAGTTACTTTTCATTGCTGCAGACAGGAAAGTATCACAAATCCATCACTTCTTCTGCTTCAGGTGTTAATTGCTATGTTGTCTACAGTAATTACCTTTTTCGTGCAGTTTGTTCTTGTAAGATTTTCCAAAACTTATGGTTAAATTTTATATTCAGGCTTATTCAATCTCACAGTCAGCATTATTTAAATAGTATAATTCAAAATAAAACAATAACATTAGATGTATCTTAGTATTCAACTTTTTAAATAAAAATATGAACAATTTCAGGATTTATTATTACAAGACTGGAAAATTTATTCTGGAGTGATGAAAAGGTTAATCATCTTTTGAAACTTAGTTTATATTTTAAAAAGGAAAATTAAATTTTCATTTCATTTCCCAACTCATTCTTTAGGATAAATAACTAAATTGGAGTTAATAAGTGCTATTGTTGTGATACACGATTTACCAACAGGAAATAATTGAAACTCATGAGAAAGGACCATTTTAAGTAAACCAACTAACATTAAATATTATCAATAATCGAAAGCAGTTTATAAACCGGTGAGAAAAGTGGACTGTAAATAAATTTATTATATCAATATAGTTAATTTCCTCATTTTTAAATTAAAATAGAATTTTTATATCTTCTCACTGAAAATTACTGTATCTTCTGAGATTTTTCTATAAATTTACATGTATAATGTATTTACCAATAAAGTTCTTTTTGTTGCTGTACATGTGGATTTTAATAATATATGTCATAGTTTAGTTTTCATTATGATAATAGTTTATTATTTATTTGGGAAGTCTGTTACTTTTAGATTCATGTCTTTAATAAAAATTCATTTAGGTAAACATTATTTCAGATGTTTTCACATCTGTGCTTATTTATGCAGCAGAGGATGGCCTTGTCAGTCATCAATGAGAGGAGAGGCACTTGGTCCTATGAAGGCTCAATGCCCCAATGAGGGAAATGCCTGGATAGGGAATCAGCAGTGGGAGGGTTGGTGATCAATATGATGGGGGATGGGAGAGGGGGGTTTTGGAAGAGAAACAAGGAAAGGGAATAAAATTTGAAATGTAACTAAAGAAAACATCTAATTAAAAAAAAAGAGTATTATTAAGCATCCCTTCTGCTTTTGTTTGTTTCTTTTCAAATATGCAATGTATTTTATTAATTATTTACTTCTGTGTATAACAATTGTTGCCTCTGTCCTTGTCACCCCTACTGTATTCTTAATACCATTTCTAACTCATTCATCTCTGAGAGCGTCCCCCCAACCTGTATCCCCCTCCTCAGTTGCATCAAGACTCTTCAGGATTAGACATCCTCTCACACAATGGGGAGAGACTGTCCTTTTGTGTTTTCCTAATATTTTAAGTACTTTTAATTTTCCATTACTGTCAGATGACCTTCAATGATGCTTATATTCATTTTACTTTAAAAAATCTAATTGTATATTTATACAACCAGGTTAAAAAAATGAACAAATGTACTATGAGGCTTTATGCTTCTCTCTATTTTCTTGGAGAAAATATAAACTTTCTTATAAAAGATATAAAGTAAGCCTTAGAATTTTTAATTCTGCTTTTTATTTGTGGGTGAATTTTAATTATGATATATTTTTAAAATTTCAATGAAATTAATCTGTGTTTACTGCTAGCAGTGTAGCAGCCTTAAGACTGTGTGCTTATTCATCAGAGGGGACTAAAGGAAGTGTTTATAAATGTCAATATGTAAGGTATACATTTTCATTATTTAGAGAATCCATAGCTTAGCAAGAAAATTGATACTGTCCATTCAGTTGTGTCTCTTTACTATTGCATAGTAATAGACACTTTCCCCCTGTTTGATAACAATAATTGAATTTACCAAAGCAGCAATCATGAATACCATTACATTATTTTTTTAGTTGATACAAACTGAAAATATCACCATAGTTGTATGAGCCTCAAATTATAGAAGAAATTAATATAAAATGTAAAACTGTACCATTATGATGAACCTCAAAATTACACATCCTATTACCCACAAACAGCCAATACTAAAAAATTAAATCCAACAAAGCAAAGTAGTGAAGTTTATCATTTACCCCAGAACAAAGCAGGAAAAAACAGAAGAAATTCAAAATCATACTAAACTGTAACTTTGGTCCGAATATATAATTTTATTTTTTGTTCAAATAAAGAACTATACAATTGTTTATTTAGTACAAATTTGAGGAATATCTTACGTTTATTGCAATCCATGCATTTTTAAACCTCATATTTTCTGTATATAGGTAGTAAAATAAAAGTGATGCATACTACTGTGTTGTTGATTTTTTTTAAATATTCTTTTATCTTTGGTTGCTTATTTTTGTATTTTACATGGAAAATAGATTCTTTTCTTATACAGTGCATTGTAAATACTGTTTCATGTTCATTTCCCCTTCTCCTTCTTTCCCTTTCTTTCTTCATCTCTTTTTCTTTATTTCTTTCTGATTTCTTTCCTTTCTCGCTCTGTCTTTTCTTCCTTCCATGCTTCCATCCATCCTTCCTTGCTTCTTCCTTCCTTTCTTCTCTTTCTCTCTCTCTCTCTCTCTCTCTCTCTCTCTCTCTCTCTCTCTCTTTCTTTCTCTCTTTCCTTCTCTCTACCTCTTTCTCCACTACCCCTTTTATTTCTTCCTTTCTTTACTCTCTCCTTTCTTTATTATTTATTCTTTATTATTCCACTCCTGTAAGTATTGTGTTACCATTGGCTCAACATAGCTTTCACACAGGAAAGTTTGTAGGTGGAGGATGTGGTGGCTGAGTTTCTATTCAGTATTCTCTTTCTTAGCCTGCATGTTACCTTCTCACACTAAAGACATAAGAATGTAGGGTGAATTTTTCCAGACCGCTGCAGGTTCACTTCTCTATGTTCAATGAACTACATGAAAGTTGCCTTTGATAATTCAGATCACAGTAAGTTTTCAGAGAGTAACTAGTTTTCCTACCATCAGACTGAGATGTTTAGGGTTATCCACTGGACCTCCTTGCACAACTAAGTCAAATGTAAGTCAGTTCTATCACTGGAAAGTTGATTGGGTACAAAATGTGGATGGTCATTTCAAACACCTTGTGTTCCATCACTAGGACAACTCTCGAGGGTAATACTCATAGATTCCAGGATATTTTTATGTCCTAGGATTCCACATGTTGCCTCCCTGAATTTCAGCTGCCTCATTCCACACTGATCAACACATTTCATCAACCACAGATGATCTCTTCCACTACAGTCCTCACTTGCTCACATCTTACCCATAGACCCTTTTCTACTTCCTTTTCCCAGAGAGATATATTGCTCTTTTCTCCTACAACCTTGATCCCTACCTAACTAACATCTCTGGGTCTATGTATTTTAGTCTGATTATCATTTGCTTAAAACCAGACAACTACTTAGAAGTGAGTGTATAAAAAGCATACCTTTCTAGATCTGGGTTAGCTAACTCAGAATAATCTTTTATTATTTTAAGCATTTGTCTATAAAGTACTTGTTATCATTTTTTCACCACTGAGTAATACTTCTTTGTGTAAATGTGCCTCATTTTCTTGTCCGCTAATCAGTTGAGTGTTATATGGGGCATTTGTTGTTCCTGACTATTATGAATAAATTCACAATGAACAATTAAGTTGTGTCCCTGTGGTACACTCAAGTGTCACTTGGGTGTACGCCCAAGAGCAGTGTATATTGATCAAGAATTAGATCATTTCCCAAATTTTGAGGAACCCGCATTTTGATATCTGTAGTGGGTACAAAAGTATTCACTCCCACCAGCTCTACATTCTCAACAGCATGAGATGTCACCTGAGTTATTGATCTTGGCCATTCTTCTATATGTAAGAGAATTTAAGTTTTGTTTTGCATTTCCCTTATGGCTATGGATTGACAATTTATTTATTTGTCTCTCACACACATTGGGTTCCTATGCTGAAAATAATGTGTTTATATTTGTAACCCAACAAATAACTTTTTTAGTTGTTTTAATATCTAGTTTATTGATTTCCTTTTGTATGTTGGATATAATATTTCTATGGGATGAGCAGTTGATAAAAATCTTTTACCATTTAGTAGGTTGCATCTATGTCCTATGGATGATGTCCTTTGCTGTTTTAAATTAACAGTAGAATGATTTGAATGTCATCTTTAATTTTGAGATTTATAAAATATGTTTCAAAATATATTAATGTTAGTTTAAAAATATGTAGCTTTATGGTAAGATAAATATGACATACATGCATTTTTTAAATATGTCATTTTCATAATTCTTCATTTTATTGATGCTTGATAGCATTGTTTTATTCTTTATAGTACTAAGAGATTGTAATCTATTCTAAAAATATAAATCAATAATAAATTTAATCTCTTCCTTATTTTAAAATATTTTAATTAATTATTGTTATACACTTCATGTTTTATTCAAACCTCACCAAATCCTGTCCATGCTCTTACAGTTCCACATCCCATATCTCTTTCCATCCCTACATGTATGTCTCTATCCCTACCACACCTGACTTCTAGTCACCACGGGGCTTCCATTTTAATGAGGGTTAGCTGCATTATTTTTTTATTATTTATTTTCTATATTCTTTGTTTAAATTCCAAAGGCTTTCCCCTTTCCCACTTCCTTCCTCACCATAAGTCCCATAAGTCCTCTACCCTCCACCCATTCCACAATCACCTCCTCCCCCCATATCTCTTTTCTGGTACTCTCCTACAAACCTGGATCCAGTCTTTTCAGGTCCAGGGTCCTTTCCTTCCTTCTTCTTGGGAATCTTTTGATTTGCTAATTGTGCCTTGAGTATTCAGAACTTCTGGGCTCATTAATATCCACTTATCAGTGATTGCATTTCATGTATATTCTTTTGTGATTGGGTTAACCCACTAAAGATCATATTTTCCAGATCCAACCATTTTCCTACAAATTGCATGAATTCATTATTTTTAATTGCTGAGTAGTATTCCATTGTATAAATATACCACATTTTCTGTATCCATTCCACCATTGAGGGACATCTGGGCTCCTACCAACTTCTGGCTATTATAAATAAGGCTGTTATGAACAGAGTGGAGCATGTGTCTTTATTGTATGCAGGGGGATCCTCTGGGTATATTCTCAGGAATGGTATGACAGGGTCCTCTGGAAGTGTCATGCTGAATTTTCTGAGGAACCACCAAAACGATTTCCAGAGCAGTTGTACCATCTTGCAAAAGCACCAACAGTGTAGGAGTGTAGACTAAGCAGTCCTCTAGTGTATGTGTGCTAAGAGCCTCATATTAGCTATTGTATATCGCCTGTTTATTGGTCCAGTGTTTGAGAGATAACTAGGGTTCAGATCATTGAGTTTACTGGTTCTCCTACAGGGTCACCTCAGCTTGATTTAGCCTTCCATAATTCAAGAGTAGGGGGAAGCTTCTTCTGTATATTGGTTGTGTTCAAATACCTGCATCAGACTTATACAGTTGCTTGTTGGGATGACCCAACAGATGCTTGCTGTCATGCTAGGTTCTTTTTTGTGAGCATTTTGCAACAGTGTCCTTCCTTTGGACCTCCTCTTCTACTGTATCCCACTTTGAACTTGTGATTGGACCTTTCATTCCTCTCATATCTCTACATTGCTATCTCTGTAATTCTTTAAGACAGAAACAATTTTGGATCAGAGGTATGACTGTAGGATGGCCCCCTTTTTCTCCTGTGAAACCCTGTCTTCCTACTGGAGGTAAGGTCTATAAGTTCCCTCTCCCTACTGTCCAGCATTTCATCTAAGGTTCCTCCCTTTTATTTCTGTGAGTCTCTCACCTCCCAGGTTCCTGGTTCATTCTGTATGTTTCCCCAACCTCCAATCTCCTGAGGTTGCCTGTTTCCATTTTTTTTCTGCTGTCCCTCAGTCATTCAGTCCTTTTCCCTCACCCACAGTGTCAGGTCAGGTTCACGTCCCACCAATTTATTGAATTTGATAGGGAAATATATTTTTCTAACTATTGCCAATATTGAAGATAGTGTTCAAATAATATAAACTGAAATTTGTTGATGTTCTATTTTATTATAGTTATCTGTACATTGAGCCCATGGAGGTTACCATCTGGGATCATTGAAAATCATGGGTAATGCAGAAATTGATCCCAAGTATATTATCCCAATTATATTTTCTCAAGGAATGAAAGCTGGAGTAATCATGTGTGGATTTTGAAGACTTATAAAAGGATAAAACTGAAATTTCTAGACTTTTTTCTGCTTAAATGGAGAAAATTACTTCAAACATAGAGCTTTGGGTGTCAGAAAAGGTTTTCAGATGATTGAATTTTTTAATATGTTTGGGGTAAGAAAAAGTTATATTTTGTGCATATGTTATATTTTGTTGTTGTAATTTATCCTTGAAAAAAATATTGTCAGTATTAACAAAAACAAAATATACCTAACACTGAAATAACATATGTGTTAAAGTTTCTGAAATATGGGCAGGATTCCTGCTTCCTCTGGCAACTATGTTGACATCTCTGATATCTTCTGACCTCAGTAACCATGCTGACTGTCAATACTCCATGCTTTCTAAGAAATCTTGTTGATACCCATGATCCATGTAGTACCACCAGATCTTGATCTTGCCACAAGATAGACATGTTGAAAACCTTGGTCCATCTTGCTGCTTAGGACAATGTTGAAGTTGGTGTTTTGGATTTCTAGAGTGGTCCAGTTGGAAGTCTATGACCTGAAATGAAAACTAAAACTATGATGAAATAACTGATGACAATTCACACCTACCAATCAAGCATGCTGATGTCCAAATGGAGAACTTGCAAAACACATGATCCCTGTTGCCAGCTGAGACCCTGTTGAATTCCATGGTCAGTACTGCCTCCCGAAACCATATTCAGGGAAGTGTTCTACTTTGCAACCAAGAACCCATATAATGGTTGAGGTCACCGGCAGCCAGAGTGATAGTAGTGGCAGCAGCATGGAGTTTATGGGTGGACAGGAACACAGCTCTTTGCCCTCAGTACAGCTGCTAAACAGAAAGTACCTCCACTATTATTATCATAACCCGATTTACTCACTCTACATGGGCATGGGAGCACCTCTGACTCCTGTCTGGCCTGTAGGACATGTCTAAATGCTTGTGCTGCATGGGAAAATGCAGAGCACCACAAAAGCTCCACACCATGTACCTCGAGGCCCCAGTGCTGACCTGTTGGAGAACCTATCAGAGTCTTGCAGTCTCTACAGAAAGATGAATGCCTCAGCCGGCCCCTCATCAAGCCACAGAAGCCTGTTCCTTTATCACTGCAACTTGTACTGTCCTGTACCAATAGAAACACCACAACCACTACCTTATGGCATCGAAATGCTGAGGATGAGCCCATGTGCAATGCTCTAGGGCTCTATACGATACTCCATGGGCTGCCACAACCCCTTGCTATAAAAATGAAACAATTCAATCCAGTAAATGAAAACCTGAATATAAGTCAAAAGCTTACTCAGGTAACATCAGTAGCTCTGTCCCTCTGACTTTGACTTCCTGTTATTCTGCTTCACTTGACTATGTCAAAAATACTTCCTTCCATACAAGTGACCACCTCAGGGGTGTAGCAGTGATGTCTGCAGTGGGAGAAAATGCCAACCCTGAGAAAAGTAACCTTAACAGTGTGTCTTGTATTCAGGTCAAGACAGCCTCTACATAGTCATCTGTCTGTCTTCCTCTGCAGAAGGCACATCTTCTGTGCAACAGGATTCTTGGTGTGCTATGACCCTGGCCTATGCTGATGCTACCAAGAGGCAATGGACTCTGAAGGCCTTGTACCACTTGTGTCTGACTTGGTCCAGCCATCCAGATCAGTCATGTTTTATGAAGATTGAGATTAGTCAGTCAGCATCTGTCATAATGCAATCTTGCCAACTGATATTCTTGTTATGTCAGCAAAAATGCAGACATAACATTCCTACAATACATGATATCTGTGTCTTTGTTGGAAGAAAGGTATTTCCCAAGAAGTTTGCTGATATAAGAAGAAATGGGATTTTTCATGAAGGGCCAGCACAGTGGGCATGTAACCTGTAGCTCCCAGCCAACCTGCCTCTGCCTCTGCCCCATACTACTGGGAGAAACAGTGACAATGACTCAGGCCTTATCTGCTAAGGAAGATTGAGAAATTTCATAAAATAAAATTGTGTGCTGCTCCAAATCATGTACTTCTTGTAACCAGCCTTGGACATCCCAGAATTCTTTCATCCTTGATCTACTTGCACATTTCACAAGCCTTCATTGAGGGAAGAATTGAAAACCTTTTCTTCCATCCTGGAGGCTGAGTGCATTCCTGGGTCCTCAACAAGAATATCAGTTGGCAAGATTGCATTATGACAGATGCTGACTGACTAATCTCAATCTTCATAAAACATGACTGATCTGAAGTCTCTTGGAATTTGTAAGCCGGGTAGCAAACAAGATAGTTTTCTTCCATATACACAATAATTTTCAAGTGTAATTCCATTACAGCAATTAGTGTTAAATACTTTGCAAAATATTTACCAGCATTTTTAAAATCAATGTAAACATTTTAAGAAAATGTTACTTAAATAATTTATAAAAATATTAACCTTACATATATGCTTCTTTAAAAGTATGGCAAAAAAAATGAAAATAGACCCATAATTCTCAACTTTCAGAAAACACATATTGAAGTAGATCAAAGAACTCAACCTAAAGCCAGGCACATCAAATATAATAGAAGAGAGATTGGGAAGGAGCAACAAATTTATTGGCATAGGGTGAAATTTACTAAATAGATCTCCAGTGGCTTGGGATCTAAGATCAAGAATTGATAAATGGGACCTCATGGAAATAAAAATTTTCTCTAAGGCAAAGGATATATTCCATAGGACATAGCAGCAACTAACATATTGGAAAAATCATTCTTCAATATATTTAAATCTGATAGAGGGCAAATATACAAAATATTTAGAGTCCAAGAACCTAATCTCCAAAGAACCAACAACACAATAAAAAACAAATGTTTGTACAACTAAACAGAGAATTCATAACAGCGAAATCTCAAATGGCTGAGAAGTACTTAAAGAAATGTTAGTGATCAGAGAAAAGTGAATCAAAGTGAATGAGAGATTCCATCTATAACAATCAAAATGACTAGAATCAAAAACTAAGTTGACAGCACATGCTGAGAAGCATGCTGAGAAAGAGGACGACTCCTCCATTGCTGGTCGGATTGTAAACTGGCACAAACACTCACCCACTAGTAGTTAATCACGCTCTTCTTTACCAGTCCTTGTTCCCTCTCTCACCTAGAACACTCCCAAGTCTTGGAACCCCTCATGATTGCTGTGTTCTTCCTTCCAAACAGTACTGAGGCACACTGACTTGGGTCCTTCAGGCTGTTTATCATCTTGAGTTCTGTGCATTGTATCCTGTGTATTATGCAATGTTTAGCTCATATACACTTACTAGTGAGCTCATACCATGCTTGAATTTTGGGTCCAAGTTACCAAAAACAGTTTGACATTATCTAATCTCACACTTTTGCATGCAAATCTCATGATGTCCCCATTCTTAAGAGCTGAATAGTATTCCATCATGTAAATTAACCACATTGTCAGTATTCATTCTTCTGATATGGGACATCTGGATTACTTCTAGTTTCAGGCTGTCACAAATAAGGCTGGTAAGAACATAGTGGAGCATGTGCCTCTATGGCATTGTAAGAAACCTTTTCAGTTGTTAGTGTTTTGTCTCCACTTAGGTCTATTTCCAATTTTCTGAGAATCTCGAGATTGATTTCCAGAGTGTTTATGCCAGTTTACAATCCCACCAGCAATGGAGGAGTCTTCCTCTTTCTCAGCATGCTCCCTATCATGTGCTCTAAATTTTTGATCCTAGTCATTTTGATTGTTATAAGATGGAATCTCTCATTTACTTTTTTTTCATTTTTTCTGATCACTAACAATTATAAACGTGCAGAGTGGGTGGTGGTGGTGCACGCCTTTAATCCCAGCACTTTGGTTTCAGGTGGATATCTGAGTCCAGGCCAGTCTGGTCTACAGAGTGAGTTCCAAGACAGCCAGTGCTACACAGAAAAACCCTGTATCAGAAAAAAAAACATATAGAACATCAAGTAGACACATAATAATCAAAGACTATATGTGCAGTGAAATAAAAATACTAAAAGTTTTAAGAAAACTGACAAAGTCTTGTATAAGACTTACCCGTTAAAACAGCACCTGATTTTAATTGGATAATCTATGTCTTTGTTGTCAACAAACACAGATATCAGAGTAGACTGCAATACCTAGCAAAAGTATCATTCATATCAACAAAAGAGGAGAAACATTGCACAGTATAATGACCATTAAGCCATTTCTCTTTAGTAATCTAGGTCTACAAAAGGGAAGCATCAGTCTGAAGATAACGTATATATTCAAGAGGACAGAAATGATAAATAGCCCTGTTCTCAGGAAAAGGGTATGGCAACAACAAAATAACAAAGGCCCATACATACTGCACTACATAATGCTAAACATTAACTGTCTCACTTACAAAAAATAAAAATTCACAAAATAATAGTAAACGGAGAGAAACTTGAAACAATCCCACTAAGATCAGAGACTAGACAAGGCTGCCCTTTCTCCTCGTACTTATTCAATAAAATACTTAAAGTTCTACCTAGAGCAATCAGAAAACAAAAGGAGGTAAATGTCAAACAAATTGCAAAAGAAAACAGAATATCACCGTGTACAGAAGAATAAGATGGTTCACTTAAACAACCCCCAAATACTCACAGTGGAGTAGGAAAGCCCTGGGAATGGCTTCTCCAATTTATAAAATGTCTTAATTCGCTACTGTTGCTATGATAAAACACAGCTGTAAACAACTTATGGAGGGCAGGTTTGATTTCATGATGCACTTCTAGTTACCAGTTAACTACTGAGAAATGTCAGGTCCCAAAGTGAAGCATGCAGGAGCCTGGAGGGAAGAACTGAAGCAGAAGCTGTGTAGGAGTGCTGCTTCCTGCCCTGTATCTCATATCTCTCTATGTCTCACTGAAACCTAATGGGTGGTACCACCCTAGAGATCTGGGTCCTACAAATTCCAGAGTAAATCCAGACAATATCCCATAGACTTTCTTACATCATATGTCAATTTCGTGTTACAGTTTCTCAACTATGATCCTTCTCACCAACATCTTCTATTTTTTTTGCCTTAATGGAACACCAGGACTATAGCAAGTGATAGAAATAAATGTTTATTTTGGACTTAGAGATGGAGAGAGAGAGAGAGAATCTTCCTTCAGAGTCCTGACAAAAGAGCATTGCTGCAGGAAGGTAAGACAAACAAACAGCAAGTAGAGACCTGGCGTCTCTCATCTTAGGAAGAAAAACAAAGCAGATAGAGTCCACTGGGAATGGTACCTGATTTCTGTAACATTAACTTCTAACGAAGGTCATACTGTTCCAGGGAAGCCAAGTCACATAAACCACCAAAAGTGGAACAAAGATGGTATCACATGTTTTGATGCCAGCAAATAGACAAGCATCCAATTCAAACCATCACAGTGAAACTCTACCTCTTCCCCACAAGCCTGCAAAAACACCAACTCAAGAAACCTTTGACATCATTAATGGGATTCTCTCATAGTTACTCTGGCTGCATCTCAGTTCTGAAATGTTACTTTGCTTTAGGAGTTCCCCCAGTTTTTGAAATATGTATTAAAGTAGCAAAGAACTTACAGTTTCCATTTCAGATAGAGACTTAATTTCACTAGTTCATATTTGCTCAGAGTAACAGGTATTTTCCTTTTCACTTTGGAATTTAATTTTTTATTGATTTCAGTTTAGTAAACTATGCAAAAAGACAGAGCATCTTTTTTTCTTTGCCTTGTGGTGTTACAGATGTCTGTTATACACATCATGATTGACAACTGTGTATATATATTTAGAGAGGATGAACCTATTATCCATACATTGTCAGAAGTGGTCAGTTGTCATAAAGACCTTAGTAAGTATTGCTGCTAAAGCTCATTTAAAAAAAACACATAGAAGGCCACAGTGAGAAAACTTCAAATACTAATACTAAAGAATTAACAATTTCATCTGCCTCTTTTCAAGCAGAAATTGGTACACTTTAAGAGACAAAATGCCATTCTAAGTACTGCACAACAATTTTATTAATAGTAATTGTAGTCCTGTTTCTCTGAAAAGGTACTCTACAAAATTAATTACATTGGAAAAAATAGCTTATTTTTTGAGGGATCAAGATATCATCATACAGCGTTCTGATGTCAGGAGTTTGTAGCTAGTGATGTAGTTCACCGAATTCAGAAGCAGACGGCAATGAATGTTCCCTATCAGTAAGCTCTTTCTTTTTATACATCCCAGGAACCACGAAAGTAATAGTAGAGCCAAATTACATTGATAGTTTGTGCACATCATTTACTTATGCATAGACAGAAACTAAGGCCTTTAAAAATGCCTGCAGTGTCATGTTCAGAATCCTTTGTGAGATAAATTTCTACATAGAATTCCATTAACAATCAACATTAATCATCATACATGAGAAAATTAAAGGTGAATCATGGTTTTAAAAATATAGGCATGATCAATGTCCCTACTGATCAGAGGAATGCATCAAAATGACCTCGTGTCTACCTTATACCAATCAGAATGGCTGAGTTCAAAACCACAGTTGACAACAAATGTTGAGGATTTGGAGAAAGAGGAAAACTGTGTCATTGCCGGTAGGATTGCAAAGTGTTAAAAACCATTCAGGATATCATTCTTGAAGTTTCTCTGAAAAATGGAAATAGATCTACCTGAAGAACCTTTAATATCAGACTTGGGAATAGACCCAAAAGATGCCCACCATGCCACAGAGTCATCTCTTACACTATGTTCATAACAGTTTTGTTTGTGATACCTAGAACATGGATACAACACAGATGTCCCACAACAACATGAGGTTCATTTGCACAATTTACACAATGGACTACTACTCAGCTACTAACCACAAGGACATCTTGAGTTTTGCAGGCAAACTGAAGGAATTAGAATATATCCTGAGTGTGGTAATTCAGAAACAAAAGCATATACATGGAATGTACTCACTATTGAGTGGATAGTCACCAAAAAGTACATAATACTCAAGATACAGTCTACAGTACTCAAAAAAGTTTAACAAGTTAAAGTACAGAAGTGAGGACACATCAGTTACCCTTGGGAATGAGAAGAACACAATCACAAGTGTGGAGGAAGGGTGGGACCTGAGAGGAAAAAAAGACAGGGGTGGATGTAGTCAGGGGAGATGGGAACATGATCTGATATTGGGAGAAGAAAAAGCACTGAAGGCCTGAGGGCCAGCAGAAAGAATGGAAAAAGGCAACATTGGAAGATAGGTGGTTGGGGGTTCCTTCAGAATGTACCAGAGACCAGCGACAGAGTCGGGATTCTCCCAGGACTCAAAGGAAGGGACGTTAGATGAAATGCCTGACAGTAGGGAGAAGGAACCTATAAAACCCTGTTCCAGCAAGAAGAAGGAGAGGGCAACAAATGAGGTAGGGCATCCCATAGCCACAATCCTGACCTGACATTTTTTCCTGTTTGAAAGAACCGCAGCGATGGAAGTAGAGAGGAGTCTGAAGAAGAGAAAGTCCAGGTACAGGCCCACAGTGGGATCTATCTCCAGGGGAGGCCCTAATATCTGACACTATTACTGAGGCTATGGAGTATTCCCTATAAGGGACCTATCATGGATGCCCTCTGAAGGATCCAAAAAGCAAACAAAAGGCTCAGATACAGATATTTACACCCAACTAATGGACAGAAAGAGATGAGCCCTGTTGTTGAATTTGGGAAAGCTGAAAGCAGGTAAGGAGACAGTCCCTGTAGGAGGACCAGTATTCTCGATTACTCTGGAACTCTGAGATCTCCTAAACACTGGACCACCAAACAGGCTGCATAAACCAGCTAATATGAGGCCAATAAAACACAACTGATGACTTCAAGGTCTGTGTCCACTCAGAGATTATGCAACTAACCCTCAAGAGATAGAATGTCTTAGGGAATTTAGAGGTCAGCTGGAGAGGGGTATGAGGATATCCACGTAGAGACAACAGAGTGGGGAGAAGTTATGGGATGTGGAAAAGTCTGAGGGTGGATGAAGTTAGGGGGAAAATTTATGGAGTGTAAAAATAAATAAATTAAAAAAATATTTGGAATGCTCAAGAAAGGAATTGATCTGATCTAGTAAATTAGTGTGATTTCAAGTCTATAGCCTCCCTAGTTCCATAAATCTAAATTTTGAGCCCCAGCCATGATGTTCATTCTGTTGAGAGAAATACTTCCTATTGTTAAAAGAGTTTCACATGACTTTTCCCCCCATAATACCAATGTTTGGGGTAACACTTAGTTTTCTCTCAGGTTTGAGGAGGTGAGTATCTTCTGCAAAGAGATCTTACAGGGATGTCTCCGAAATCAGCCAATTTCAGCAGAATATGACTAAGAAGCCTCTACCTTGAATATATGATTCGATGGTACATAAAACAGTAGGTAATTTGACATGTTAGGGGAGCAATTGACAGTTGTACATACTTGCAATACCTATGAAATATGACAATAACCAATACAACAAGGTATCTGAATAGGTGCAATAAGTGGTACTTACAAGTCAGGAGAATCCAAGTCTTTGATTAGACTTAATTTTATTTTATTTTCCTCATGCTGGAACATAATTTTCAGTCTTTTCTTTATTTTCTCACAAACAAAATGGTGTTCTGTAGAGCCTTCTAACATTCACCTTGTTTGTCTCTATTATTATCCCATTCAGGTCCCTTGACTGTGACCAAGTCACAGATTTTCACTCTGACAAATTCATATTCCTAGTATAATATAAAACAAGTGTAATGTAAATGGAAATATAAAATCTCTTTCTTTGGAGTACTTTCTGTTTTAATTTCCATGTGTTCAATTAGCTTTAATCAACTGTAGTCTGCAATGTAAAGGTCTGAAAATCCTAGTAATAAAAACATGTTTACATATCAAATGACATTTCACACCCAGTGAATTAAAGAATTTGATTACAAGCAACAGCCCTTTCTCTACAAGGATAATTATCTTTTCAGCATCCTACATTACCTTTATTTCTTTTACTGAAGATTTGTAAACATAAGTAAGCCTAAAAATGCCACAAGGAATCTCATATAGCTTGTAAATTCAACAATTACCACCATGTATAATTAACACACAAAATTAATATTTCTTTTGTTTAAAAAGTACAAACTTAGCCAGGTGGTTCTGGCGCACGACTTTAATCCCAGCACTTGGGAAGCAGAGGCAGGCAGATTTCTGAGTTCAAGGACAGCCTGGTCTACAAAGTGAGTTCCAGGACAGCCTGAACTACACAGAGAAACCCTGTCTCGAAAAAAAACAAACAAACAAAAATACAAACTTACAGAGAAGTAAATCAGGGAAACAACACCATTCACAATAAAATGAAAATGTATAAAATATATACACTATGAACACAAACTGGTTATTATTATTATTATTATTATTATTATTATTATTACAAACTTGTCAACTGGTTATTCTTCAACCCAATACCTATAAATGCTTGGGTTTTCAGAAAACGATTATTTTTTCCAAAATCAGTTGTATTTTTTAAGGGTTAAAAATTTTAATGTTCATTCTAATATAAAGGAATCATTTTCCACTTATGTTAATTTACTTTTAATACTTAATATCATTAACCTGAATTGTTATTATTGTAAAATTTCTTTACATTGTTGTTTGATATATGTGATGATAATCATTGGCTGCTGTTACTCCTGAATTCTCTAATCTCATGGCTCTTAAATGCTTTCTCCATAAAAGCTGGTGTCTACATATTCATTGTCAGATATACCATATAAATTGGAGAGCATGATATTCCCTTAATATATGCTTTAATAATATTCAAAATGCAAGTGCTCTGTAAAGAACCACTGAAGTAGGAGCTATCAATCTTTTGTGAACTATCATCCATCAGTCTCTCTCTACATTCTATATCCCCCCTACATAGCATATATATATATATATATATATATATATATATGTATATATATATATATATATATATATATATATATATATATGTGTGTGTGTGTGTGTGTGTGTGTGTGTGTGTGTACGCACACACACACACACACACACACACACACACATATATACAAGGTTGGGAAAATATGTGATTCCTTACGAAGACTTGTGGTTCAACAACTGTAAGAAAAGAATTAAAGCCACTAACTCTAAGGGAAGGAAATGCATGTGCCTTTGTGTCAGTTGTCATGGGCCTTAGAATATCAACATCACAATGGTTCTTTATCCTGACTGTACAGAATCCTCAGACCTCCATAGCTTGTCTACCAGCTGTAGTCACCACTTTGCTATTCATGAGTAGGAAGGTGAAATTCAAGTTTATTCAAAGGTTCTCCCTTCCAGGCTCCACTGAAAAGTTATTTTAATAAATAATTTGTTTCTCATCATAGGTTTGTGAACTAACTCTCAACTCAGCAGTAGTTTCTTGAAAAGGTAGTCATTCAAGCCATATATGGTACCAATCTTCTGTAGAAACAACATTATTATGTGAGGAGAGATGTGTTAAGCATACTAGAGAAGAGTTAGTATAAGTCAAAAAAATGTCCAAGTTATAAGTGAGGATTATCTTATATGCAACCCAATTGTTTTAAACACCATGGAAACAAAGATTTTTAAAAAGGATTGGAACAACTTCAGCAAAATAGCTGGTTATAAAATTAAAGAAATCAGTAGCCTTCTTGTACTCAAAGGACAAGCAGGCTGAGAAAGAAGTTAGGGAAATAACACACTTCACAATAGCCACAAACAACATAAAGTACCTTGGCATAACTCTAACCACAAAAGCGAAAGATCTGTATAACAGGAACTTCAAGTCCTTGAAGAAAGAAATCGAAGAAGGCCTCAGAAGATGGAAAAATATTTCTTGCTCCTGGATTGGCAGAATCAATATAGTAAAAATGGCCATCTTGCCAAAAGGAATCTACAGATTCAATGTGATCCCCATCAAAATCCCAACTCAATTCTTCATAGATCTAGAAAGAGCAATTCTCAAATTCATCTGGAGCAACAAAAAACCCAGGATAGCTAAAACTATTCTCAACAATAAAAGGACTTCTGGGGGAATCAATATCCTTGACCTCAAGCAGTACTACAGAGCAATTGTGTTAAAAACTGCATAGTATTGGTACAGCAACAGGCAAGTAGATCAATGGAATAGGATTGAAGACCCAGAAATGAACCCACAAACCTATGGTAATTTGATCTTTTGATAAAGGAGCCACAACCATCCAGTTGAACAAAGATAGCCTTTTCAACAAATGGTGCTGGTTCAACTGGAGGTCAACATGCAGAAGAATGCGAATTGACCCACTCTTATCTCCTTGTTCAAAGAGCAAATCCAAGTGGATCATGGACCTCCACATAAAACCAGACACACTGAAACTAATAGAAAAGAAACTGAGATACATCCTGGAGGACATGGGCACAGGGGGAAAGTTCCTGAACAGAACACCAATTGCTTATGCTCTAAGATCAAAATTGACAAATGGGACCTCATAAAGTTCCAAATTTTCTGTAAGGCAAAGGGCACTGTCAGAAGGACAAAACGGCAACCAACAAAGTGGGAAAAGATCTTCACCAACCCCACATCTGACAGTGGGCTAATATCCAATATATACAAAGAACTCAGGTGTTAGACCCCAAAGAACCAAATAACCCTATTAAAAATGGGGTACAGAGCTAAACAAATAATTTTCACCTGAAGAATTTCGGATGGCCGAGAAACACCTTAAGAGATGTTCAACATCATTAGTCATCAGGAAAATGCAAATTAAAACAACCCTGAGATTCCACTTCACATCAGTCAGAATGGCTAAGATTAAAAACTCAAGAGACAACAAGTGCTGGTGAGGATGTGGAGAAAGGGGAACACTCTTCCACTGTAGGTAGGATTGCAAAATGGTACAAATGCTCTGGAAATCAGTTTGGCGGTTCCTCAGAAAATTGGGCATGTCCCTTCCAGAGGACCCTGTCATACCACTCCTGGGCATATACCCAGAGGATTCCCCTGCATACAATAAAGACACATGCTCCACTATGTTTATAGCAGCCTTGTTTATAATAGCCAGAAATTGGAAGGAGCCCAGATATCCCTCAAAGGAGGAATGGATACAGAAAATGTGGTATATTTATGCAATGGAATGCTACTCAGCAATTAAAAATAATGAATTCATGCAATTTGTAGGTAAATGTTTAGATCTGGAAAATATCATCCTAACTGTGTTAACCCAATCACAATAGAATACACATGAAATGCAATCACTGATAAGTGGATATTAATGAGCCCAGAAGCCCTAAATTCTCAAGGCAAAATTAGAAAGTCAAATAATTCCTAAGAAGAAGAAAGGAGAGGACCCTGGGCCTGTAAAGATTGGATTCAGTTTTGTAGACCCAGAACAGAGAAATCGTGGGGCGCGGGAATGATTGGGGAATAGTTGGGGGTGGAGAGGAATTATGGGACATATGTTGGAGGGAACTGGGAAAGGGTAAAGCCTTTGGAATGTAAATGTAGAATATAGAAAATAAAAATTAAAAACAATCATAATAAAATAAAAAGAAATGGTTATACTTTTTTGTAGATCCTAAATTAAAGAACTCCCTGGTTTTCTTCAAATAGTTTAATATTGTGTTCTTTGGAATCAATTTCTGAATATTTGAACATTAATTCAAATTAGACAGGAACTAATTTCTAGACTTGTTAATTTCCTTTCAATTTGCAGATTTGATTCATAACCAAACTTAGTTGGTATTATTTGTTACATATCTATACATTAATGTTTGAGGTATGTGATGAGAAACATTGGCTGCTATTCCTCTTGACTTTGAATCTGTTGCTCTCACATGCTTTCTCCAGAAATGTGGGTGACTCTCTACATATTCTTTGAATGATATGTTCCAAACTTTGACCAGAGATATAGTCACTTCATATATAATTTTAATATATGTATTATATGAGCAGGGTTGACTAAAGAAACCACCAAAAAGTATCCACTCCATTATTAAAGGCAGAAGGTTATTATGGATTAGACAGAAATGTTCAGAGGTATCTTACAAACGTTTATAGCTGATTGAAGCTTGATTTTACGAATGTCTTAGAAAGAACAGGGAATATCAGTGTAGAATATTGGACATGCCTAAGGGTGTGAGAGAAACTGTGCCTTCATAAAGAGAATGTGTCTTAGTCACGGTTTCTATTCCTACACAAACTCATTACCAAGAAGCAAGTTGGGGAGGAAGGGGTTTATTGAACTTACGCTTCCACACAGCTGTTCATCACCAAAGGAAGTCAGGACCGGAACTCAAGCAGGTCAGGAAGCAGGAGCTGATGCAGAGACCATGGAGGGATGTTCCTTACTGACTTGCTTCCCCTGGCTTTCTCAGCCTGCTCTCTTATAAAACCCAAGAATATGAGCCCAGAGATGGCACCACCCACAAGGGGCTCTCCACACTTGATCAACAATTGAAAAAATGCCCCACAGCTGGATCTCATAGAGGCACTTCCCCAACTGAAGCTCCTTTTTCTAAGATAACTCCAGCCTGTGTCAAGTTGACACAAAAAACTAGCCAGCACAATTGACCCCTTGTCAACTTGACACACCACATATCACTATGAAGCATCAACCCTTACTTTCTTTTTCACCCCCAAGATCTAAATAATGTTAAAGTCCCACAGTCTTTACATATTAAAAGTTCAACCCTTTTAAAATGTTCAATATCTTAAAACTCAAAGTCTTTTAAAAGTTCAGTCTCTTAGCTGTGGGCTCCACGAAAATACCTTCTATCAAGAGGGAAAAATATCAGGGCACAGTCACAATCTAAAGCAAAACTCAAACTCCAATGGCTCAATGTCTGGGATCCAACTCACGATCTTCTGGGCTCCTCCAAGGGCTTGGGTCACTTCTCCAGCTCTGTCCTTTGTAGCACACACCTTGTCTTCTAGGCTCCAGCTGCCTGTACTCCTCTGCTGTTGCTGTCCTTGGTGGTCATTGCATGATACTGGCATCTTCAAAACCCTGCTATCTTCCGATGCAACAAGGTTTCACCAATAGCCTCTCATAGGCTGTCTTCATGGTACCAAGCCTCAACTCTTTTGAATGACCCCTTCAGTTCTGGGCTGTCAATTACAACTGAGGGTACACTTTCACCAATGGCCTTTCATAGCCTCTCACAGTACCAAGCCTCAGCTTTTCTTCATGATGCCTTCATGCCTTCAAAACCAGTACCATCTGGGTGACTCTTACACACTACCAAGTCCTGCTACAGCACTAGGTACAACTTTGGCTATCTGGAACACACCCTGTGCTCTCATAAAACACTTCACAGAAGATTTCACCTCAGTGATGTTGATTTCTTCTTAATCACTGCCAATTTCTTAGCTCCAGCTAACCAGCTTCAATAGTGCCAGCAACACAAAGGTTGACTTTAATGGTTCTGGTATCTTGTTAATCACAGCTGATTCTTCAGCCACAGCTAACCAAAACCACAAAATCTTCATGGCCCTGAGAAGAGTCTTTAATCTTCCCTCAGAAATTTTACAATCCTGGCCTCCATCTTCTGCACTGTTCTCAACATAATCTTCCAAGCTCCTTCACAACATCTCACAGGGGTCTCAACAATGAATGGAGCATCCAGCCCAAAGTTCCAAAGTCCTTCAACAGTCCTCCCCAAAACATGGTTAGGTTGTCACAAGAATGCCCCACTGTGCTGGTACCAATTTGTCTTAGTCAGGGTTTCTATTCCTGCACAAACATCTTGACCAAGAAGCAAGATGGGGAGGAAAGGGTTTATTGAACTTACACTTCCACACAGCTATTCATCTCCAAAGGAATTCAGGACTGGAACTCAAGCAGGTCAGAAGAAGGAGCAGATGCACAGGACATGGAGGGATGTTCCTTACTGGCTTGCTTCCCCTGGCTTTCTCAGCCTACTCTCTTATAGAACCCAAGAACACCAGCCCAGAGATGTACCACCCACAAGGGGCCCTCACCAACTTGATCACTAATTGAAAAAATGCCGCACAGCTGGATGTCATGGAGGCATTTCCCCAACTGAAGTTCCTTTTCCTAAGATAACTCCAGCCTGTGTCAAGTTGACACACAAAACTAGCCAGTACAGAATGGAACTGCTATAAGATTTTAGGCATTACCTTAGTGCAGAAGCTGATGAAGATGTTTGGCAAGGAACAGAAAACTAAGTGAAATGTACAACAATTATGTTTACTTCCAGATCAGGTACAAGTAAGTGTAAGTGTGACTGTTGACAATCCTGATCGGAATCACGAGTCAATGGATTGACAATTTCCTTTCCATAGGCAAGGGAAATGGCTCTTTTCTCTGAATAAGATTATTTATTATTTTTTATAATATACTAATTTTGGTTTTGAGCTTTTTATTTGTTTGTTTCTAACCACCTGTAATCCATATGTAATCTATCTTGAGCTAGCCCAATCTTGGCACTGGAATCTCAGAGAACTAAATAGATTTAATTTTTAGGAAAATCAGGTTATTTCCTTGAACTCAACCAATATTAGCTACATAAACTTTAATGAATCTTAATAAGTGAGTGTTTTCTTCTATGTTTCAAAGTTTCCAGTGATTTTGCATTTAGTAGACTCTATGGTTCACAGAGTTGATGAAATCTACATTCTGTCCTTTGTACTTTCACTCTGAATAAGTTTGAAAAATAGGAATTGAGAACCTTTAGAGATGTATAAACAAAATATTTTACACAAATATTTATCATATTGTTGTACATGAATTATTGTGGATATCTATCTATCTCTATCTCTCTATCTCTCATCTCTCCAACTCTGTCTCTCTAAGTCTCTATCACTCTATCTCTCCATCTCTCCAGCTCTATCTCTTTCTCAATATCTATCCCTCTATATCTCTATTTCTCCATCTCTATCTATCAATCTGTCTGTCTGTTATCAATCTATTTATCTATCTTTCTGATTATAAAACATGTTATTCCTTACATTATTTCAGACAATTATAAAAATATATTTTTGAATCCACTAAGTATAAGGAGAGGCAATGTATGTGTCACTGTGTCAGAAGACTTGAGCCATAGACGTTTGATATCACAATTTTCCATCAGCCTGAGCATTAAAGGGGTCTCAGTCTGCAGTAGTTTGTCTATTAAATGTAGTCACCTGTTTGAGGTTTAAGCAGAGGAAGGCAAAATAAATCATAAATTCCACTGAAAGTTTCTCCCTTCCAGTTCCACAGAAAAGATATATTTATATATAATTTGAATCTCATATTAGACTAAACATATCAGGAATTGTATTCTGTTTATTCCTCTACAAAATTGAATTTGCATTATTTTTATTATATCATTATTATTGGTTGAAGTGGGTGATGACAACTCTAGGCAGCTGTATCTCATTGACACTTTGAATCACAGGGACTATAAATGCTTTCTAAGTAAAAGATATGGTGATTCTGTTCATTTTTTGAGAAATGAAATAGATTTTGGACAAAATTATTATTCCTTAAGTAAAACATATATCACAAACATTCCATTTATATGAACATATCACAGTAAAGAAACCATGAAATTTTCCACTCCATTATTACAGAGACGAATTTCATTATGGATTAGAAAGGAAACATGTTCAGAGTCAGCTGGAAGAATTCAGAAAGGGAAAAAGAGAAAATATATCTGGTATTGCCAAGGCTGGATTATAAAGAAGGAAGAATATTCAGGAGAGAAAAATGGGGATAAGTTGAGTTGGAAAAATCCTGTATTCATAAAGATGGATAGTGGGTTTTATTGTTAGCATAGTACAGGAGATGGAGAGTTTTGGAGAGGTGGAGAAATCTACATGGGAACTTTAAAATGTACACATATATTTACTTCCCAGAGTCAATGTTGATAGCCATAGAGGAGCCAGAGGCAAATGGCATTGTAAATGACTCTTTTTTTCTGATCTAGATAAACTCAACAAATATTTTTTAATGCTGCAGTGTTTCTTTTTGTTTGTACATTTGTTTTTGTTTTTTTTTCTGATCTGACAGTGATCAAGTATATTATAACAATTTTGACAGCTCAACTCAACATAGGAATCACAAAAGTAGGTGCCTTTGGCTTGAGTTGTTGAGATAAATACAATTTAGTCATTAGAATATAATATACACCAGCTGCTATTTTCTATGTTTTCACTGTTTAAGACAGTTTGAGGAAGGGACAATCACATTACAAAGAAATTTTTGAAGAAACAGACATACCGACTAATATAGGAAAGGCCAGTGTGTTCACATGTATAAAAAGCTAACTGAAAAATTTAACTCAAGTTCCTTTAAAACTTCTTACTACCTTTCTCACTAGCATATCATTTATGTTAAGAATTACAATTATCTTTTAGGATCCCATATTTATTTGTGAGTTGCATACATTATAAATGTTGCTGTAATCCAAAATTTTCCCATTAAACTTTATTTACTGTGTTTTCCTATCATGAAATTAAAATTCAGTGGGAACATTGCTCCTATCAATTGAATATTTTTTTCTGTTAGGTGAAGAACCTGTACCGGGAACACAATATTTTTTTTTTCTGTATGGAAACCCTTGTGAAGGAATACATGTGAGGGAAACATCAAACCTTCCTGTGCCATGGCCCCATGGAACTCACAAGGGCACAAAAATGAATAAAACACATCTGTATTTAATGATGTTTTGGTTTTGTCTAGTAAGGTATGAGAATGTGCAACATGCATTCCTTTTTATGAGAGCCTACACTTAATTGGAAATTTCTATAAAATAAATGGTTCTTTTCAATCTTTTTTTAAGATTATACTTTCTTAATTATTTCATGATCACACCTTTTTATTATACTGTGGTTGAGGTTCTGTGGACATTCTCCAACAAATTCATCAATTTCTTTTGTCACAAATTTTAGACAGATTTTTTAAATGGATTTTTAAAGGCGCTATTTGAATTTGGGGAAAGAGTATCAGCAAACTTGAAAAATATGGAGATGTGCAAGCACATGACAGCACATAGTAGCATCGTTAAAGCTGAAGTAAGAGTATTAAAACTGCATGAAGTATGTGGAATATAGAGTCAGAATTGTTCTCAAAAATATTTAAAATATGAGAAGCAGGTGTCTTCTTGCTTGGTTGTTCCAGATACACTGTAGAGAACAGAGAGGGGAAATCCTGATTATGATCCTTGAACAAAATTGGCAACCCATGTAAGCCACTTGACCTCATAGTTTCATAATTAGTATGAAGAATCGAGAAGCAGCTATGATTCCTACTAATAGCAGCTACTATTCAGGGAAACCTGCAGATAATAAGTACTTCCTAGCTGGTGATTCTGCACATACTAGAGAAAAGTGCTGCAATTAAATGAAGCAATATACAAGGTTGCACTCTATCTTATGACCATAGACGTGTTTTCTGGAACTACATCACATATATATAATCTCCATTGTCCATGGTCATAGGCTACATATTATTCTAGAGGGTATAAAGTTGATACTGATATTATCAAGTAAATAATTTAAGATATGGACTCATTAGTTCATAAAAGGTCTGGAGAACAGATATCAATAATATACTTTATTCAGCTTGGAAGTTAAACTTTCTGGCCATCCTTATATAATATTCCTGAAGATCCATTGCAAAAATTGTGAGAAAATGAGATGTTCAGAAGAGAATAATGAGGTAAATTTGGCTTTCAACTATGATCAGTCACTGTAAGCTCCCATTAAGCACTTGTATGTGACACACAAATACATTCTCACAAACTTCCGTCAACTTTTTTTCTTTCTACAATATCAGAAGAACAAGAATGATAGGAACTAAAATTGAGGTATTAGCATAGTATTTAAGATTAACCATACAATTCACCATCATGTATTTTATGTAGTTCTACTCAAATTGGATCAGACATTTTACCAAGAAAGATTGATTTACAATTTTAACATTACAATTAAGAAGTAACAAAAATACATGGTTTTGGTTAGGGGTTCCACAGTACAAGAAACTGTATTAAAAGGTTGCAGCATTAGAAAGATTGAGAACCACAGCTATAAAATGTACAAATAAGCTTCCAGATGTGAGGAAATGCTAGGTGATTTTAGAGTAATAGTCCGCTCAAAAGAGTGCAGCTCTTGATACAATGGTCACTATAAGATTATGTGTTTCTTAATCACTGGACTCGTTTGATGTCGAGAAAATTAGATACCCCACACACTAACATTCCAGTGCCCTCTATACTCTTTAGATACCTCATTTCCCATAACTAGGATATGTCAATGTAGAAAGTGTGAATAACAAGAAATTTAAATCTGTCTTGCATGCTGGAGATTTGCTATGCTAGCTGTAGGAGTAGCAAACACATATCAGATCATGACAAACTTTGCAGCAAGAATGAAATGTTCTTGTGATGCAATAATGTAAGGCTAGGCCAACTAAAGTGAGAAGGACAGACATGCATGTTTTAAAGGTCTATTATGGAGAATCTTTAACTATTTACTTTATTTACACTTCAAATATTATACACTTTCCTCATTACTACTCTGAAAATCCCATATTCCATCCCCATTCCCCGTGCTTACAAACTCCCACCTCCCCTTCATCCTTCCCTATACTGGGGACTCAAGTGGAGCTTGATAATTTCTGAAACTATGTCCTTGGGTGGTTCTGTGAGTACATTTCAAAACACCACTAATCACGTGCCTTCTGATAGCAGATCAAGAAAGAGAAGAATATATATCTTATGTAGTGGTGCATTGTTGTGAAGAAACAGCACAATGACAGTTCATATAAGAGAAGACATTTAATTGGGGTGGCATACAGTCTGCGAGTTTTATTTTCATCATGACAGAAAAAATGGCAAAATGGACCAAGACAAGGAGTTATAGGATAATAAGAGGTCTATACTTTGATCTAAATGCAGCCAGGAGAATGTGCACTTGTGGGACACAGAAGTATCTCAGAACACTGCAGTACAAGTCTGGAAATTTCATAAGACCACAAAGTCCTGTCTCCATTCTAATGCACAGTGAGAAACTTCTGTTAACCAATGAGACCATATATGTGATTATTCACAACAACATATGATCAAAACATATTCAAAAAACCACATGACACACCCTGGTACCCATAGCCTTATACAAAAATATGAGTGTATATGTGCTATTGTCATGATAGACATAGCATAATACATAATACATTGTGTACAAGTCTGAAAGTCTCCATAGTTTAGCACAGTCTGTATAATGTTAAAAATTTCCATGTCTCTTCTAAGATTCAGGTATTATCTTAATTCTAATCCATTATATAATCAATGTTAAATAGTAGATCACATATTTCCAAAACCACATTAGACAGTAAAAATACAAAATAACATAGATTGGAACTATTGGATGAAATCAAGAGTAAAATCAAGATGAACAAACTCTAAACTCTGCATAAATATTTCTAGTGTACACCTCATTTCAGTTTGTAAACTATACCACACTTCTTTTCCTTGGGCTGGTTCTTCTCTCTGTTAGCAGGTTTATTCATCAGGGTTCCCATGGGGTTCACACATGCCTTCTGGGATCTGCATAAGAGCATGGGTATCTCATCTCCAGTTCTGCCCACTGAATCATTCTAGGCTCTATCTTACTCCACTCCCCTGCTGGTATTCTTGGTCATCCTATGATACTGTCCTCACCAATAAACTTGGGACTTCATCTGCAAAGAGGCAGCACATTTACCAATTCCTTCTCATATGCTGTCTTTAAGGTGGCAAGCCTCAAACTCATCACATAATCAATTAAGTCTGGAACTTCATCTGCCACTGGGGTTGCACCTTCTCCAATGATCTTTTCTGAGCACTCACACTGACAGGCCTCATCTGTTCTCCATGACCTGTTCATTCCATCAAAACCATTTTTACCTGGCAGTTTCTTAAACATTACCTGTCTGCCTGCAGGTGGTTCCTGTCTGGAATACAGCTTATTTGTGCCCTCAGGTCACACGTACCAGAAGATTTCATCTCAGAGACACTAGTCTCCTCTAAATCACTGCAAATTTCTTATCTCTAGCTAACTAGAATCAGTTGTTATAGTAATCTGTTCTTTTCTTCATTCTAAAGGCATAGTGACTTGCCTGACGCTTCCATGTTGTATTGGTTACTGGGGATGGACCATGTCCCCAACCCCAGTTTAATTTCATTTTACACAACTTTCCTGTTTTTAATATGATTCCCAACTATGTTTTTTGGCTCTCATTGAAATAGTTCAGTAAGCATACTTGAAATCATAAATCTGGATGGTTTCACACCAGGGTGCTGGTGATAAAATTTGTGTGCCAATATGCCTGGACCTAAGCTGTTCTTTACCTGGAACATGCTCTGTACCAAGCTGATATAAACCTCGGAAATAACCTTGCTTTTGTCTCCTGGAATTAGATAAATTCCATCATGTCTGAACCTAAGCTTTTCCTGGGGAATTTGCTTCTAGATCTGACATAATTCTTATGTCTTATCAGGACAAGATTTGGATCAAAAAAACTGTTTTCAAGCCTCAAGATCTGAATCACAGTTATAGCCTCCATTTGTAGATATCATTCACTCCGTACAGAGTTGACCACTGAGAATATCACAATCCACCCCCTGTCAATTTGAAACATATTCATGTTCCCTCATGTCCAAAAGGTAATAATAGCCAGATCATAATAATGCCAAAATGATGTAACTTTCTCTTGGTTCATTACAAACGCACAAGCAGTAAGCTAGGTGGGATCTTACCCCAATGTTACCACATCCTTAATCCTCTTTAATATTCATTAAAACAAGATTTAGTTCTATTCTACTTCCCGGTTCTCCATTTATCTCTAAACCATACATTTTGTATTTTTTTCTTTCCCAGCTTGAAACACTTGATAAAATCTTACCCCATAAGATTGGAGCATAGGAGAAACTTTTAATGAGTTGGCTTTGAGAACTTCTTTCTTAAATGAACTATTCTAAATCACTTTACCTTAAGCTCAGGAAGACTCTTCAGACTAGGGCAAAATGCCCTTCACCAACTAGCATAAAAATGGATTCTAAGCCACATCCTTAAATTCTATTCCTCTGAAGGCCCTTGAACCAGGCCTCTACAGGTGAAATCACTCTCAGCAACACTGTCTTCCAGATTTACTTCTTTGGCCAGTTGAGCCCCACTTAATCCATCCCATTGATTTCCATAGTCACAAAATCTGCATTCCTCAAATCAAAACCATGGTCACACCTATTCCAAAAATATCCAAGCCTGTGGCATCCATTTCTGTTGTAGTAAAGGTTTCATTGCCATGTAGAGTATCATTAAGACAACTCTTAAATAGGAAGTCATATAAACAAAGCTAGCTTGCAGTTTTAGGGAAAGTATCAACATAGTTAAATGTGTGATAAATATCTTAGATTGACAGTCTTCCAGAGTCATCTCAAGGGAATAAATCAAGATATTTATTCTATATGAGTCTTGCCATCACTGAGAGTAAATTATAAGTAGTGTTTAGAGCTTATTCCTTATATCTACTATTATTAAATTATTCCTTATATCTATTAAAAATGACTCTTTTTTTCTTTTTCTTTCTTTCTTTCTTTCTTTCTTTCTTCCATCCTTTCTTTCAACCTGTCTTTTTAATTATTTATCATCCATTGTATCAGACATATATTTGTGAAAAAAATTAATTAATAAAAATACTTATACTTCAAAAATTGTAAAATGAATGTTTTAATCCAAAGGATTGAAGGACATTGAAGTACTTGTCACTGTCAGTTATGGCATGAGCCTTTGAATCTTTTCATAAAAATGTCCTGTCACCTTGTATACTAAATAATCATAAGACCTCAGTGGTTGGTTTACCAATTTCAGTCTTCATTTTGTATTTAGTTACTAGAAGGAAAGCCATAAATTTCCATCCTTTGATTGGTTATTGATTCCAGGCTCCACTGTAAAGGTTTGTATACAATAACTAATTAGATTCTTATGATAATCTAATGGAATCAGGATGTGATCTATCTAGGTTCCTTAAGATCTTCGGAATTAACTTATAATTTGGCAAATTTGCTTATTAGCATATATATATATATATATATATATATATATATATATATATATATATATATAATTTGATTGGTCCAAAGCTTCACTTAGTTTCACTGTATCCCTGTTTAATTTCTGCTTTCCTGATCGGTCCATTGAGGAGAGTGGAGTGTTGAGGTCCCCCACAATTATTGTGTTAGGTGCAATGTGTGCTTTAAGCTTTAGTAAAGTTTCTTTTACAAATAAGGGTGCCCTTATATTTGGGGCATAGATGTTCAGTATTGAGAATTCTTGGTAGATTTTCCTTTGACAAGCAAGAAGTGAAGTTCTGAGTCTCTTTTGATGACTTTAGGTTGAAAGTCAATTTTATCTGATATTAGAATGGCTACTCCGGCTTGTTTCCTGGGACCATTTGCTTGTAAAATTGTCTTCCAGCCTTTTACTCTAAGGTGGTGTTTGTCTTTGACACTGAGCTGTGTTTCCTGTATGCAGCAAAATGTAAAGTCCTGTTTCTGTATCCACTCTGTTAGTCTGTGACTTTTTATTTGGAATTGAGTCCATTGATATTAAGAGATATTAAGGAATAGTAATTATTACTTCTTGACATTTTGGGCGTTTTGTTGTTGTTGTTGTTGTTTTGTATTTGAGTGGTTCTCTTCGTTTTGGTTGGATGAGAGGGGGTTTCTATCTTGTTTATTCTGAGCTGTACTTTCCCCCCTTGTGTTGGTATTTTTCCCCTATTATCCTTTGTAGGGCTGGGTTTGTAGATAAATATTGTGCAAATTTTGTTTTGTCGTGGAATACCTTGTTTTCCCCATCTATGGCAATTGAGAGTTTTGCTGGGCATAGTAGATTTGGCTGAAGTTTGTGTTCTCTTAGAATCTGCATGAGGTCCGCGCAGGATCTTCTAGCTTTCATGGTCTCAGGTGAGAAGTCTAGTGTTATTCTGATAGGTCTTCTTTTATATGTTACTTGGCCTTTTTCTCTTGCTGCCTTTAATATTCTTTCTTTGTTTAGTACATTTGGGGTTTTGATTATTATGTGATGGAAAGTATTTC
Source organism: Apodemus agrarius (assembly GCA_964023405.1). Lineage (NCBI taxonomy): Eukaryota > Metazoa > Chordata > Mammalia > Rodentia > Muridae > Apodemus > Apodemus agrarius. Next base: position 3,378,529 of record OZ030029.1, read on the forward strand.
TGTTCTGGTCCAGTCTATTTGGATTTCTATAGGCTTCTTGTATATTCATGGGCATCTCTCTCTTTAGGTTGAGGAAATTTTCTTCCATAATTTTGTTGAAGATATTTGCTGGCCCTTTAAGTTGTAGATCTTCATTCTCATCTATCCCTATAATCCTTAGGTTTGGTCTTCTCATTGTGTCCTGGATTTCCTGAATGTGTTTGGTTTCCCGCTTTTTGCATTTTGCATTTTCTTTAATTGTTGATTCCATGGTTCCTATGATATCTTCAGCATCTGAGATTCTGTCTTCTTTCTCTTGTATTCTATTGTTGATTTTTGCATCTATGACTTCTGATTTCTTCCCAATGTTTTCTATCTCCAACGTTGTCTCCCTTTGCCATTTCTTAGTTGTTTCAACTTCTGTTTTTAGATTCTGTATGGTTTTCCTCAGATATTTCAATTGCTTGTTTGTGTTTTCCTGTAATTCTTTAAGGGATTTTTGTGTTTCCTCTTTTATGACTTCTACTTGTTGACCCATGTTCTCGTGGGTTCCATTAAGTGATTTTTGTTTCTCCCCCTTATTGGGATTTATTTTTAGCCCAGGACAAGATGGGTTTAGTGGGGAATTCTATCAAATCTTCAAGAAGAGTTAATATCTATATTCTTCAAACTTTTCCACCAAATAGAAACTCAGGGAACACTACCCAAATCATGCTATGTAGCCACAATAACACTTATCGTTAAATCAAACAAAGAAGGAGAACTTCAGATCAATGTCCCTCATGAACACTGATGTAAACATATTGAACAAAATCCTGGCCATCTGATTCCATGAATGTATCAAAACAATAATTCACCACAATCAGGTAGGCTTCATCCCAGGGTTGCAGATATGGTTCAATATGTGGAGATCTGTCAATGTTATCTACTACATAAACAAAGTAAAAGAAAAAATCCAAATAGTCTTTTCATTAGATGCTGAAAAGGCTTTTGGCAAAATCTAGTATCCTTTCACAATACAAATCCTGGTGAGATTTTGAATCCAAGGCTCATACCTAAACATAGTGAAAGCAATATACTGCAAACTGGTAGCCAACATCAACTTTAATGTAGAGAATCTTGAAGCAGTTCCACTAAAATTGGGTACCAGACAAGGCTGCCCTCTCCCTACCTATTTAATATAGTACTTGAAGTCCTAATCAAAGCAATCAGGCAGCCCAAAGTGGTCAAAGGTATAAATATTGGAAAGAAAGAAGTCAAAATGTCACAATTTGCAGTTGATATGATAGTATACATAATTGACTCCAAGACTTCCAGCAGAGAACTCCTAAGCTGATATAGAAATTCAGCAAAGTTACTGGATATAAATTAATTCAAGCAAATTGGTAGCCTTCTTCTGCTTAAAGAATAAACAAAAGGAGAATGAAATAAGGGAAGTGACACTCTACATAATAGTCCCAAATAAGATATCATACCTAGGTGTGACCCTAATGAAGTAAGTAAAAGAGCTCTATGATATGAACTTTAAGTCTGTGAAGAAAGAATTTGAAGAAAAGTCTCAGAATTTGGAAAGATATCCGATAACCATGGATTGGTAGAATCAATCTAGTAAAATTGGCCGTCTTGCCAAAAGCAATCTATAAATTCAATGCAATTCCCATCAAAATCCCAAATCAATTCTTCATAGGTATAGAAAGAACAACTCTCAAATTCATGTGAAATAACAACAACAACAACAACAACAAACAAACAACTATTCTCCACAACAAAGGACCATCTGAGAGAGGCAACATCACTGACCTTTGACAAAGGAGCTAAAAACATCCAGTGGAAAAAATAACCTTTTTAACAAATGGTGCTGAATCAAATGGAGATCTGCATGTAGAAAAATGAAAATCGACCCATTTTTCTCTCCTTGTACAAACCTCAAGGCCAAGGGGATCAAGGACCTACACATAAAACCATACACACTGTAGCTTATAGAGGAGTAAGTTGGGACAAATCGTGAACATATGTGCAATGGGGAAAAGTTCCTGAACAGAACACTAATGGCTTATGTTCTAAGAACAAAAATCGACAAATGGGACCTCATAAAACTGAATAGCCTCTATGAATCTAAGGGCAGAGGCAAGGTGTCAAAATGACCACCACCAAACTGGGAAAAGATCTTTTCCAACCCTACATCTAATTGAGTGCTTTCTTCCAGTGTATACAAAGACTCAAGAAGTTAGTCTCCAGAGAAACAAATAACCCTATTAAAAATGCAGTACAGAGAAAAACAGGGAATTCTCAACTGAGGAAACTCAGTATCCTTAGTTATTAGGGAAATGAAAATCAAAACAACACTGAGATTCCACCTTATACCAGTCAGAATAGCTAAGATGAAACTCAGGGGACAGCAGTTGCTGGAGAGGAGGTGGGGGAAAAGGAACACTTCTCCACTGTTGGTGGGATTGCAAGCTGGTAAAACCACTCTGGAAATCAGTTTGGTGAATTCTCAGAATATTAGACGTAGACCTAGCAGAAGACCCAGCTACACCTTTCCTGGGCATATACCCAGAAGATGTTTCTACATGTAATAAGGACACAAGCTCCACTATGTTCATGTCTCTCTTATTTATAATAGCCAGAAAATGGAAAGAACCAAGATATCCCTCAGCATATTAATGGACACGGAAACTATTCAGCTATTAAGAAAATGAACTCATAAAATTCTTCAGCAAATGTATGGAAGTAGAAAGTGTCATCCAGAGCAAAACAACCCACTCAGGAAAAGGCATACATAGTATACACTCACTAATAAATGGTTGTTACCCCAAAAGCTCAAAATAAGTTACAATTCACCAAGCTCAAGAAGAAGGAAGACTTAAGTGAGGGTTCATAAGTTTCTCTAAAGTACGCATCAAAATAATAACAGGAGCTATAAGGGAGGCAATGTGTGGAGCAGAGACTGGAGTAAAGGCCACCCAGAGACTGCCCTACCTGGGGATGCATCCTATAAACATTCAACAGACCATGGCATTTCTATGGACAACAAGAAGTGTATACCCAAAGGAGCATGCCATGGTTGTCTCCAGATTGGCCCTGCAAGAGCCTATAAATGCAGAGGCAGATGCTAAAAACCAACTATTGAACTGGACATGGGGTCCCAATGGAGGAGCTGGAGGATGGTCCAGAGGAGTTGAAGGGGTTTATAGCCTCATGGAAAGAACAACGATTTCAGCCACAAAGACACCCCAAGACTCACAGGGACTTAAACATCAACCATGGGGAAGACATGGTTGCAGTCAAAAATGTGACAGAGAAAGGCCTTGTTTAGCCTCAGTGGGAAGAATGTCCCTTGATCAGGTAAACACTCAACAGAGGCCCAAACAAAGGAAAACCAACAGGAAAAGGGAGTGTGTTGTGTGGAGTGGCATATATTTGGAGTCAGGAGGAAGGAGGAAGGGGAGGGATTGGAGGTGTTAGTGGAGGGGGCATAGGTTTTACGATTGGCAATGTAAGTGAAGGGAATATTCAATTAAAAAATAAATTATTTTAAAAATAAAAAACAAACTCTAAATTGAACAAAGTACTCCCTGGGCTTTCCTACTCCAACGTGAGTAACACCACCATGACTTTCTTCCTTTGGATCTTATTTCTGGGAAAAAAACTGATATAAAGTACACTTGCTTTCTCTTCATTTGTTTTTTTTTTAATCTATTTTTTTCCTTTTCAAAACCTATGTTCTTTGTTGATTCCTGTGAATTTGCCATCACTCAGCTCAGCAACAATCATTTTCCAGACTGACCATATCTACCCTTTCCCCTGGTAAATTCTACCCAATATTTTAAAAAGTTTAAAACATTAATTAAAGTTTTAAACTAATATTAAAATGAAGGTTGAGGGAATTGGACATAGAAGAGGGTACTGCAATCAGGACATAAAGTAAATAATGAAAGTATAGAAAATTATCAATGTATCTGGGTTTATTGTAAATTAAGAGCTACAGAAAACGAAAGACTAAGCTACATAAGAATGTCCCATAATAATGTAAATATGCACTATTTTATATATAATGAAGAGTTAGTGCTAAACTACCAGAAAGTATATAATATAACATACAGTAAGCACCAGGAGAATGCAATGCTAGGGTGTCATTTAACATCACTGACATTTCTCATGTATTCCCATTTCTGGGCCACAAAGAAGACTTTGTTACCAAAGGAAATAATCAGCTCACCTTACATTTTTTGAGAGATCACTTCTAAATAATGACTTAAGACATGTCGGATCCCACAGAACATGAGGAAATTTGAGGACTTATAAGATGTAGATGTCTAGGTTATTCCCAGTACACACTTTAATTTTTAATAGCACACAAATAAGCTGTTTAAGGGGAAGGTAGTTTGCTTGTGGCCTCTTCGGTAAAATACTATACATAGGAAATGGAGAATTTTACTGTTGATTGTCTGACAAGAAATGTTACTAACAAAACTCTGAATACAAAGACATATCAAGGAAAATGTTTTGTAGACCATCTCATAGTATAATCAGAATTGAAAAGTTATAAGAATATACAGCTTAGTATTATGTAAAATACTTTCTGCAAATCACTTTATAGAATTGTGGGAATTTATTTTTAAATTTTGTATCAACATCTGGGTTCTATACATATTACTGCCACAAACAAATTCAGAGGAAGGCGAGAGTTTCCTTGGAAAAAGAAACACTGAAGCTTGTTTCTGGTGATGGGTGTTATGGGTATGGAATCAATATTGTTTACAGTGAACCATCTTTCCAGCCAACATGGGGAAACATTTAATATCTATTGTCGAATTAATCCTTTTAACACTCTTGTAAGAAAAAGAGCAGACACATTCTAGTAACCCTATGCAATGTAGGGATAAAATTTTCTGCTACAGGTAAGGCAGAGATGCAGGATTCATGGGTAGAATTTGAACTTAAAGTACTTCTTACTTAGGATATCATTGTATAACTATTATTTATTATATTTGGCAATTATTTAGTTAGTGAAAATTTAAAAGAATGCAATAGTAGTAATAGATGGTGATTCAGTCAGGAAGCCTCCAATCACTTGATTATGATTCAGCCACAGAATTGCTACTTAGTTATATGGGGATGTGAACTGCATATTTCACCATGGACTCAGATATATTGTTACACTGTACAATTTTCATTACAAAAAAAATCTTCATACTTTAGCATAGACAGATTTTTTTGTTTGTTTGTAAAGTGTGCACCTTTATTAAAATGGTCTCATGCCAGTGTACAGGCCAGCTGCCTTAACATCTCAACCCTTTCCCAGTGAGAACAAAGCCTTAATACATCAATTTGCACGACTACGATGGGAGTGGGTCATGATGTCTGACCATTCAGAAGGTAAGACAAAAAATGAAGAACCATAAAGGCAGAAGACTTAAGAAAGTCTCAGTACTTTAATTTACACAGAAGCAATGCTGTCACATTCCCCACTGTGGACTCATGGTATAGATTTTTCCATCCTCCTCTTAGGAGTAGGGGTAGCTTTTGTGAGGATGAGGGACATCCTGAATCCATATATTTCAAAGATGCTTGCAGTGACTATTAAAAATGAAACAAAACACAAAAATCAATATGAAGTCAATGTCATCAGCCTTGTTGTAGAACTTTGTGGGATGATTACTCCATTGTACTACTGTTCCCGTTTATAATTTCCAAGTCATATGTGCCAAAATAAAACAAATGAATTTTTTTTTAGTTACTGAATTCCTTGCTGCTTATGAGAAACCTTCACACGGACCCACGCATACAAAAAATTTCTTATGACTGCAATTTCCTGAAGACACTGATTTGATCTTTGAATGTGATTTAATTTTAATTTTAGAGTTGTTCTGTTTGTAACTGTTTTGCTCTGAAGTGTACCTTTGAACAATGTTGAGGCTGACAATTGAGCAGGTTTGACCATGGAATCTGATCAACTCAAACTGGAGTAATGGGTGATTAGAAACTATCTCTCAAGTTATGGGAATGAACGAAAAATATTTTCTTGTCGTTTTTGTTTTTGATTTTTGGATTTTTAATAGGATTTTCTGTAATGATTACCAAATTACTTTTTCTGTTATGTTCCTCAGAAAAAATCATTTCCTGATTTTTGTTTTATCTTTTAAAGAAAATTGAATTTCTCTAGGAGAAACACACAACATACTGTTATACTTTGTGTCAGAACATAGATTGTTCATGAACAAATTTTATCATGTTCCTGAAGACAATAATAATCAATTATAAATTTAATAAATGAAATATTTATTTTAGTGTGTTTTTATGTAAGACAAAATAATGAAAATAATAATTCAGGATTAGACTCCTGAACTTAGCTACTTCTTCCTTACTTCCCTGTTACTTATCTTGGAGTATTCTTGGAGCTTCCTCGTGGCTGAGACAGAACGCACACATACATAGATATAAATACATATATGTATATATATATATATATATATATATATACATATATGTATATATATACACACACACACACATATATATATATATGTGTGTATATGTGTGTGTGTGTGTGTGTGTGTGTGTGAGTGTGTGGAGAGAGAGAGAAAGAGAGAGAGAGAGAGAGAGAGAGAGAGAGAGAGAGAGAGAGACAACAGACAGACAGACAGACAGAGACAGACAGAGAAAGAAAATTAGGTTATAAGGGTAAGGAACAAATTGTGAAAACACCTTTACCAACCCTACATTTGACCGTGGGCTAATATCCAATATGTAGAAAGAACTCTAGATGTTAGACTCTAGAGAATCGGATAACCCTATCAAAAATGGTGTGCAGAGCTAAATAAATAATTTACAACTGAGGAATATCTAGTGACTGAGATGCACCTAACAAAGTGTCCAATATCCTTAGTCATCAAGGCAATAATAATCAAAACAACCCTGATATTTTACTTCACACCAATAAGAATGGCTAAGATCAAAAACTCAGGAGAGAGTAAGTGCTAGCTAGTATGTGGAGAAAGAGGGAAAATTCTACACTGCTGGTGGGATTGCAAGTTGGTACAACCACACTGGAAATCAGTTTGTTTGTTCTTCAGATAATAGGGAATAATATAACACAAGAACGCTGTTATAAAATACAGAGGATCCTCCAGAATGAAATAAGGATGCATGCTCCAATATGTTCATAGCAGCCCTATTTATAATAGTCAGAGATTGGAAACAACCCAGATGGCCCTCAGTGGAGAAATGAATACAGAAAATGTGGTGCATTTATACAATGGAATACCACTCAACTATTAAAAACAAGGAATTCATGAAATTCTTAAGGAAATGGATAGAACTAGAAAAATCATCCTGAGTGAGGTGACCCAATCACAGAGGTACACACATGGTATGCACTCATTGATAAGTGGATGTTAGCCCAGGAACTTGTAATACCCAAGATACAATTCACAGGCATAATGAAGCTCAAGAGGAAGGAAGAACAAACTATGGATTCTCTAGAGGTCCTTCTTACATGGGGGGGAAATTATCCATAGAAGGAGAAACCCAAAAGAAGTGTGAAGAGACTGAAGGAAAGACAATCCTGAGACAGACTAATAGAAGTTGGTAGGCAGAGGGATCTTAGGTGAGAAAATGCCTCCACGTGATTGGACTAACGTGTAGGGAAGTCTGGTATTCTTTCATGGTTTACAATGGAATTTGTAGGACTCAGACCTCTAGGATGGTGTCACCCATGACCTATTAGTGAATCATAGAGTGATATGAGGTACAGGGCAGGAGACAGCACACAGATTCTGCTTCATTTCTTGCCTCCAATTTCCTGCACTGCTTCCTTTTGGGACCTGACATTTCTCAGTAATTAACTGCTAACTAGAAGTATATCATGAAGTATAACCTGTCCTTGATAGGTTAAATTTTGTCAGCATTTTATCATACACAACAGTAGCAAATTAAGACACTTTCTAAACTGAACATGCCATTCCTTGGGCTATTCTATTCCATTGTGGGTAGCACCACAGGACTTCCTTCCTGTGAAACTTATTTTTGGAAACTACTTGTTAAAAAGTTCCCTTGCTTTCTTTTCATTTCTCAGCATCTGATTTTTTTAATTAGATATGTTATTAATTTACATTTCAAATAATTTCCACTTTCTTGCTCCCCACTGAAAGTCCCATAAGCCTTTTGCCCTCCCTTTGTTCCACAATTAACCCCCTCCTGTGTCTCTATATCTGTGGTTATTTACCTCTTTCTAGGAAGGACCAGAGTATCCATACTTTGTTCTTCCTTCTTCTTGTACTTCATTGATATGTGAAATGTTTCTTCAGTCCTCTGAGCTTCTGGGATAATATCCACTTATCAGTGACTTCAGACCATGTGTGTTCTTTTGTGAATGGGTTACCTCACTTAGGATAATAATTTCTAATTTCATCCATTTGCCTAAATTTTATGTATTCATTGTTTTTATACCTGAGTAGTATTCCATTGTGTAAATATACAACATTTTCTGTATTCATTCCTCCATTGAGGGACATCTTCATCCTTTTTTTTTGGTGTTGTAGTCTTTCTGTTTTCTATTTCAAAATGTAAGTTCTTTTTTGATTCTCTGTCAATTTTGCATCATGCCACCCAATTACACTCATTTTCTATTCCATCCATATCTACACTCTCTTCTGGAAACATCCTCCCAAAATTAAAAAAAAAAGTAAAAATTAACATTTTATATTAATTTTAACCTTAGGGAGGATGTAATTTTGAGGGTGTTACTTAGAGTGGGGTACTGAAATCTGTATATAAAGTAAATAATTAAAGTAATGAAATATATAAATGCACATATTTCTATAGTAAAATTAAGAGCTACAGGAAAAAAGATATTGACGTATATACAAATATACAGGAAGTAAGGCAAACACACACAATTCTTTTCAGACAAGTGGAAGTTTGTGCTAGCATATCAGAAGGCATATAACATAATCTATGATTATTACATTATTCATATCACACTGTGAATGTTGTAAAAATTGTTGCTGGAGGAGATTGCCCTGCTGTCTCAGCTGAGGTTCATGGACTCAATTTTATAACTCATGCTTGGATGAGCTTGTCAGTGATGCAAGCTGCCTTTGAAGATTCAGGTCTACTCCTCAGCATTCAACGATGCTTGTACAAATAGTTTCAATCATTTTACTGCCTCACCAAGATACATTTATATGAAATTGCTTTTATGATCTCCCATCAGTAATGTATGTGGAGAACCAGTTTGAATTAATGTTTGCTCATATATCCATGTAAAAGTAATGCAACACAGAAGTATACTTGAACAATTACAGCACACACACGTGTGCACGCACAAACACACACACACACACACACACACACACACACACACACACACATACAGTTTTATCAAAGCCCTGAGAAATTTCTCCCAATAATTTATTTCTCCTATTATGTTCCCCCAACGATTTGTTTCTGAATCTTTGCATCCCTTTTTCACCAGACATGCAGACTCTCATTTGGCAAACCCTCTAAAAATGGTAATGAAAGAATTAATAACTTGTACATTTCCATTTAATATAATTTCTTAAGAACATACATTCATATGTTTTATGAGTTCATTGTTCTTAATAGCTGGGTAGTACTCCATAGTTTTAAGGCCCAACTTTCCTCTGTTGAAGGATATCTGGATTCTTTTCAGCTTCTGGCCATTATAAAAAAGCTTGCTATGTACATAGTGGAGCTTGGATTCTTGTTATTTTGGAACGTCTTTTGGCATATGCCCAGGAGTGGTCCTATGGCTTGGTCCTCAAGTAGTACTATGTCCAATTCCTTGAGGAACCACAAGAATCATTTCCTCAGTGGTTGTACCAGCTTGCAATACAACGGATGAGAGTTCCTCTTTATCTACATCCTCACCGATATCTGCTGTCTCCTGAGTTTTGATCTTATCCACTCTGACTGCTGTGAGGTGGAATCTCTGTATTGCTTTATTTGCATTTCCCTGATGAGTAAGGACATGACTTTAGTTGCTAATCGACCATTTGGGATTCCTCAGTTGAGAAATCTGTGTTTAGCTCTCTACCCCATTTAAATAGGGCAATTTGCTTTTCTAGATTCGAAGTTTTTTGAGTTCTTTGTATATATTGGATATTAGACTTTTATTGGATGTCGGGTTGGTACAGATCTTTGCCAAATCTGTTGGTTGTTGTTTTGTCCTATTGAGAGTGTATTTTCTCTTACAGAATCTTTGCAAATGTATTAGTTTCCATTAGTCAATTCTTCATCTTAGAGCATAAGCTATTGTTGGTCTGTTCTGTAAAATTTCACCATGTGCCTATGAGCTTGAAGCTCTTTCCCAATTTATGTTTTGTTAGTTTCCATGTAACTGGTTTTATATGGAGTTCCTTGATCCATTTGGAATTTATCTTTGTGCAAGGAGATAAAAATGGATATATTTGCATTCTTTTACATGCTAATGGCCAGTTGAACCAGCACCATTTGTTGAAATTACGATTTTTTTTAACTGAGATGCATTAGGTGCTTTCTCAAAGATCAAGTGACCGTATGTGTGTGGGTTAATTTACTGGTCTTTAATTGTTCTTCCTTGATCTACCTTTCTGTCTCTGTACCATCATCATCTTACTTTTCTCTGTATCACAGCTTGATGTCAGGGATTGCTGATAGAGAAATGATGTTTAAAGACAAAATATATTTCAGAATTTTATAGTCAAGTGCTTTACTAAGGGAGTACAGAGAATGAATTAAATACAGAGAAAAAATCTTTGTATTCACAATCACCATTAACTGATGAAAATCCTGAAACCTTGTATCAATGGATACTTTGGATATTTACCTCAATATGGCTCTGTCCTTATTTCAAATATTACTGCTTAACAATGTGTGATGATAACCAATGACTCCTATTCCTCCTGATTCCTGTTATCTCATGGCTTCTAAGTGCTATCTTCCTAACACTAGTTCTCTCTACATATTCTTTAATAGATATATCAAATGTTTTGGGCTGAGTAATATTCACATAACATAGGTTTTAGTATTCAAATTGTTTGAGCAGGTTAGAGACATGAACCAAAAATATAGTTCCTATCAATCAATCTGTCTATTGATCTATCAACCATATGTCTCTTTATTCTATCACCTTTATAATTTTCATATGCATATGTATGGTTGTGAAAATTTTATTCCTTACAATGTATGATAGGTCAACAATTATTAGAAAACATTTTTACAGACCCTGAGTATAAGGAAAGTAAATGCATGTGCTTCTGTGTCAGTTGTCATGAGCCTTAGGATACTGACATCACAAAGGCTTTTCAGCCTGACTAACAGAATCCTCAGCCCACAGTAGTGTGTCTACCCACTGTAGTGACCAGTTTGGTGTTCAGGACCAGGTATGCTAAATTCAAGTTTATTGAAAGGTTCTCTTAGGCTCCACAGGAAAGATAATTTTATTAGTGATGTGTTTCTCACGATTGCCTCATTCTACCAGGAAATGTTCTCTCTTTTTTTATTTTTTTAGATATAATTTTTATTGGATATATTCTATATTTACATTTCATTTCCCTTTTTTTGTTTCCCCACCCGCCTAGGGTCCCACATGCCCTTTTCCCTACCACTGCTCCCTCATCCACCCCTTCCCACTTCCCTGTTCTGGTATTCCCCTACACTGATATTTTGAACTTTTTCAGCACTAGTGTCCATTCCTTTCTTCTTGTCAGACATTATTTGATATGTGAATTGTGTTTTGGTGTAGCAAGCTTCTAGGCTAATATCCACTTATCAGTGACTGTATACCATGGGTATTCTTTTGAGACTGGGTCACCTCACTTAGTATGACGTTCTCCAGCTCCATCCATTTCTCTAAGAATTTTATGAATTCATTTTTTCTAATGGCTGAATAGTATTCCATTGTGTATATATACCACATTTTTTTGTATCCATTCCTCCATTGAGGGACATCTGGGTTCTTTCAAGCTTGTGGCTATTTAAAATAAGGCTGCTATGAACATAGTGGAGCATGTATCCTTATGGCATGCTGGGGAATCTTCTGGGGATATGCTCAGGAGTGGTATGGCTGGGTCCTCTGGAAGTATCATGCCCAGTTTTCTGAGGGACCGCCAGACTGATTTCCAAAGTGGTTGTACCAGCTTGCAGTCCCACCAGCAGTGGAGGAGTGTTCCTCTTTCTCCACATCCTCGCCAACACCTGATGTCTCCTGAGTTTTTAATCTTAGACATTCTGACTGGTGTGAATTGAAATCTCAGGTTGTTTTGAGTTGCATTTCTCTGATGACTAATGATGTTGAACATCTCTTAAGGTGTTTCTCAGCCATCTGTATTTCTTCAGGTGAAAAGTCTCTGTTTATCTTTGTATCCCATTTTTGGATAAGGTTATTTGGTTTTGTGGGGTCTAACTTCTTGAGTTCTTTGTATACATTGGATATTAGCCCTCTGTCGGATGTGGGGTTGGTGAAGATCTTTTCCCAATTTGTTGGTTGCCATTTTGTCCTTTTGACAGTGTCTTTTGCCTTACAGAAAATTTGTAACTTTATAAGTCCCATTTGTCTATTCTTGATCTTAGAGCATAAGCGATTTTTGTTCTGTTCAGGAATTTTCTCCCTGAGCCAATGTCCTCAAGGTTTTTCCCCAGCTTCTTTTCTATTAGTTTTAGTGTGTCTGGTTTTATGTGGAGGTCATTGATCCACTTGGAGTTTATCTTAGTGCAAGGAGATAAGAGTGGATCAATTCTCATTCTTCTGTATGTTGACCTCCAGTTGAACGAGCAGCATCTGTTGAAAAGGCTATCTTTTTTTCCACTGGATGTTTTCAGCTCCTTTGTCGAAGATCAATTGGCCATAGATGTGTGGGTTCAATTCTGGGTCTTCAATCCTATTCCATTGATCTACTTCCCTGTCACTGAACCAATACCATGCAGTTTTTAACACTACTGCTCTGTAGTACTGCTTGAGGTCCGGTATATTGATTCCCCCAGAAGTTCGTTTACTGTTGATGATAATTTTAGCTATCCTTGTTTTTTTTTATTATTCCAGATGAATTTGAGAATTGCTCTTTCTAACTCTAGGAAGAACTGAGTTGGGATTTTGATGGTGATTGCATTGAATCTGCATATTGCTTTTGGCAAGATTGCCATTTTAAATATATTAATCCTGCCAACCCATGACCATGGAAGATTTTTCTATTTTCCGAGGTCATTTTCAATTTCCTTCTTTAGAGACCTGAAGTTTTTGTTTTATAATTCTTTCACTTGTTTGGTTAGAGTCACACCAAGATACTTTATATTGTTTTTGGCTATTGTGAAGGGTGTCATTTCCCTAATTTCTTTCTCGGCCTTTTTATCCTTTGTGTATAGGAAGGCTACTGATTTGCTTGCGTTGACTTTATAACCAGCCACTTTGCTGAAGTTGTTTATCAGCTGTAGGAGTTCTCTGGTAGTGTATTTTGGGTCACTTATGTATACTATCATATCATCTGCAAATAGTGATAGTTTGACTTCTTCCTTTCCAGTTTGTATCCCTTTGTCTTTCTTATGTTGTCGAATTGCTCTAGCTAGTAATTCAAGTACTATATTGAAGAGATATGGAGAGAGAGGGCAGCCTTGTCTAGTCCCTGATTTCAGTGGGATTGCTTCAAGTTTCTCTCCATTTATTTTGATGTTGGCTACTGGTTTGCTGTAGATTGCTTTTACTATGTTTAGGTATGGACCTTGAATTCCTGCTCTTTCCAAGACTTCTAGCATGAAAGGATGCTGAACATTGTCAAATGCTTTTTCAGCGTCTAATGAGATGACCATGTGGTTTTTTTCTTTGAGTTTGTTTATGTAGTGGATTACATTGATGGATTTCCGTATATTGAACCATCCTTGCATCCCTGGAATGAAGCCAACTTGATCATGGTGAATGATCGTTTTGATGTGTTCTTAGATTCGGTTGGCAGGTATTTTATTTAGTATTTTTGCATCAATATTCATAAGGGAGGTTGGTCTCTTTCTCTTTCTTAGTTGGATCTTTGTGTGGTTTTGGTATCAGGGTAATTGTGGCTTCATAGAATGAGTTGGGTAGTGTTCCTTCTGTTTCTATTTTGTGGAATAGTTTGAAGAGTATTGGTATTAGGACTTCTTTGAAGGTCTGATAGAATTCTGCACTAAAAAAATCTGGTCCTGTGCCTTTTTTGGTTGGAAGACTTTCTATGAACCCTTCTATTTCTTTGGGGGATATGGGTCTGTTTAGATGATCTATTTGATCCTGATTTAATTTTGTTATTTGGTTTCTGTCTAGGAAATTGTCCATTTCCTCCAGATTCTCCTGTTGTTTTGAGTATAGACCTTTGTTGTAGGATCTGATGATCTTTTGAATTTCCTCAGTTTCTGTTGTTATATCCCCCTTTTCATTTCTTATTTTGTTAATTTGTATACTGTCTCTGTGCCCTTTGGTTAGTCTGGCTAAGGGTTTATCTATCCTGTTGATTTTCTCAAAGAACCAGCTCCTTGTTTTGTTGATTCTTTGTCTGGTTCTCTTTGTTTCAACTTGATTGATTCCAACCCTGAGTTTATTATTTCCTGTCTTCAACTCCTCCTGGGTGAAATAGCTTCTTTTTGTTCTAGGGATTTCAGGTGTGCTGTTAAGTTGCTAGTGTATTCTCTCTCCTGTTTCATTTTGGAGGCACTCAGGGCTATGAGTTTTCCTCTTAGCACTGCTTTCATTGTGTCCCATAGATTTGGGTAGTTTGTAACTTCATTTTCATTAAATTCTAAAAAGTCTTTGATTTCTTTCTTTATTTCTTCCTTGACCAAGGTGTCATTGAGTAGAATATTGTTCATCTTCCACGTGTATGAGGATTTTCTGTTCTTTTTGTTGCTATTGAAGAACACTCTTACTCCATGGTGATCCGATAGGAGGCATACGATTAGATCAGTCTTTTTATATTTGTTGAGGTCTGTCTTGTGACCAATTATATGGTCGATTTTGGAGAAAGCACCATGAGGCGCTGAGAAAAAGGTATAGTCTTTGCTTTAGGATGAAATGTTATATATATATATATATATATATATATATATATATATATATATATCTGTTAAATCCAATTGGTCCAACGTTTCAGTGAGTTTCCCTAGGTCTCTGTTTAGTTTCTGTTTTTCTGGTCGGTCCACTGTAGATAGTGGAGTGCTGAGGTCCCCCAGAATTATTGTGTTAATTGCAATGTGTGCTTTGAGCTTTAGTAAAGTTTCTTTTACAAATGAGGGTACCAATTGTATTTGGAGTGTAGATGTTTAGAATTGTGAGTTGTTCTTGGTGGATTCTTCCTTTGACAAGGAAGAAGTGACCTTCTGTGTCTCTTTTGAATACTTTGTGTTGAACGTCAATTGTATCTGATATTAAAAAGGCTATTCCAGCTTGCTTCCTGCGATCATTTGCTTGCAAGGTTGTCCACCAGCCTTTTTCTCTAAGGTAGTGTTTGTCTTATCTCTGAAGTGTGTTTCCTGTATGCAGCAAAATGTAGAGTTCTGTTTTCATATTCAGTATGTTAGTCTATGTCTTTTTATTGGAGAATTGAGTTCATTGATGTTAAGAGATATTAAGGAATAATGATTATTTCTTCCTGTCATTTTTGTTGTTATTTTTGTTTTTGAGTAGTTATCGTCCTTTTAGTTTGATGGAAGTAGGTTACTATCTTGCTTTTTCTTGGGTTCAGTTTCCTTCCTTGTATTGGAGTTTTCCTCCTATTATCCTTTGTAGAGCTGGGTTAGTGGAAAGATATTGTGTAAGTTTGGTCCTGACATAGAACATTTTGATTTCTCCATCTATGTTGATTGAGAGTTTTGCTGGGTATAGTAGTCTTGGCTGACATTTGTGTTCTCTTAGTTTCTGCATGAGGTCTGCCCAGGATCTTCTAGCTTTCATGGATTCTGGAGAGAAGTCTGGTGTGATTCTGATCGGTCTTCCTTTATATGTTACTTGGCCTTTTTCTCTTACTGCCTTTAATATTCTTTCTTTGTTTAGTACATATGGGGTTTTGATTATTATGTGACGGGAGGTATTTCTGTTCTGCTCCAGTCTGTTTGGGGTTCTGTATGCTTCTTGTATATTCATGGGCATCTCTCTCTTTAGGTTGGGGAAGTTTTCTTCCATAATTTTGTAGAAGATATTTGCTGACCCTTTAAGTTGTAGATCTTCATTCTCATCTATCCCTACAATCCTTAGGTTTGGTCTTCTCATTGTGTCTTTGATTTCCTGGATGTTTTGGGTTACAAGCCTTTTGGATTCAACATCATTAGTCATTAGGGAAATGCAAATCAAAACAACCCTGAGATTTCACCTCACACCAGTCAGAATGGCTAAGATTAAAAACTCAGAAGACATCAGGTGTTGGAGAGTATGTGGAGAAAAAGGAACACTCCTCCACTGCTGGTGGGATTGCAAGCTGGTATTTAGTATTTTTGTATCGATATTCATAAGAGAAATTGGCCTGTAGTTCTCTTTCTTTGTTGGATCTTTTTGTGGTTTAGGTATCAGAGTAATTGTGGCTTTGAAACATGTATTGGGCAGTGTTCCTTCTGTCTCTATTTTGTGGAATAGTTTGAAAAGTATTGGTGTTAAGTCTTCTTTGAAGGTCTGGTAGAATTCTGCACTGAAACCATCTGGTCCCGTACTTTTTTTGGATGGGAGACTTTCTATAACCCCTTCTACTTCTTTAGGGGTTATGGGACTGTTTTGCTGATCTACTTGATGCTGATTTAATTTTGGTATTTGATATCTGTCTAGGAAATTGTCCATTTCCTCCAGATTCTCCAATTGTTTTGAGTATAGACCTTTGTAGTAGGATCTGATGATCTTTTAAATTTCCTCAGTTTCTGTTGTCTCTCCCTTTTCATTTCTAGTTTTGTTAATTTGTATACTGTCTCTGTGTCCTTTGGGTAGTCTGGCTAAGGGTTTATCTATCTTGTTGATTTTCTCAAAGAACCAGCTCCTGGTCTTGTTGATTCTTTATCTTTTTTTTCATAAAATATCTTGGTTTCTCCATCTAAGTTAATTTAGAATTTTGCTAGATATAGTACTCTGGGCTTGCATTTGTGTTCCCTTAGTGTCTGCCTGACATCTGCTCAGTCACATCTGGATATCATAGTCTCAGTTGAGAAGTCTTGTATAATTCTGATAGGTCTCCTTTATATATTACTTGACCTTTCCTCCTTACTGCTTAAATATTCTTTATTTGCTTAGTATATTAAATGTTTTAGTTCATATGTGAACTAAATTCAGAGGAATTATAAAAACAGAGGCATTTCTGTTCTGATCCAATCAATTTGGAGTTCTGTAGGTTTCTTGTATGTTCATGGGTATCTCTTTCTTTAGGTTAGGGGAATTTTCTTCTATACGTTTCTTGAAGATACTAATGGACTTTTTAAGATTGAAACCTTCACTCTCTTCTATACCTATAATCCGTAGGTTTGGTTTTCTCTTTATCTCCTGGATTTTTTTAGTTTTCTTCAATATACTATCATAAAATCTGCAAAAAAGTGTTTATTTGAATTCTTCCTTTTCAGTTTTTGTTTTTTTTTTTTTTTTGCAGACTGGGTTCACAGATTGCTGTGGTAGTGCTGCCAAGCTCCTGGGTGCAGGGGTGACCCTGTTGGGGTGTGTCCCATTTGAAATTCTACTTGGTGATCCCTGAGTGCCTGTCTGCACATCCACACATTCACAGGAGGAAAGATGGTGGCACTTCATGTCTAAGAGCAGGAATATTTCTAATTGTCTCCATGTAGGGCAAATGACCCCTGAGAGGGAAGGTGACCAGCTTGGTGTGGTGCAGCCAAGCTCTTGGGTGCAGGTGAAGTCCGGATAGGGCATGTGACAAGGGATACTGGTGTAATCCCTGCATACCTGTCTGCACCCTGACACAGTCACAGGAGCAAAGATCACAAATTTACTTTCTTATAGGAATAGCTGGAAATGTAGGAAAAGCACTTAAAATGAAGGTTCTTACAGAACTGTTTGCTTTTGGGATGTTGAGGTAGAAGTTTCTTACATAACTTTCATAATTTGTGGATGCCACATGCATCCCTAGACTGGTTACTCTGTACTTCCTCCAGGCCAGGAATTGCTCTAGTCCTGGTCTGTTAATATGACCATATCTTTGTGCTAATCTATTCCAGTTTGTCTTCTAAGGCCCCAGATGGATATATTGTTTCCACTATGAAAAGAAAGAAAGAAAGAAAGGAAGGAAGGAAGAAAAAAGGAAGGAAGGAAGGAAGGAAGGAAGGAGAGAAGGAAGGAAGGAAGGAAGGAAGGAAGGAAGAAAGGAAGGATGGAAGGAAGGAAGGAAGGAAGGAAGGAAGGAAGGAAGGAAGGAAGGAGAAACATTTGTTCTTTTCTCAAATTCCTGACTGTCTCTATCATAACTTGTCATAGGAGAAAACTTATCAGGTTTTACCAGTTAAAACACAAACAACTTTGATGTATAGTCTCTGGACATCATTGTAGGATAAAAATTATGAAATGCCTCCTTTTATGTAGCCAAATGTCAGAAAAGTAAAGTAAATGACAGATAAAGTAATATAGACATGAGAGACTTTAGAAATAGACTTTTAAATTCTTCCATTTTCATAATGCAGTAGGCAGAAGAATTTCTTTTGATAGAATGATATTTGAAACATTGGGGACAGTCTGGAGTGAAGAAAAATATGAAATAGCCATTGGAGAGTGTATGAATGTGAAATAGGATGATAAAATTAAGTCACTAATGTTGATGATACGATTGAATCATAATCTTGTGATTTTCTTTAATTAAATATAGCTGCTTAAAATCGTATATACTCATGATGAATTGTAATTTTATAGAGTGATTGCAAAAAATTCAGACATGGGAGAAGGAGCTAGAACAAATGAAAACTTGTGACTAAAATACTTTGTCATGTGAGATTGTTAATCCAAGTTTGAAAATTGACAACATCATTGGGATAAAGAGAAACTTCTTGGATCACAATTTATTTGGGGAAATTGCAACTCAACCAGACAACCTGTCAGTGTTGCACTGCATGAGAATGTTATATTTAAATATATAGAAACATTTAAAGTTATACTTTACTGCATAAAGCTGATTATGATACCCTATACAACATTTATTTCTCAAATTTGCTAGTGCTGAGACACAGACCCTGAAACAAAGAATTTAGTTTCCCT
The DNA here is from genome assembly GCA_964023405.1 of Apodemus agrarius. Taxonomy (NCBI): domain Eukaryota; kingdom Metazoa; phylum Chordata; class Mammalia; order Rodentia; family Muridae; genus Apodemus; species Apodemus agrarius. Next base: position 3,397,700 of record OZ030029.1, read on the forward strand.
TCCCCACAAATCTTCCCTGCTTGCTGAGTCATTGGGGCACTGCCAGCTGCCCTGAGGGCAATAATCCAGAAAGGCAGGCCAGTTAGAATTACAACCACCTACTCAACAGAAACTCTCAAATCTAGATGTCCCACTACCCAGCACAACTATCAATTATCATACATAAAGAAAACAAAATATGTCAAGACAAATCCACATTTAAATATCAAAAATAAAAGGAAGCAGGCAAGTTCATACATACCACCACTACGACCAAAAAAAAAAAAAGTAGTTATCTATCAACAACTGGTCATTAATTTCGACATTAATGTACTCAAGTCCCTATTAAAAAGACAAAGGCTAAAAAAAATGGATGCAAAACAGGATCCATCATGTTACTGCATATGAGAAATACACACAACAATAAAGACAGATACTATTTCATAGTAAATGGCTATATCAAAGTTTTTCAAGCAAACTGACCAAAGTCATATAGCCATTTAAAATGTAGTAATGATATCTCAATTCTGAACAACTGTGGTGCAAACACAAAGAAACACTCATTTGTAAAAGAAGCATACGTAAAGCTTAAATCACCCATCAGACCACAATCAACAGTGGGAGATTGCAATATCTCACTTTTGCCAATTGACAGGTAATCCAGACAATACTAAACAGAGAAATAATGTTTCACTAACAGGCATTGTGAATTAAATGAACATTAAAGAAAACTTTAGAATATTTCACCAAGACACTGAAGAATACAGCATCTCTTTAACATGCTATGGATCCTTCCCCATGACTTACCATATAGTCAAATACAAAGCAAAATAAAACTGAAAGAAAAATGCCAAACACTTTCTATAAATCCACAGTCACCTTAATACCCAAATCAAACAAAGACTCAAAAAGGAAAGAAAACATCCTCTTATGAATGGTGATGCAAAACTACTCAATAAAATGTTTCCAAAATGTATCCAGGAATACATCAAAAATATCAACAGTGAACAAATAGGCTCCATCAGGGATGTAGGGATGGTTCAGTATATGAAAATCCATCAAAATAGTCCAACCTATTTTCACACTGAAAGAAAAAGAATCATATATACACTGCTTACAATGCCTTTAACAAAATCCAAAGCCTTCTTGTTAAAAGTCTTAGAGAGCCCTCTGTCGGATGTGGGGTTGGTGAAGATCTTTTCCCAATTTGTTGGTTGCCGATTTATCTTTTTGACAGTGTCTTTTGCCTTACAGAAACTTTGTAATTTTATGAGGTCCCATTTGTCTATTCTTGCTCTTAGAGCATAAGCTATTGATGTTCTGTTCAGGAATTTTTCACCTGAGCCGATGTCTTCAAGGGTCTTCCCCAGTTTCTTTTCTATTAGTTTTAGTGTGTCTGGTTTAATGTGGAGGTCCTTGATCCACTTGGAGTTGAGTTTAGTGCAAGGAGATAAGAGTGGATCTATTCTCATTCTTCTGCATGTTGACCTCCAGTTGAGCCAGCACCATCTGTTGAAAAGGCTATCTTTTTTCCACTGGATGTTTTCAGCTCCTTTGTCGAAGATCAATTGGCCATAGATGTGTGGGTTCAATTCTGGGTCTTCGATCCTATTCCATTGATCCGCTTCCCTGTCACTGAACCAATACCATGCAGTTTTTAATACCACTGCTCTGTAATATTGCTTGAGGTCCGGGATATTGATTCCCCCAGAAGTTCTTTTGCTGTTGATGATAGTTTTAGCTATCCTGGGTTTTTTGTTATTCCAGATGAATTTGAGAATTGCTCTTTCTAGCTCTATGAAGAACTGAGTTGGGATTTTGATGGGGATTGCATTGAATCTGTATATTGCTTTGGGTAAGATTGCCATTTTGACTATATTAGTCCTGCCAACCTAGGAGCATGGAAGATTTTTCCATTTTCTGAGGTCTTCTTCAATTTCCCTCCTCAGAGACCTGAAGTTTTTGCCATATAAAACTTTCACATGTTTGATTAGAGTCACTCCAAGATACTTTATATCATTTGTGGCTACTGTGAAGGGTGTCATTTCCCTAATTTCTTTCTTGACCTTCTTATCCTTTGTGTATAGGAAGGGTACTGATTTGCTTGAGTTGATTTTATAGCCAGCCACTTTGCTGAAGTTGTTTATCAGCTGTAGGAGTTCTCTGGTAGAGTATTTTGGGTCACTTAGGTATACTATCATATCATCTACGAATAGTGATAATTTGACTTCTTCCTTTCCAATTTGTATCCCTTTGATTTCCTTATGTTGTCGAATTGCTCTTGCTAGCACCTCAAGTACTATATTGAAAAGATATGGCGAGAGGGGACAGCCTTGTCTAGTCCCTGATTTTAGTGGGATTGCTTCAAGTTTTTCTCCGTTTACCTTGATGTTGTCTACTGGTCTGCTGTAAATTGCTTTTACTATGTTTAGTTATGGGCCTTGAATTCCTGCTCTTTCCAAGACTTTTAGCATGAAAGGATGCTGAATTTTGTCAAATGCTTTTTCAGCATCTAATGAGATGACCATGTGGTTTTTTTCTCTTAGTTTGTTTATGTAGTGGATTACATTGATGGATTATCTGAGAATGTATTTGTGTGTTATGTACAACTGCTAAGTGGTTGCTTAAAAGCAATAGTATATAAATATTTCTAATAAGGTAAAGAAATGATTTACATATGTCTATATGTAAAGTCACAAATAAGAAAGCACCAGTTAATAAAATTTGAAGACAATAGTCTAGAAGGGTACTGTGATTTTATGTTTGTTTGGAAAAATATTCTGAAGATATTACTTGCACATGTATATTTGTATGTGTTTCTATGTGTGTGTGTTTGTGTGTGTGTGTGTGTGTTTGTGTGTTCCTAAATATAGAAGTACAACCTGCTCAGTACTTGAAATCATTGTTGCATTTATATTATTTCGTCTGGAAAACTTATTATGGACAGATGAAAGGATAAATCATTTGAAACTTGGTATGTATTTTTTTTTAAAACATAAAAGTTTTATTTTCATCTCAGTTGCCTCCAACTCATTCTTTAAGACAATAACTAACTTGTACATATCATGTACTACTGGTGTTTTAAAAGATTTGGCAACAGGGAATAATTTAAACTCATGAGGAAGGATCGATTAAAGTAACACAACGATAATATGGGATTCAACCAGCTTGTTTCTTAGGTCCATTTGTTTGTACAGGATAGATCTGGATACCTTGTGCTCACACATTGTACTGAAAGAACGGAGAATTAACTGGAGGTAGTGAGCTAAACTAGCTGTGAGTTTATGTCTGTGATGACATACTATTTCCACAGACCAAGCTAAGCCCTAACCATTTGGGAGGATGTTCAAATTCTCAATGTTATGGGTTAAATTTCTCACTTAAACCACAATAGCACCTCCTCTCAAGACTCAGAGGTAACCCTGGTGAACGTAGTGGAAAGATTGTATGAATCAAAGATTGTGGAGGACTACAGTGACAGTCTGCTTTGGAGACACAGGAAGGCATTTTTACAAATGAATTGATAGTGGCTATAACTATATGCATATTACCAATTCAAGACCATGCCAGAAAAATCCCAGGATGTAGGCAGGAGGTCTACAGGAAATGCCAGTGTGAGATCTCTATCCACCTCCTTCTGGTCACTATTGGGAAATGGAAATTTATATTTTTAGGGATATGGACGCTGCACATAATAACAACAGTGACTGCATATGGGGGTTTAAATGAGAAATGTCTCCTATTTTTTGTCTTTTAGAGACAGTGTTTCTCTGTGTATCACTGGTTGTCCTGCAACTAACTATGTACACCAGGCTGGTCTCAAACTCAGAAATCTTCCTGCCTCTGCCTCCAAGTGGTGGGATTAAAGGAGTGTGCAACAAATGCCTGGCAAGAAATGTCTCCTTTAGGATTAGGCATTAGGATACATTATTCTCATCACGTCTTGTGTTTGGGAAGGTACAGTATTTTATGGAGATGGTGGCAAAAGTATGTTATAGGTGGCAGGGTTTGAGAATATGGACATTGCTTAACTTCCAGTTTATTACCATTTTTGGTGATTGTAATAGATGAGAATTTTCATATACCTTCTAGTTTTACTATTCCTGATGTTTGCTGCCATGCAAGCCGCCATGAAAGAGGCTTCTCTGAAAATATATGCCAAAGTAAACTGTACCTTCTGTGAGAAGATGTGGTCATGGTGTTTAATCTTAGCAACTATAAATTAATACAATGGACATTGTTGGTTTATCAAAAGGTTCACAGAAACTATGAATGGGGTAGTTAGTGATAGAAGCATAAAAGAAATGGAGGAAATAGAGGAGATGAAATGCAGAGTGGATTTTTCTTTTTTAACCTAAACACCCATCAGCTAAGAATAAGGAAACTGGGTAACTTTACTCTTTGGAAGTTAATGTTCTGATTGGATTCAAGGCCCACTACACAGATGAGGACCTATGTTTCACAGTGCATTTTGATCAATTCTCACAGCTCAGGAGGTCATTGGCCATAGGTGAGCACCTACTATGATTGCTTTTAGCTAGATGGATACAGTATAAATTCACCCACACGTGAAAATGTCACATATATTTGGGTGATATTTAGTTGTGATAATAATATACTTCAATCATTCACCGCAAAAAAAAGGCAGAAATGTTATGTAATTTCAAAGGAGAAGCATAAATAATTCCATACATGACTTTAATAGGTAAATTACAAGCAAAAAAATTACATATACTGTGTCTGTTCATTTACTTATAACTTATATGGAGTATAGGTATTTATGTAGTTACACATTGGTGTGAGTTATTTTGACAATTTCTGTCATCCTGAGTTCATCTTACCCTCTTACCTTCTTCTGTGTTTATATCTCTTCCTAATTAGAACATTGCAGACTATTCTATGTTCTCCATCAGTTCACTTGTAATTTCCTTTTGCCCCATCTACTGCTTTCTGACTTCAAAGCCTGCAATGGTCGCTATTTACTTTACTGGGTTCTGAAATTTCTTCATGTTATGTACTCATATCGGAAGATTTTGATTCAGGAGCCCTTGATGACCAGGAACATGCAACATTTCTGATATAGTGTCTAGATTACCTCCCTCAGTATCATGTTTTAAAATTTTATACCTGTACTTGAAAAATTCCTTACTGCATCTTTTGACAGATGAATACTCTTCCATATTGTATATGGACCACATATACATTCATCAGTTAGGGCATTTATGTTATGTCTATTTCCTAGTTATTGTGAACATTAATAATAAATATGACTGGGAAATATTTACAGAAGATTGTTCATCGTTTGGGTAAATAACTATGGATAATAAGATTTAGCAAATCTAAAAACAAAAAAAATCATTATAATGTGCTTGAGGGAGAGATGTTTAGCTTCTTTCCCTATTGATGTAGTAAAATGTTCTTACAAAATGAATTTTGTGTTTTTGAGAGTGAAACTGTTTATTTGGCTCCCAACTTGAGGATGCTGTTTTCATGATAGGGAAGTCACAGCAGTGAGACCTTGAGAAAATTCATTACATCAAAAACAGAGTCAAAAGTAGATTTGAAAGAATTAATACATTTTTAACTTGCTACCTCCATTATAAGTTGTCCAGGATATCTGGACTAGGAAATGATCCTTAACACAATTCGGATGGGCTTCTTTGTATCATGTAACATAATCAAGTTATTCCGGCACACGTAATATCTGAGATTATTTTCAATTTAGACTGAGATTATTGTTAATTTTTCTTCATTTATCATATATGTGCTCAGTACCTTGACCCCTAAATGATAATTAAATAATAAATGAATACAAACTCCCATCTTAGCTCTTAAAAACATCTTATAAATAAAGGTATACATTGTAGTAAATTTTCAGAACAACTCTAAATGGTATGGATAATGCTTCTATTTTATAAAAATATGAGCACAACACATTTTAATGGTTTTGAAAAGAAAATGAATGAACTAGAAATTCACTGATATGAGACCAATCACCATATGCATGAGAAAATTTCCTTTCAGCTATGTTCATATTTTAACAGCCATTTTGTTTAAACTTCTTAATTAAGAATTAAAATATTTATTTTCTTCCTTTCGGGAAAACAACAAAATGTATTTGACAAGGACACTTCCAGTGTTCACTCTAACCAACAGCAAAAGTTTTATTTTCCCTCATTATCCTTGATATCATTTGTTGTCTTTTATTGTACTCATCTTGGACATTATGATTATTGTAGGATAGAATCTCATTACAGTTTTCTGTTTCATTTTGCTTAGCCCTGACAGAGATGCCCAAGATCAAAGCCCTTCCATTAAGCTCCAGAAATTGATGAGAGAGAAGACAAAAATATTTACACATGTATTCTAATCACAAGAATAAGAAGTGCTTTTTTTTGTTTGTTTAGCTCTGTACCCCATTTTTTGATAGGGTTATTTGGTTCTTTGGGGTCTACCTTCTTGAGTTCTTTGTATATATTGGATATTAGCCCTCTGTCGGATGTGGGGTTGGTGAAGATCTTTTCCTACTTTGTTGGTTGTCATTTTGTCCTTCTGACAGTGTCCTTTGCCTTGCAGACAAAGAATTTTCACCAGAAGAAATTCGGATGGCCGAGAAACACCTTAAGAGATGTTCAACATCATTAGTCATCAGAGAAATGCAAATCAAAACAACCCTGAGATTCCACCTCACACCAGTCAGAATGGCTAAGATTAAAAACTCAAGAGACAACAAGTGCTGGTGAGGATGTGGAGACAGAGAAAGAGGAACACTCCTCCACTGTTGGTGGGATTGCAAAATGGTAAAACCGCTCTGGAAATCAGTGTGGCGGTTCCTCAGAAAATTGGGCATGTCCCTTCCAGAGGAACCTGGCATACCACTCCTGGGCATATACCCAGAGGATTCCCCTGCATACAATAAAGACACATGCCCCACTATGTTTATAGCAGCCTTGTTTATAATAGCCAGAAATTGGAAGGAGCCCAAATATCCCTCAAAGGAGGAATGGATACAGAAAATGTGGTATATTTCTACAATGGAGTACTACTCAGCAATTAAAAATAATGAATTCATGCAATTTGTAGGTAAATGGTTAGACCTGGAAAATATCATCCTGAGTGAGCTAACCCAGTCACAAAAGAATACACATGAAATGCAATCACTGATAAGTGGATATTAATGTGCCCAGAAGCCCTAAATACTCAAGCCACAATTAGCAAGTCAAATGACTCCCAAGAAGAAGAAAGGAGAGGACCCTGGGCCTGTAAAGATTGGATCCAATTTTGTAGAGAAACCGTGGGGGGAGGGGGAATGAATACCCAAATCTGACTCTTTCAGTTGCTTTTTGGTCTTTGAAAGGGCTGTCATGAGAGGCCTCTTTAGTGAGTACAACACAGCATGAATAATAGTGTCAGACATTGTAGCCCCTTCTTGGGCTGGATCCCAGTTTGGGGTCCTCACTGGGCATCCTTTTCCTCAGGATTTTCTCCCCTTTTTTCCTGCAGTTCTTTCAGAGAGAAAATCTTCTGTGTCAGAGTTTTGACTGTGAAATGACAACCACATCCCTCTAGTTGTTACATTGTCTTTATATTGAAAGTGGGATCAACAAGTTCCTTCTCCTCACAGAAGGCATTTCAACAAATGTACATACCTTTGAGTCCTGAAAATGGATCTCAAAAATGTAAGGAGCCATTCTAATCGACATGGCCACAAATGCTCAGCCCTGACATGGCTGTTGCAGGGTTGTGAGATTGTTAAACAAAATCCTTTCCCATGAACCAACGGCATAGAAGATTCCAGGGGTCAACAGGCCATAAAAGGCAAGGTGCATCCCTGGACAAACTTCACCAAGCCCTGATCCATCTGAACTGGTGTCATCCTGTCTTCCTCCCCTAGATAAGTCATCTTACTTTCTCACCAGTTGCTTCTGCTCTCACCACCTGACTGCCTTAATTAATGACTGGAGTGCAAGCATCTCAGTGCTCCTATCTCACCTTCTTTCATCTGCCATACCAGGAACTGGCTGAAGCAATAAACTGACTGATTATTTAGATACCGGACCTTCAACCTAAGTGTCCTTATCCATCATCCCAAGACATCCTATTTGGCTGTTACAAGATTTACTGCCTTTGTCTCACTTCCCCTTCTTACTGCTTTTAAGCCATTGCTTTTCAAATATTAAAACATACTCTGACTAACCTTCTTGCACGCAGGGTATCGGTTTTTCTCCCCCCCCCCAACTCATGACCCCTAGATAGCACCTCTCTAGGGACCCTGGAATAACTGGACCTGCTCATCGGGTACAAAAAAGGCTAACAGCAGGGCCCATGTGAGAATGCTTTTAGAGGGAGAACAAATCAATCATAGGAGTGAAGTGAAGAGAGACCTGTGTGAGAAAGGGACGTGGAGGGAAGAGCTGAACATGAACAGGTAGTGGATGTGAGGAACATGACTGAAGACCTGAGCACCAGAAAAAAATGGAAATAGCAACTTAGGGAGGTTGGAAGTTGGGGGTCAACAACTAAACCTCTAGAATGTACCAGAGACCTGAAAGGTGAGAGACCCTCCCAACTCCTAGGGAGGGAACTTTTGTTAGTCTTACTTTTTACTGACTATATTGAACAAAATGAATTAAGTCTTTGCAAATAAATTGTCTGAAAACAATTTTCCAAAAATTAGAGATACTTTTGAAGATATTAATAACATAGAGACAGGTGGTGGTGGTACACACCTTTAATATTAGCACTTGGGATGCAGAGGCAGGTGGATTTCTGAGTTTCAGGCTAGCCTTGTCTACAGAGTGAGTTCCAGGACTGCAAGAGCTACACAGAGAAACCCTGTATCAATAAAAAATCCATATAGAACATAAAGTAGACAGATAATAATGAAAGACTATGTGAGCAGTAAAATTAAAATATGAAAAGCTATTAAGGAAACTGACTGTCTTGTATATGCCTTACCCAATAAAACAGCACATAACTTTTAAATTGATAATCTATGCCTATTTTGTCAATGAACACAGATATCAGAGTAGACTACAATACAAAGCAAAAGTATCATTCATGTCAACAAAAGAGGAGAAACATTGCACAATATAATTACCTTTAAGCCATTTCTCTTTAGCAATCTTGGTCTACAAAAGAGAAACATCAGTCTGAGGATAATTATATATTCAAGAGGATAGAAATGATAAATTACCCTGTTCTAAGGGAAAGTGTATGGCAACCACAAAATAACAAATGACCATACATACTGCACTTTATAATGCTGGATATTAACTCTCACTTATAAAATTAAAAATTCACAGGATAACAGAAAATGGAGAGACTTGAAGTAATCCAACTAAAATCAGAGCCTAAAGAAGACTGCCTTTTCTCTTCATACCTACTCAGTATAATACTTAAGGTTCTCCTTAGAACAATTACAAAACAAAAGGAGGTAAAAGTCAAACAAACTGCAATGAAAACAGACTATCACTATGTGCAGAAGAATAAGATGGTACACTAAAACAACCCCCAAAACTTCTCCATAGAACTCCTACAGCTGATAAACTTCAGCAAAGTGGCCATATATAAAATTAATTAACTCAAGCAAATCAGTAGCCGTCCTATACTCAAAGGATAAACAAGCTGAGAATGAAATTAGGGAAATGGCATTCTTCACAATAGCCATAAACAATATAAAGTATCTTGGTGTGACTGCAACTAAACAAGTCAATGGTCTGTACATCTGTATTTAACTATCTGAAGAAAGAAATCAGGGAAGACATCAGAAAAAGGAAAGATCTCCCATGTTCATGAATTGGTAGGATTAATATAGTAAAAATGGCCATCTTCCCAAACGCAATATAAAGATTCAGTGCAATCCCCATTAAAATTCCAACTAATTTCATCATAGAGTTAGAAAGAGCAATTCTCATATTCATCTGGAAGAACAGGATGAAACAACCCATGCTAGCTAAAACTATTATCAACAGTAAAACAACTTCTGGAGGAATTATCTCAGATCTCAAGTAGCTCTACAGAGCAATAGTGTTAAAAAGTGCATGGTATTGGCACAGTGACAGGCATGTAGATCAATGGAATTGAATCGATATCCCAGGAAAGAATTCACACACCTATGTTCACTTGATCTTTGAAAAAGGAGCTGAACCTCTCCAGTGGAAATCAGACTTTTCAAAAAATGGTGCTTGCTCAACTGATGTTGAAAAATGCAAATTGTTCCATTTTTATTCCCTTGTACAAAGCTCAGTTTTTCAAGGAGTAGAAAGATCTACTTTCAAATTCATCTGGAATAACTAATACCCAAGATAGCAAAAACTATTCTCATCAATATAAGAACTTCTAAGGAGAATCACTATCCCTGACCTAAAGCTGTACTGCAGAGAAATCCTGATAAAAATACATGGCATATGTTGAGGGACAGGCAGGCAGATCAATGGAATAGAATGGAATACCCAGATATAAAGCCACACACCTATGACTACAAGATCTAAAACAAAGGAGCTAAAATCATCCAGTGTGTGAGTTTGGGGGGGTGGGGGAGGAAACAGCAATTTCAAAAAATGGTTCTGGCAGAGAATTCAAATTAATCCATTCTTATCTCCTTGTAAAAAGTTGAAGTCCAAGTAGATCAAGGACCTAGTCTTAGGGTTACTATTCCTGCACAAACATTATGACCAAGAAGCAAGTTGGGGAGGAAAGGGCTTATTCCACTTACACTTCCACACAGCTGTTGATCATCAAAGGAAGTCAGGGCTGGAACTCAAGCAGGTCAGGATGCAGGAACTGATTCAGAGGCCATGGAGAGATGTTTCTTACTGGCTTGCTTCCCCTTACTTGCTCAGCCTGCACTCTTAGAGAACCCAAGAACACCAGCCTAGAGATGGCATCACCCACAAGGGGTCCTCCCAACTTGATCACTAATTTAAAAAATGCCCCAGAGCTGGATCTCATGGAGGCACTTCCCCAACTGAAGATCCTTTCTCTGTGATAACTCCAGCATGTGTCAAGTTGACACAAAAAAACAGCCAGTACATTCGACCCCTTGTCAACTTGACACACCAACATATCACTACTAAGCCTCAACCCCTACTTTCTTATTCATCCCAATATCTAAATAACATTAAAAGTCCCACAGTCTTTACATATTAAAGTTCAATCCCTTTAAAATGTTCAATATCTTAAAATTCAAATTCTTTTAAAAATTCAAAATCTCTTAACTGTGGGCTCCACTAAAATAATTTTTTGCTTCAAGAGAAAAAAATATCAGGGCACAGTCACAATCAAAAGCCAAATTCAAACTCCAATGGTTCAAAGTCTGGGATACACCTCACATTCTTCTAGGCTCTTCAAAGGGCTTGGGTCACTTCTCCAGCTCTGCCCTTTGTAACACACACCTTGCCTTCTAGGCTTCAGCTGCCTGTACTCCACTGCTGCTGCTCTCCTTGGTGGTCATCACATAGTACTCGCATTCCAAAATATGGCTATCTTCCGATGTAACTAGGCTTCACCAATAGCCACTCATAGGCTTTCATCATGGTGCCAAGCCTCAACTCTTTTGCATGACCCCTTCAGTCCTGGGCCATCAATTGTAACTGAAGGTACACGTTTACAAATGGCCTTCCATGGCCTCTCACAGTACCAAGCCTCAGCTGTTCTTCATGCCTTCAAAACCAGTATCACCTGGGTGACTCTTACACAGTACCAAGTCCTGCTACACCACAAGGTACAACCTTGGTTATCTGAAACACACCCTGTGCTCTCAAAAAACACTTCTCAGAATATTTCACCTCAGTGATGCTGGTTTCTTCTTAATCACCGTTAATTTCTTAGCTCCAGCTAACCAGCATCAATAGTTCCAGGAACACAATGGTTTGCTTTAGTGGTTCAGGTATCCTGTTAATCACAGCTGAATCTTCAGCTCCATCTAACCAAAACCACAGAGTCTTCATGACCCTGATAAGTCTTTAATCTTCCCTCTGAAATTTCACAATCCAGGCCTCCATCTTCTGCACTGTTCTCAACATAATCTTCCAAGCTCCTATACAACATCTCACAGAGGTCTCAACACTGAATGGACCATCTAGCCCAAGGTTCCAAAGTCCTTCCACAGTCCTCCCCAAAACATGGTCAGGTTGTCACAAGAATACCCCACTATGCTGGTACCAATTTGTCCTAGTCAGTGTTTCTATTCCTGCACAAACATCTTGACCAAGAAGCAAGATGGGGAGGAAAGGGTTTATTGAGCTTACACTTCCACACGGCTGTTCATCACTAAAGGAAGTCAGGACTGGAACTCAAGCAGGTCAGGAAGCAGAAGCTAATGCAGAGGCCATGGAGGGATGTTACTTACTGGCTTGCTTCCCCTGGCTTGCTCAACCTGCTCTCTTATAGAACCCAAGAATACCAGCTCAGAGATGTTATCACCAACAAGGATCCCTCCCCACTTTATCACTAATTGAAAAAATGCCCCACAGCTGGATCTCATGGAGGCACTTCCCCAACTGAAGCTCTTTTTCCTATGATAACTCCAGCCTGTGTCAAGTTGACACAAAACCCAAGCATTACAGACCTCCACATAAACCCAAATACTTTGAAACTAATTGAAATCAACGTGGAGAAGAGCTTAGAGCACATGGGCACAGGGGGAAATTTCCTGAATAGAACACTAATAGCTTGTGTTCTAAGATCAAGAATTGACAAATGAGACCTCACAAAACTGCAAATCTTTAATGCAAAGGACATTGTCAATAGAACAAAACTGGCAATGGAAAGATTGGGAAAAGACCTCTATCAACCAACCCTCCATCTGAGAGGGGGCTAATATCCAACATCTAGAAAGAACACAGAACCTCTGGAATGTACCAGAGACTTGGGAGTAGAGACTCTCAGGACTCAAATGTAGGAAACTTAGATAAAATGCCTGACAATAGGGAGAGGGAACTTATAAAGCCCACCTCCAGCAACAAGAAAGATAGGGCATCAAATGAAGGGAGTGATTCCAAAATCACAACTCTGACCTGCAATTATTCCTGTCTGAAAGAGCTGCAGGGATGGAAATGAAGAGGAGAGGAGCCTGAGGAAGAGAAAGTCCAGGTACAGGATCACAGTAGGATCTAGCTCAAGGGGAGGCCCTAAGGTCTGACACTATTACTGAGGCTATGGAGCATTCCCTATAAGGAACCTATCATGGATGCCCTCTGAAGGATCCAACAAGCAGGCAATAGGGACAGATACCCAACTAATGGAGAGAAACAGCTGATCTCTGTTGTTGAATTAGGAAAAGCTGAAAGCAGCTAAGGAGGTAGACTCTGTAGAAAGACCAGCATTGCCAATTAATCTGGACCTCTGAAAATCTCTAACACTGTACCACCAAAAAGGCAGCATATACCTGGTAAGCTGATATGAGACCCTCAACTCACATAAGATAGAGAATTTCTGTTACAATAAACATATGAGGAATTGTATTCTATTTATTCCTCCACAAAATTGAATTTGTTTTATTTTTATTATATCTTTACATTATTATTTGAAGTGTGTGATGACAACTCTAGGCAGCTGTATCTCATTGACACTTTGAATCACAGGTACCGTAAATGTTTTCTAAATAAAAGATATGGTGATTCTGTTCATTTTCTTTGAGAAAAGAAATATTTTTGGACAAAATTATATTTCCTTAAGGAAAGCATATATCATAAACATTCCATTTATATGAGCAGATCACAGTAAAGAAACCATGAGATTTTCTACTACATTATTATAGAGAAGAATTTCATTATGGTTTAGAAAGGAAACATGTTCAGAGTCAGCTGGAAGAGTTCAGAGAAGGAAGAATATTCAGGAGAGAAAAACGGGGATAATTTGATTTAGAAAATCTCTGTATTCATAAAGGTGGAGAGTGGGTTCTATTGGTAGCATAGTACAACAGATGGAGTGTTTTGGAGAGGTGCAGGATTCTACACGGTAACTTTAAAATGTACACATGTTTTTATTTCCCAGAGTCAACGTTGATATCCATAGAGGAGCCAGAGGCAAGTGGCATTGGAAATGACTCCATTTTCTGGTCTAGACAAACTTATCAATTATTTTATTAATGCTGCAGCGTTTTTTGTTTGTTTGTTTGTACATTTGTTTGTTTTCTGATCTAACAGTGATCAATTTTATTATAACAATTTTGACAGATCAACTGAACATTATAATTTGAAATGTAGGTGTCTTTGGCTTGAGTTGTTTAGATAAATACAATTTAACCATGAGAATATAATATACACCAGCTGTTCATTTCTATGCTTTCACCTTTCAAGACAGTTTGAGGAAGGCACAATCACATTACAAAGAAATTTCTGAAGAAACAGACATACAGGCCAATATAGGAAAGGCCAGTGTGTTCACATATATAAAAAGCTATCTGAAAATTTTAACTCTGGTTCCTTTAAAATTTCTTACTATCTTTCTCACTAGCAAGTCATTTATGTTACAAATTACAATTATCTTTTAGGATCCCATATTTATTTGTGAGTTGCATACAGTATAAATGTTGCTGTAATCCTCATTCTTCCCTTTAAACATTATTTACTGTGTTTTCCTATCATGAAATTAAAATTCAGTGGGAACATTGTTCCTATCAATTGAATATTTGTTCTCTTAGGTGGAGAACCTGTACCGGGTATACAATTTTTTTTCTATATGGAAAGCATTGTGAAGGAAAACATGGGAGGGATACATCAAACCTTGCTGTGCCAAGGCCCCATGGAACTCACAAGGGGCACAAAAATGAATAAAAGACATCTATACTTATTTAATGATGTTTTCGTTATGTCTAGTAAGATGTGAGTATGTGCAACACAAATTCCTTACTATGAGAGCCAGACTTAATTAAAAATTTCAATAACATAAATGGTTATTTTCTTTCTTTTTTAAATGATTATACTTACTTCATTATTTCATGATCACAACTTTTTATCACACTGTCGTTGAGGTTTTTTGGACACTCTCCTACACATTCATCAACTTGTTTATCACAAATTTTAGACAGATTTCTGTAAATGAATTATGTAATGTGCTATCCTATATTTTTAGTTTGGGGAATGATTAACAGAAACCTTGAAAACTAGGGAGATGTGTAAGCACATGACAGCACATTGTAGCATCATTAAACCTGAAGTAAGAATATTGAAACTTCATGAGGTATGTTGAATATCCAGTGAAAACTTTTCTCAAAATAAAATATTTAAAATATAAGAAGCAGGTGTCTTCTTCCTTGTTTCCATGTAGAGTGTAGAGAGCAGAGAGGGGAATCCCTGATTATGATCCTTGTACAAAAATGGCAACTCATGTAAGCCTCTTGATTACATAGTTTCAAATTAGTATGAAGAATTGAGAAGCAGCTATGATCCCTACTAATAGCAGCAACTAATCAGGGAAATCTGCAGATACTAAATACTTCCTAGTTGGTGATTCTGCACGTACCAGTGAAAAGTGCTGTGATTAAATGAAGCAGTATATAAGGTTGCACTCTATCTTATGACCATAGAGGTGAATTCTGGGACTATATCAGATATAATCTCCATTGCCCATGAACATAGCCTTCATATTATTCTAGAAGGTATGAATTTGAAACTGAAATTATCAAGTAAATAATTTAAGATATGTTCTCATTAGTTCATAAAAAGTTTGGAGAACAAATATCAATAATATACTTTATTCAGCTTGGGAATTAAATTTTCTGATCATCCTTATATAATATTCCTCAAGATCCATTGCAAAGATTGTGAGAAAATGAGATGTTCAGAAGAGAATAATGAGGTAAATTTGGCTTTCAACCATGATCAGTCACAGTAAGCTCCCAGCATAGAAAAGGTGTGTTAGTGTTTGACTGATGCAGGCTCAAAATAAGTGAATGTCCAGGCTATCAGTAGCTGCAGTCCAGTTTTCTTGATAAGCACCACACCTGAATCAGCAATTTCAGTTCAATACATAAGAAACTGAGAAGTTCACAAACCAATCTGAGTCTGTGAGTGAGACAAGAATCTGCCGGAACCTCACAAGAAGTACTTTGGTCAGTTTCTCTGTCTCGAATCACCACCAGTGAAACTCAGCAATGCAGTTTGAGATGAACCAGTATATGTGAGTCATCAGTGAAGACTATTGATGTTAAATGAAGAAAAACAATGTTTGAGCTCCCACTGTCTCTAGGGTCACATTCATATTCCATCTCAACACCATGTATGCTCTCATGTGTCTGCTATACCAAAACATCCTGTCACTTCTGTCTTCTTCATCAAGGCTTTTTTTAATGTGTCTGCTTAAGCAAAGCATCCTGTCATGTCTGCCCAGCCAAACATCATTTGACATAACTGACATTCCAAAGAAACCAGACGTTTCCACTTCAATATTACAGTTCATCTAGAACTACAGTGTGTGGGAGGGTGTGCACAGAGGATACAAAAGGATTCTGGGGCTCACTGGTCAGCCTGTGTATACTGAAGCCTGATAACTATGGGAGAATTATTACTAATATAAATAGCAATTATTTTCAGGGTGATGAAAGTACTCTGGAATGGTTGATGATGGTTTTAAATCATTCTGAAGGTGTTAAAATGTATTTTGTGATATTATTTTATAATTTCAAGATTTGTTTTAGTTATATGAATTGTATACTAATAAGCTAAGTCAAGATAATATGGACTTGAATTTATGATCCTCCTGTCTTTAATTTTGAATGTTTTAGATTGCAGATGTATGCTACCATATAATTTTTACCTTGAAATTTTAATATCCACTAATAAAATATCAAAACACATTGTACAAATTTCAAGAACTAATATTTTTAATCTAAAACTTAACAAAAAATGAAGAGTATGAATTGAATGCAGTATATAACTTATTCATATTTGGTTTCTGAACATGATCTTGGAACAGCTTTCCCCAGAGATCTGAAATGAGAATCTTAGACCATCATAAGTTCACACATTAAAGGAGTCTCATTTCAAAAAAAAATTAATTTGGTAAGCATTCGGTTTAAAACATTGGTCAATATTTTAGCATATCTGGTACACACAGAGCTATCTTTAAATGACCAGAAATGTGGGCAAAGATCCATATTTAAGAATACTTATATTACATTGGTAACAAATGATCATAAATTATCTTCATGACGAAAAAGACTGTCTGACTTGGAGTGAATTTTATTACCAGATTTCCTGGTTTGCTCGCTTACAGTTATCAAGCAGAGAAAGCACTCCTTGACCTTCAAACTTGAGTGTTTATTTTCATAATAATATAATATATAAGCTACTGCTTCTGTTTCTAACTTACACAGTAATCTAAAAAAAAATCATCTGAGGAGGTAATTCTGAGTGCACTGAAAGCGTTTTGGGAAGGACTATAAATATAGTACCCAGTGAAATTATGAATATAGGCAAATTGCAGGAACAATGACCTAGAATTTAAAAACTAGATGTACCTCAGTGGAGGAATGGATAGAGAAAATATGGTATATTTACACTATGAAATACTACTCAGCTAATAAAGCAATGAATTCACGAAATTTCTAGGCAAGTGAGTGGAACTGGAGAATGTCATCCTGATTGAGGCCCAGGATCACAATCACAAAAGAACACATATGGAATGCAATCATTCTTTAGCAGATATTAGCTCAGAAGCTCAAAAGGTACAAGAAACAATTCCATATCAAATGATGCCCAATAAAGAGTGGACCCAGGTCTTGGAAAGGCTCAGTGCAGGACTGGAGGAAAATACCAGCACAGGAAAATGGTAAGGTGATGTAGGGGTATAGGGGTAGGAACCAGGGCTTATGGGACATTCAAGAGGGGGGATCAAGGTAAGGGGAAATCATTTGAAATGTAAATATGGAATATATCCTTTAAAATTTATTTTATTTTGAATTTTATATATTTGATTTATTTCTTAGTATTTCTTACCATATAAAATTCCTCTTATGTTTAATTTGAAATGTCAAGTAACAAACATAAACAATTACTGCATATTTAATGACCAAAATAAAATTTTAATGAATGAAGAACTGTTTCAGTATTTAAATTCATTCAATTTCTATAGTAAACTTTTCATTTAAATATAATCATTGACTTTGACAAGAAGTGTGGCCTTCACATTCATTTTAATGTTATCAGAATAAGGGGAAAGTCTTGATAATTACAGGTCAGAATTGTGATTGTGATTCTGTGCCAATGCCCATGGAAATCAAAACTGGAAGGAAAAGAAATAAAAGAAATCAATTATTATTTCATAATGTTTTTGTTGTTTCTAGCATCCTGTGAGTATATGCAATAAATATTCCTTACTATTAACAGCTACACTTTAATTAGGCCTCTTTGTACAAATATAAAATGTTCTTTGCTTCTTTTTATAAAAAAAGATTATACTTAATTAAGAAAGCAGAAGCCTCCCTTCATATAAATGATAAATGGACTGATAATTAATTAGGGAAATAACACCCTTTATAGTAGCCATGAATAATGTAAAATATCTTTTTATAATTCTAATGAAGTAAACAAAATATTATGTGACATTAGATATTAGAAGATGGAAAGATTGCCTATGCTTGAAGATTCGAAGTATTAACAAAGTGAAAATGGCCATCTGACCAAAAGCAATTTAAATATTGAGTACAATTCTATCACAATTTAACACAATTACATAAAGACATTTAAACGAATTCTAATCTACATACAGATAAATAAATATAAACACACATATCTAAGACAATATTTAGTAATAAAATAACTCCTGGAGCTACAACCATCCCTGACCACAATATATACTAAATAATAATAATAATAATAATAATAATAATAATAATAATAATATAAACTTCAAGGTATTGGTAATGGAATACCCTGACATAACCAAAGAAATCAATTAATAGACCATTTTTGATAAAATAGATAAGAGCATGTAGTGGAAAAATCAAAGCATGTTCAACAAATGGTGCTGTACTAATTTGATGTCTACAAATAGAAAATGCAAACAGATCCATATCTGTCATCCTGCACAAAACTGAAGTTCAAATACATCAAAGCATTCAACAAAGAACTGTATATAATGAATTGTAAATATAGAATATATACAATAAAAAAGAAAAAAAAGAATCTCTACCTACATCATAGTTGGTTATATCAAGTTAAAAAATTAAAAGAAAATACAACCATCAAAAGCAGAAATAATAATTTCTTTTCTGGACTATGTAAACTCTTAAAACAATTCAACTTTATTTTAGTTAAAAGGAGCTGTAGAAAGTACAGAATGAATGAACATGTATCTGTATCTATCCACAGCTGAAATCACTCTCAGCAACACTGTCTTCCAGGCTTTACTACTTTGGCCAGTTGAGCCCTTCTTAATCAATCCCATTAGTGTCCATAGTCACAAAATCTGCATTCCTCATCAAAACCATGCTCACACCTATCCTTAAAATATCCCAGTCATTTGGCATCCATTTCTGTTGTAGTAAAGGTTTCATTGTCATATAGAGTATCAATAAGACAACCCTTATATAAGAAGACATTTAATCAAGGCTGACTTGCAGTTTTAGAGCTTCCTTCCATTTTCATCATGACATGAAGTACAGTATTATGCAGGACTATATGTTGATATAGGATTCAAGTGTTCTACATTATGACCCAAAGGCAGGCAGAAGACTCTCCCACAGCCAGCCAGGATTACACTCCATACACCACTGCCCAGATATGAGAATTTCAAGAAACATCCAAGACCCATATCCACTGTGACATGCAGTGACATACTTGTAAGAAAGCTATA
Organism: Apodemus agrarius; assembly: GCA_964023405.1. Lineage (NCBI taxonomy): Eukaryota > Metazoa > Chordata > Mammalia > Rodentia > Muridae > Apodemus > Apodemus agrarius. The sequence continues at coordinate 3,417,479 of OZ030029.1, forward strand.
TCTTCCCTAATATGGAAATGTCTGATTATTCCACAATTCTTTTTTTTTTTTTTTGGTATAGTAATTCTTTTTTTTTATTTTTTTTATTGAATATATTCTATATTTACAATTCATTTCCCTTTTTCTGGTTCTCCACCCCAAAGGTCCCACATGTCCTTTTCCCTCCCCCTGCTCCCGCATCCACCCCCTCCCACTTTACTGTTCTTGTACTCTCCCACAATGATGTTTTGGTCCATTCTAGCACCAGTGTCCACTCCTTTCTTCTTGTGAGACATCACTTGATATGTGATTTGTGTCTTTGGTGTTCCAAGCTTCTAGGCTAATATCCACTTATCAGTGACTGTATACCATGGGTATTCTTTTGAGACTGGGTCACCTCACTTAGTATGACGTTCTCCAGCTCCATCCATTTCTCTAAGAATTTCATGAATTCATTGTTTCTAATGGCTGAATAGTACTCCATTGTGTATATATACCACATATTTTGTATCCATTCCTCTGTTGAGGGACATCTGGGTTATTTCCAGCTTCTGGCTATTATATATAAGGCTCCTATGAACATAGTGGAGCATGTATCCTTATTGCATGCTAGTGAATCTTCTGGGTATATTCCCAGGAGTGGTATGGCTGGGTCCTCCGGAAGTGTCACGCCCAGTTTTCTGAGGAACCGCCAGACTGATTTCCAGAGTGGTTGTACCAGCTTGCATTCCCAGCAGCAGTGGAGGAGTGTTCCTCTTTCTCCACATCCTCACCAACACCTGATGTCTTCTGAGTTTTTGATCTTAGCCATTCTGACTGGTTTGAGGTGAAATCTCAGGGTTGTTTTAATTTGCATTTCCCTAATGACTAGTGATGTTGAACATTTTTTAAGGTGTTTCTCAGCCATCCGAATTTCTTCAGGTGAAAAGTCTCTGTTTAGCTCTGTACCCCATTTTTGGATAGGGCTATTTGGTTTTCTGGGGTCTAACCTCTTGAGTTCTTTGTATACATTGGAGATTAGCCCTAAGTCGGATGTGGGGTTGGTGAAGATTTTTTCCCAATTTGTTGGTTGCCGATTTATCCTTTTGACAGTGTCTTTTGCCTTACAGAAACTCTGTAGTTTTATGAGGTCCCATTTGTCTATTCTTGCTCTTAGAGCATAAGCAATTGGTGTTCTGTTCAGGAATTTTTCCCCTGAGCCAATGTCCTCAAGGGTCTTCCCCAGTTTCTTTTCTATTAGTTTTAGTGTGTCTGGTTTTATGTGGAGGTCTTTGATCCACTTGGAGTTGAGCTTAGTGCAAGGAGATAAGAGTGGATCAATTAGAGCAGGTCAGCCAGACCTAGCCAGCTTGCCAGGTGTTGAGACCCTGCTGGCGTAACCAGGTACCAGAGACAGCCCAAGTTTAAGACCTCCGGACACTCAGGTCTGGGGCAGGAACTGCGCACAGACTAGCACTTTGGAGTACAGCGGCCGTGCCTGCGCTCTGCGCTCGCAGGCCAGACCCCGAACCCCCTGCAGGCAGCGCCATCTTGTCTTCAGCTTCCCATCCAGCCAGTAGCAGGTCAGCCAGACCTAGCCAGCTTGCCAGGTGCTCAGACCCTGCCCGCGGAACCAGGATAAGCAACAATTCTTGTTTATTAAGAAGAGTGAGGACCAGCTATAGCGGCAGGCCTCAATATTGCAACCAGGACACAGCTGGAAAGGTGCAGGTAGAGACTCCGTCTGGGGCTAGAGCAGGGAGAGCTGCTAAACTCTCGCCCACAGGCGGGCCCAGGAGCCTAGGCTCTGCAGCACGTCCCTGCGAGCTTAGGCCAGGCACCAAGACAGCCGGAACCACCCAGCTCCCCAGGACATCGGACCAGCGATAGCAGCAGGCCTCCATACTGCAACCAGAACACAGCTGGAAAGGCACAGGAAGACAGATTCCATCAGGGGCTACCACGTGGGGGGATCTGCTAGGCTCTCACTACTAGGCAGGCCCAGCAGCGCCTGCTGAGGCTCTGCTGCACTCCCCCACACTTCCCAGAGACCTCAGGCCGTGCACAAAGTCAGCGGGTGGCAGCCAGCTCATGATCCCGTTGAGCAGCAATCACGCATAACCACCAGTAGAGAAACAACAGGTAAGCCCAGCCTCACAGGAGATTCAAACACCAGCCAGTGACAACAAGGTCAACTAACACCAGAAATAACCAGATGGCAAAAGGTAAATGAAGGAATGTCACTAACAGAAATCAAGGCAACATGACAGCATATGAACCCAGTTCGCCAACAACAGGAAGCCCTGGATACCCCAAAACACCAGAAAAACAAGACTTGGATATAAAATCACTGGTCAGGATGCTGGTAGCTGAACACATAGAAAAATCTCGTAAAGAAATAGAAGAGAAAATGGATCAAACGTTAGAAGCCTTTACAAGGCAAATACAAAAATCACTTCAAGAAATGCAGAAGATGGATCAAAAAGAAGAAGACAATAAGGAGGAAAGACAAAAATCACTTAAAGAAATACAGAAGAATGTGGGCCAACAAGTAGAAGCTATGAAAGAGGAAACACAAAAATCTATTAAAGAAATACATGAAAACACAATCAAGCAAGCGAAAGATCTGAGCACATCCATCCAGGCACTAAAAACAGAAGTAGAAACAACTAAGAAATCGCAGAGGGAGACAACATTGGAGATAGAAAACCTTGGGAAGAAATCAGGAGCCATAGATGCAAATATCAACAATAGAATACAAGAGATAGAAGACAGAATCTCAGAAGCCTAAGATACCATAGGAACCATTGATTCAACAGTCAAAGAAAATACTAAATGCAAAAAGGCTGTAACCCAAAACATCCAGGAAATCCAGGACACAATGAGAAGACCAAACCTAAGGATTATAGGTATAGACGAGAATGAAGATGTACAAGTTAAAGGGCCAGCAAATATCTTCTACAAAATTATGGAAGAAAACTTCCCCAACCTAAAGAGAGAGATGTCCATGAATATACAAGAAGCATACAGAACCCCAAACAGACTGGATCAGAACAGAAATACATCCCGTCACATAATAATCAAAACTCCAAATGTACTAAACAAAGAAAGAATATTAAAGGCAGCAAGGCAAAAAGGCCAAGTAACTTATAAAGGAAGACCTATCAGAATAACACCAGACTTCTCACCTGAGACCATGAAAGCTAGAAGATCCTGGGCAGATATAATGCAAACTCTAAGAGAACACAAACTTCAGCCAAAACTACTTTACCCAGCAAAGCTCTCAATCACCATAGATGGAGACATCAAGGTATTCCATGACAAAACCAAATTTGCGCGATATCTTTCCACAAATCCAGCCCTCTTTCTCCACATCCTCATAAAGAAACACAATAGAACACACATAGTATGGATATGACCCCAGAAGCTCTGAATCCCCAAGACACAATCCACATAGCAAATTATTCCCAACAAAAATGAAGGAGATGGACCTGGTCTTGGAAAGGCACAGTGCACCAGTGTAGGGGATTACCAGGACAGGGAAGTGGGAAGGGCTTGTTTGGGGAACAGGGGGAGGGAAGAGAGCTTATGGGACTTTCAAGGAGGGGGTAGTAAGAAAGGGAAAATCATTGAAATTTAAATAAAGAATATATCTAATACAAAAAAGAAGAGGAGGAATCTTATACAAAACACTGAAATTCATATTCACTCCCAAATATTCTCAGTATCTATTTTATTTTTAAACTATGAAAATTATATGTGAAATTTCAGTTTTATTAACACTGTGAACCTTAGAGAAAAACAAGAAAAAGTGATAGAAGACTTTAAAAATTATGTGGTTCACTGAATAGTGTCAGATAGCTTCTTCCACATGGAGGTTTTGTATATTGTATACAATATACACAAGGATTGCTTATTTTAGAATCAGTCTTAACTGTGGTTTACATAGTTTAATAGAATTCATTCAATCATCTACATATCCAGTATAAAAAACACTGTAATAAATATAAAATGGGTTTCTATTTTATCTAACTGTTATTATTTAAAATTTGAGGTTTCAAAATTAGGATTTTTATTTCTTTTTCAGTGGAATCGTATTCCCTTTACCTTTCTTTTATTAAACATACATTCTTTTGTTAATACAACACATTTTGATATTTTTCCTCCATCTCCAACTCTCAACTCTTCTCAACCCTACATAAACACACACACACACACACACACACACACACACACACGCACACACACACACACACACAAACCTACACACACACACATCTCTTCTCACACATTTGATTTCAATCCATTTCATTCTTCCAAAAAGAACAGGCTTTCTAGAGTTAACAACATAACATATCAAAATAAAATACAGTAAGAGAAAACACTGAAACTACACCCAGAAAGAAGCAAGATAGAAACCTCCTCTCATCAAACCCAAAAGAAGGTAACCTCTCGAATATAAAAAATAAATAAAATAAAAAAATATAATTTAAAAAAAGTCTGGAGGTAATAATTACTATTCCTTAATATCTCTTAACATCAATGGACTCAAATCCCCAATAAAAGACATAGATTAACGGACTGGATATGGAAACAGGACCCTACATTTTGCTGCATACAGGAAACACATCTCAGTGTTAAAGACAAACACTGCCTTATAGTAAAAGGCTGGAAGACAATTTTACAAGCAAATGGTCTCAGGAAACAAGCTGGAGTAGCCATTCTACTATCAGATAAAATTGACTTCCAACCTAAAATCATCAAAAGAGACTCAGAAGGTCACTTCTTGCTGGCCAAAGGGAAAATCCACCAAGAAGAGCTCTCAATACTGAACATCTATGCTCCAAATGCAAGGGCACCCTCATTCGTAAAAGAAACCTTACTTAAGCTTAAAGCACACATTACACCGAACACAATAATTGTGGGTGATTTCAACACTCCACTCTCATCAATGGACCGATCAGGAAAGCAGAGAATAAACAGGGACACAGTGAAACTAATTGAAACTCTGGACCAATTGGATTTTACAGATATATATATATAGAACATTTCATCCTAAAGCTAAAGAATATACCTTTTTCTCAGCTCCACATGGTACCTTCTCCAAAATAGACCATATAATTGGTCACAAGACAGATGTCAACAAATACAAGAAGATCGAGCTAATCCCATGCCTTCTATCAGATCACCATTAAGTAAGAGTGGTCTTCAATAGCAACAAAAACACGAGAAAGCCCACATACACATGGAAACTGAACAATACTCTACTCAACGACACCTTGGTCAAGGAAGAAATAAAAAAAGAAATCAAAGACTTTTTAGAATTTAATGAAAATGAAGGTACAGCCTACCCAAATCTATGGGACACAATGAAAGCAGTGCTAAGAGGAAAACTCATAGCTCTAAGTGCATCCAAAAAGAAACTGGAGAGAGCATACACTAGCACCTTAATGGCACACCTTAAAGCCCTGGAAGAAAAACAAGTTAATTCACCCAGCAGGAGTAGAAGACAAGAAATCATCAAACTCAGGGCTGAAATCAATCAAATAGAAACAAAGAGAACCATACAAAGAATCAACAAACCAGGAGCTGGTTCTTTGAGAAAATCAACAAGATAGATAAACCCTTAGCCAGACTAACCAAAGGACACAGAGACAGTATCCAAATAAACAAAATTAGAAATGAAAAGGGAGACATAGCAACAGAAACTGAGGAAATTCAAAAGATCCTCAGATCCTACTACAAAGGTCTATACTCAAAACAACTGGAGAATCTGGAGGAAATGGACAATTTCCTAGACAGATACCAAATACCAAAATTAAATCAGCATCAAGTAGAGCAGCTAAATAGTCCCATAACCCCTAAAGAAATAGAAGGGATTATAGAAAGCCTCCCAACCAAAAAAAGTACGGGACCAAATGGTTTTAGTGCAGAATTCTACCAGACCTTCAAAGAAGACTTAACACCAATACTTTTCAAACTATTCCACAAAATAGAGACAGAAGGGATACTGCCCAACTCATTCTTTGAAGCCACAATTACACTAATTCCTAAACCACAAAAAGATCCAACAAAGAAAGAGAACTACAGGCCAATTTCTCTTATGAATATTGATGCAAAATTAGTAAATAAAATTCTTGCCAACCGAATACAAGAGCACATCAAAACGATCATCCACCATGATCAAGTAGGCTTCATCCCTGGGATGCAGGGATGGTTCAATATACGGAAATCCATCAATGTAATCCACTACATAAACAAACTTAAAGAAAAAATCCACATGGTCATCTCATTAGATGCTGAAAAAGCATTCGACAAAATTTAGCATCCTTTCATGCTAAAAGTCTTGGAAAGAGCAGGAATTCAAGGCCCATACCTAAATATAGTAAAAGCAATCTACAGCAAACCAGTAGCCAACATCAAAATAAATGGAGAGAAACTTGAAGCAATTCCACTAAAATCAGGGACTAGACAAGGCTGCCCTCTCTCTCCATATCTTTTCAATATAGTACTTGATGTTCTAGCGAGAGCAATTAGACAACATAAGGAAGTCAAAGGGATACAAATTGGAAAGGAAGAAGTCAAACTATCATTATTTGCAGATGATATGATAGTTTACTTAAATGACCCAAAAAAAACTCCACCAGAGAACTTCTACAGCTGATAAACAACTTCAGCAAAGTGGCTGGGTATAAAATTAACTCAAGCAAATCAGTAGCCTTCTTGTACTCAAAGGACAAGCAAGCTGAGAAAGAAGTTAGGGAAATAAGACCCTTCACAATAGCCACAAACAACATAAAGTACCTTGGCGTAACTCTAACCAAACAAGCGAAAGATCTGTAAGACAGGAACTTCAAGTCCTTGAAGAAAGAAATCGAAGAAGACCTCAGAAGATGGAAAAATATTTCTTGCTCCTGGATTGGCAGGATCAATATAATAAAAATGGCCATCTTAACAAAAGCAATATACAGATTCAATGCGATCCCCATCAAAATCCCAACTCAATTCTTCATAGATCTAGAAAGAGCAATTCTCAAATTCATCTGGAGCAACAAAAATCCCAGGATAGCTAAAACTATTCTCAACAATAAAAGGACTTCTGGGGGAATCAATATCCCTGACCTCAAGCAGTACTACAGATCATTTGTGTTAAAAACTGCATGGTATTGGTACAGCAACAGGCAAGTGGATCAATGGAATAGGATTGAACACCCAGAAATTAACCCACAGACTTATGGTCACTTGATCTTTGATAAAGGAGCCACAACCATCCAGTGGAAAAAAGATAGTCTTTTCAACAAATGGTGCTGGTTCAACTGGAGGTCAACATGCAGAAGAATGCGAATTGACCCACTCTTATCTCTTTGCACTAAGATCAACTCCAAGTGGATCAAGGACCTCCACATAAAACCAGACACACTGAAACTATTAGAAAAGAAACTTGGGAAGACCCTGGAGGACTTGGGCACAGGGGGAAAGTTCCTGAACAGAACACTAATAGCTTATGCACTAAGATCAAGAATTGACAAATGGGACCTCATAAAATTACAAATTTTCTGCAAGGCAAAGGACACTGTCAGAAGGACAAAACGACAACCAACAGAGTGGGAAAAGATCTTCACCAACCCCACATCCAACAGAGGGCTAATATCCAAAATATACAAAGAACTCAAGAAGTTAGACCCCAAAGAACCAAATAACCCTATCAAAAAATGGGGTACAGAGCTAAACAAAGAATTTTCACCAGAAGAAATTCGGATGGCCGAGAAACACCTTAAAAGATGTTCAACATCATTAGTCATCAGGGAAATGCAAATCAAAACAACCCTGAGATTCCACCTCACACCAGTCAGAATGGCTAAGATTAAAAACTTGAGACAACAAATGCTGGCGAGGATGTGGAGAAAGAGGAACACTCCTCCATTGTTGGTGGGATTGCAAAATGCTAAAACCACTCTAGAAATCAGTGTGGCGGTTCCTCAGAATATTGGGCATGTCACTTCCAGAGGACCCTGGCATACCACTCCTGGGCATATACCCAGAGGATTCCCCTGCATGCAATAAGGACGCATGCTCCACTATGTTTATAGCAGCCTTGTTTATAATCGCCAGAAATTGGAAGGAGTCCAAATATCCCTCAAAGGAGGAATGGATACAGAAAATGTGGTATATTTATACAATGGAGTACTACTCAGCAATTAAAAATAATGAATTCATGCAATTTGTAGGTAAATGGTTAGACCTGGAAAATATCATCCTAAGTGAGTTAACCCAATCCCAAAAGAATACACATGAAATGCAATCACTGATAAGTGGATATTAATGAGCCCAGAAGCCCTAAATACTCAAGGCACAATTAGCAAGTCAAATGATTCCCAAGAAGAAAGGAGAGGACCCTGGGCCTGGAAAGATTGGATCCAGTTTTGTAGAGAAACTGTGGGGGAAGAGGGAATGATTGGGGAATAGTTGGGGGGGAGAGGAACTATGGGACATAGGGAGGGGGGAACTGGGAAAGGGGAAAACCTTTGGAATGTAAACATAGAATATAGAAAAGAAAAAAAAAGAAAAAAAAAGAGAAAACAAAAACCATTACATTAAAGTTGGACAAGATAAGCTAACAGAAAGCCAAAGGGCCCCAACACAAGGCAAAAAACAGAAACAAAAACAAAACAAAACAAAACAGACTCAGTCCGTTACACATTTCTAGCATATATACAGGATCCTTGTAGACTCGTGCAGGCCTTGTCCTTCCTGCTTCAATTTTGATGAGTCTTTGAGATTTTTTGTTTGTTTGTTTGTTTGTTTGCTTTTTGGTTTTTCTCTCTTGGTCTTTCATGCCCTATTGCTCCCTCACTCCTTGAATAGAAAAGCAGTCTTAATTTCTTTCTCAGCCTGCTTTTCCTTTGATTATAGGAAGGCTACTGATTTGCTTGAGTTGATTTTATAACCAGCCACTTTGCTGAAGTTGTTTATCAGTTGTAGGAGTTCTCTGGTGGAGTTTTTTTGGTCACTTACGTATACTATCATATCATTTGCAAATAATGAGAGTCTGACTTCTTCCTTTCCAATTTGTATCCCTTTGACTTCCTTATGTTGTCTAATTGCTCTCGCTAGAACTTCAAGTACTATATTGAAAAGATATGGAGAGAGAGGGCAGCCTTGTCTAGTCCCTGATTTTAGTGGGAATGCTTCAAGTTTCTCTCCATTTATTTTGATGTTGGCTACTTGTTTGCTGTAGATTGCTTTTACTATGTTTAGGTTTGGGCCTTGAATTCCTGTTCTTTCCAGGATTTTTATCATGAAAAGATGCTGAATTTTTTGAATGTTTTTCAGCATCTAATGAGATGATCATGTAGTTTTTTTTTCTTTAGTTTGTTTATGTAGTGCATTACATTGATGGATTTCCGTATATTGAACCATCCCTGCATCCCTGGGATGAAGCCTACTTCATCATGGTGATTGATCGTTTTGATGTGTTCTTTGATTCTGTCAGTAAGAATTTTATTTAGTATTTTTGCATCAATATTGATAAGAGAAATTGGCCTGTAGTTCTCTTTCTTTGTAGGATCATTGTGTGGCTTAATAGAACGAGTTGGGCAGTGTCCCTTCTGTTTCTACTTTATGTAATAGGTTGAAGAGTATGGGTGTTAGGTCTTCTTTGAAAGTCTTATAAAATTCTGCACTAAAACCATCTAGTCCTGTCCTTTTTTGGATGGTAGACTTTTTATAACCTTTTCTATTTCTATAGGGCTTATGGGACTGTTTAGCTGATCTAATTAATCCTGATTTAATTTTGGTATTTGGTGTCTGTCTAGGAAATTGTCCATTTCCTCCAGATTCTCCTGTTGCATTGAATATACGGTTTTTTAGTAGAATTTGATGATTTTTGGACTGAACTTTTTAAAGTGTTTGGAATTATAAGGTCTGTGTGACATTTTACATTACTTATCTTTTATTACTTAATGTTACCCTGCCATCTTAAGTACAAATGAGTAAGGAAATATTCCAGTTGAATAGTAATTTGTCATGTTAATGAGGGGTTCTTTGTACATGTAAATTAATACCAGTTTTGCGCAAGTTAAAGTCATTTATGAAAGAGGCTCTCAATTGAGAAAATACCCCATTAGATTGGCCCTTGGGCAGGCCTGTGGTGCACATTTCTTGATTAATGATTACTGATTAGTGTGAAAGGTCTCAGGTAGGTGTAGGTGGTGCCACCCCTGGGAAGGTGGTCCTGGGTTCCATTAGGAAACTTACGGTGCAAGCCATGAAGTGGAAGCCAGTAAATACCATTTCTCCATTGCCTATGCTTCAGTTGCGGCTTCCAGGTTCCTGCCCTGACAAAATTCTGTCCTGACTTCACTGGAGGATGGACTAGAAACTGTAAGCTGACATAAATCTTTCCTCTCTCAGTTGCTCTTGATCATAGAGTTTTATCAAGCCACAGATGTACTAAGAAAATTGTGACCACTTATTCCAAGTTTGTTCAAGCTATGTTATAGCCCTAGCTTCAAGCCATCACACACACCAATGACTCACCAATGAGTCCATCTCCATGTCAGAGTTTCCAGGGCCCACAGGAATTTTCCCTCACTTGTTCTAAAGTAAACTTAGTTTACTTTGAAACATTCTTCTAAATTTTCCGTGTCAGTCGACGGGTTATAAATGCCACAAAACAGTGTCTTTGGCCTGGAGAGATGGATCAGTAGGGAAGAGCACTGACTGCTCTTCCAGAGTTTCCGGGTTCAAGTCCCAGCAACGACATGGTGGCTTACACCAATCCAGAATGAGATCTGATGCCCTCTTCTGGCCTGTCTAAAGACAGCTAGAGTGTATTCACATATAATAAAAAAACAAACAAACAAAAAAACTTTTTTTTTAAAAAAGAGATGAAAGTGCTCCTGTGTAGGAATGATATAACTCACCCAGATTAACTACATTTCCTGCTGTTCTCAGCATGGTTAGCTTCACCTTGTTGTAATGGACATTTTCACTGGTGAAATATGAAAATATTTGTACCTTTACTCACAACATGATGTTCCAAATATTAAGAGAAATGATTATCAAGTAAGTAATGATATCCTTCACAGGGTTTCAGAAGTGTATTAACACCCTCTTTAGTAGTAGTTTGTTAAGACTTGAGAGTAGTTTTTTTTTTCAGTATATTCCTCACTTGTTACTAGATTCCACTTATCTTTCAGTTTAAAGAACTACTGTTGTTTTGTTCTATTGTTGTTAATAGTTCGCATCTTCATGCCTGGCTGTCCTGTACTGGAGTTCAAACCCAAAGCTGTGTTCATACATTAGGCAAGCAACCTAATGTTGTGTTTTAGAAATGCTGTATTGGGACAGTGTGAAGACTTGATGAGACAGTGTCTGAGAAGCCAGCCTCTAGAGATCAATTCTAGCATGAGTGGGGTGTTTTCTACATGTGATCTGGGAAACTTGCATACCTGTATACATAAACTCATTAGATAAATACATGTAAGTAACACAGGAGAATCATAAAAATTTAAGAAGTTTGGTATCAACTGCATTTACTCAATAACTTCCTTGTATTTGATCCAATTAAAAGAGATTAAAAGAGATCTGTTCCCATTCTGGTCTCCATCATCCATGATTACTATTGGGAAAAGCATCAAATTTTCCCCTTGTCCTTGAGACTTCTGTACTGTTTACAGAATATGGGACTGATGGGATCTCCTTTTCTTGCCCCTCTTTTTAGGACTAGGAGTTTGAAGAAGGTGCAATTCAGGATTATGATATTCACGTGTTTCTATTTTGTGGAGTAGTTTGAAGTGCCACAGACCAATCCAGTGGGGTATGGGGGAATCCCTGTGAGGAAGGTCCTTGATGTCCAGGTGGGTAAGGATTTGGTGGTGACAAACAATAACAAACTATGAGGCAGTTTGAATCTGACTGTATTTTGATGTTCTTAAGGAGGGGATTTTATAAATTAAAGTTATGGGGACTGGGTTAGGGAAAATCATTTGGAAAGTAAACAAAGAATATAGAAAATAAATAAAAATAACAATAAAAAACATAACTACACTTAGAAAGAGAAACCATAGAAACAATCACAAAGTCCAACAAAAATCATTTGGTACAGCAAAATAAAAAAAAATCATCCTAGTATTACTACTATGAAGGTACATATTCAGTGAATCCCAAACATAACAGGTAACATCGTTATTAGTAATATTAATCATCAAAGTAAAACAACTCTAAAAGGATGTATTCAATAAAGCAGTCCTCCAAGGCTAATGGCATATTCCCAAGAACAGGTTAATAAATATTCATGGTCAGTGCTCTTACCCTCTGAGCTACCTTTTCTGCCCAACTTTGTTAATTATTGTTTAATATATAATCCTGATTTATGATCGATAACCTTCAGCACATACATTTAAACCATTTAATTATTTTAATTAAGACCTTCTTTAACCCTGTGGAAATCTACCTCCAATGTCACACATGTGTCCACTTGAACTTTTATTTTTGGAAAAGCTTTATCTACCATAATTATTTTGTGAGTGATTTTAGAAGTACAGCATTGGTTTTTCTGGAGACTAGTTCATTAGTGACCTAATCTCAAGGGAAGGTTTTGCACCCATTATTCTTGCTTAAGATCATTGTCTAGGCTACCAGGAACCTGTAACTAAGGAATGAAAGAGAACAAAACAGATATATTTCCAAGAGAAGTAGGGCTCAGTGTATTTACTCCAGACAAACTTTATATAACTGGTTCCAGTAGACTTCTTTCTTTTGAAGTTTATGAGTTTTCCTCTTAGCACTGCTTTCATTGTGTCCCATAAGTTTGCATATGTTGTTTTTCATTTTCAATGAATTCTAAAAAGCCTTTCATTTTTTTCTTTCTTTTTTTCTGGACCATGTTATCATTTTATAGAATGTTGTTAAGTTTCCATGTGTATGTGGGCTATCTGTTGTTTTGTTGTAGTTTTGTTGTTAAATATCATATTTAGTCCATGATGACCTGGTAGGGTACATGAAATTATTTCAATCTTCTTATGTTTGCTGATGACTCTTGGATGTCTGAGCTGAGTATATGGCCACTTTGAGAAGTAAAAATGAAGTGTTGAGAAGAAGATATATTCTTTATTTTAGGATGAAATGTTCTATAGATATCTGTTAAATCCATTTGCTTCCTAAATCCTATTAGTTTCATTCTGTTTCTCTTTATTTTCTGGTTCCAAGAATTGTCCACTGATGAGAGTGGGGTGTTGACTTCTCTCACTATTATTGTGTGAGCTACAGTAAGTGCTTTGAGCTTTAGTAAACTTTCTTATATGAATCAGGGTTTTCTTGTATTTGGAACATCCTTGTTCAGAATAGAGTTCATCTTGACAGATTTTCCCTTTGATGAGTATAAAGTGTCCTTTTTGAATACTTTATTTTGAAAAATGAATATATTCTATTTTAAAATGTCTACATCAGCTTGTTTTTTAGGACCATCTTTTTGGAAAATAGTTTTCTAGACGTTTACTCTGAGGTAGTATTTGTCTTTGGCCTGAGGTGAGTTTCCTGTATGCAGAAAAATTATGGGTCCTGTTTATGTATCCAGTCTGTTAGTATATATCATTTTATTGGTAATTGTTTCAATTGATATTGGGAGATATTAAAGTAATGTGACTTTTGCGTCCTATAATTTTTATTGTTAGAGGTAGAGTTGTGTTTATGCGGCTCTTTTCTTTTTGGTTTGTTAAAAGAAGATAATTTTCTTGCTTTTTCTAGGGTGCAATTTCCCTCTTTTATGAGTTTTCCATTCATTATCATTTGAAGCGTTGGATCTGTGGAAAAATATTGTGTACACATAATTTTGTCATGGAATATGTTGGTCTCTCCATCTATGGTAATTGAGAGTTTTGCTGGGTATAGTAGCCTGGGTTGGTATTTGTTCTTCCTTAGGGTCTGTATGAGATCTGCCTAGTTTCTTCTGGCTTACAAGGTCTCTGGTGAGAAGTCTGGTATGATTCTGAATGGTCTGCCTTTATATGTTTCTTGACTATTTCCCTTACTGCGTTTAATATTATTTCTCTCTTTAGTGCATTTAATGTTTTAATTTTTATTTGTCAATTGGAATTTCTCTTCAGATCCAATCTATTTGCAGTTCAGTATGTTTCTTGTATGTTCATTAGTATCTTTTTCTTTAGAATAGGGATGTTTGCTTCTATAATTTTCTTAATATTTCATTTATTTTTATTCTATATATTCTTTATTTACATTTCATTTGATTTCCCATTCTGGATCCCCCAATATTCCATAAACCCTTTTCCCTCCCACTGTTCCCCAATTATCGCCTTTTCATTTACTTGTCCTGTTATTACCCTACACTGCTGCACTGAGCCTGTGTAGGACCAGGGGCCTCTCCTTCCTTATTCTTGGTCATCATTTGATATCTGAATTATTTTCTTGAAGATATTTACTGGCCTTTATGCACCTGCAATCTCTACCTTTTGTCTTCTCATTGTGTCCTCAATTTTCTCCATGTTGTGGGTCAGGAGCTTTTTGAATTTTGCATTTTTTTGACTCTCATGTCCATGTTTTTTTATATTAGCTTCTGCAACTGAGATTCTCTCTTCTATCTCTTCTATTCTGTTGATGATGCTTTCATACACAACTCCTGACTTCTTTCCTATATTCTCTATCTCAAAAATTATTTACCTTTGTGATTTCTTTATTGTTTCTCCTTCCATATTTGGTGAAATTGTAAAGCATCAAATGACCCATAGACAAGTCACAGTACCAACATGTTTTGGAGATCAGACAAAGTTGTTATCCAAATTTTTTACATATATTATGAAAGCAAACTGTGGAAATATTTTCATTATTTGAAGGAAACTGCAACTAGATTACTTATATGTTTCATCAAAATTTATTTTCAGTTTTAAAACACTAGATAATAAGCAGCTGAAACTGAGCTGACACATTTGACACTATTATTTCTTTTTTTGCAATATTATTTTTTATTTTCTATATTCTTTGTTTACATTCCAGAAGCTTTCTCCTTTCCCAGTCCCCCCCAACATATGTCCCATACGTCCTTTGCCCCCCAACTATTCCCCAATCATAACCCCCTCATCATTTCTCTGATCTGGATCTACAAAACTGGATCCAATGTTTTAAATCCCTTTCTTCTTCTTGGGAATCATTTGAATTGCTAATTATGCCTTGAGTATTTAAGGATTTTGGGGTCATTAATATCCACTTATCAGTGATTATATTTCACATGCATTCTATTCTGATTGTGTTAGCTTGCTTAGGATGATATTTTACAGATTTAACCATTTACCTACAAATTGCATGAATTCATTATTTTTAATTGCTGAGTAGTATTCCATTGTATAAATATTCCATATTTTTTGTATCCATTCCTTCTTTGAGGGATATCTGGGCTTCCTTCCAACTTCTGGCTATTATAAATAAGGCTGCTATGAACATAGTGGAACATGTGTCTTTATTGTATGCCGGGGAATCCGCTGGGTATATGCCCAGGAGTGGTATGCCAGGGTCCTCTTGAAGTGACATGCCCAATTTTCTGAGGAACTGCCAAATTGATTTCCAGAGCAAATTTACCATTTTGCAATCCCACCAACAGTGGAGGAGTGTTCCTTTTTCTCCACATCCTTGCCAGCACTTGTTGTCTCTTGAGTTTTTAATCTTAGCCATTCTGACTGGTGTGAGGTGGAATCTCAGGGTTGTTTTGATTTGCATTTCCCTGATGACTAATGTTGTTGAACATCTCTTAAGGTGTTTCTCAGCCATCTGAAATTCTTCTGGTGAAAATTCTTTGCTTAGCTCTGTACCCCATTTTTGATAGGGTTATTTGGTTCTTTGGTGTCTAACTTCTTGGGTTCTTTGTATATATTGGATATTAGCCCTCTGTCAGATGTGGGGTTGGTGAAGATCATTTCCCACTTTGTTGGTTGCTGTTTTGTCCTTCTGAGAGTGTCCTTTCCCTTACAGAACCTTTGTAATTTTATGAGGTCCCATTTGTCGATTCTTGATCTTAGAACATAAGCTATTGGTGTTCTGTTCAGGGACTTTCCCCCTGTGCCCATATCCTCCAGGGTCTTCCCAAGTTTCTTTTCTAATAGATTCAGTGTGTCTTGTTTTATGTGGAGGTTTTGGACCCACTTGGAGTTGATCTTAGTACAAGGAGATAAGAGTGGGTCAATTCGCATTCTTCTGCATGTTGACCTCCAGTTGAACCAGCACCATTTGTTGAAAAGGTTGTCTTTATTCCACTGGGTGGTTGTGGCTCCTTCATCAAAGATCAAGTGACCATAAGTCTGTGGGTTCATTTCTGGGTCTTCAAATCTAGTCCATTGATCTACTTGCCTGTTGCTGTACCAATACCATGTAGTTTTTAACACAATTGCTCTGTAGTACTGCTTAAGGTCAGGGATACTGATTCCCCCAGAAGTCCTTTTATTGTTGAGAATAGTTTTAGATATCATCGGTTTTTTGTTGCTCCAGATGAATTTGAGAATTGCTCTTTCTAGCTCTATGAAGAATTGAGTTGGGATTTTGATGGGGATCGCATTGAATCTGTAGATTTCTTTTGGCAAGATGGACATTTTTACTATATTAATCCTGCCAATCCAGGATCAAGAAATATTTTTCCATCTTCTGAGGTCTTCTTCGATTTCTTTCTTCAAGGACTTGAAGTTCCTGTCATACATATCTTTAGCCTTTTTTTTGTTAGAGTTATGCCAAGGTACTTTATGTTGTTTGTGGCTATTGTGAAGTGTGTCATTTCCCTAACTTCTTTCTCAGCCTGCTTGTCCTTTGAGTACAAGAAGGCTACTGATTTGCTTGAGTTAATTTTTGAACGAGCCACTTTGCTGAAGTTGTTTATCAGCTGTAGAAGTTCTCTGGTGGAGTTTTTTGGGTCGCTTAACTGAACTATAATATCGTCTGCAAATAATGATAGTTTGATTTCTTCCTTTCCAATTTGTATCATTTTGACTTCCTTATGTTGTTTATTTGCTCTCACCAGAACTTCAGCTACTATATTGAAAAGATATGGATATAGTGGGCAGCCTTGTCTAGTCCCTGATTTTAATGGGATTGCTTCATGCTTCTCTCCATTTATTTTGATGTTGGCTATCAGTCTGCTCTAAATTGCTTTTACTATGTTTAGGTATGGGCCTTGAATTCCAGCTCTTTCCAAGACTTTTAGCATGAAAGGATGCTGAAGTTTTTCAAATGCATTTTCAGCATCTAATGAGATGACCATGTGGTTTCTTTTCCTTTCAGTTAGTTTATGTAGTGTATTGCACTAATGGATTTCCATGTATTGAACCATCCCTGAATTCATGGGATGAAGCCAACTTGATCATTGTGAATGATAGTTTTGATGTGCTCTTGGATTTGGTTGGCAAGGATTTTATTTACTACTTTTGCATCAATATTCATAAGGGAAATTGGCCTATAGTTCTCTTTCTGTGTTTGGCAATACCAGATATGTTTTCTTTTTCTCACTCTCTGAACTCATCCAGCTGTCTCTGAACATGTTTCCTCTCTAAACCATAATAAAATTCTTCTCTGTAATAATGGAGTGTAAAATCTCATGGTTTCTTTGCTGTGATATGTTCATATAAATGGCATGTTTGTGATATATGTATTCCTTAAGGAAATGTAATATTCTCTAAAAAAATATTTCTTTTCTCAAAGAAAATGTAGAGAATCACCAATACTTTTATTTAGAAAGCATTTACAGCCCCTGTGAATCAAAGTGACAATAAGATACATCTGCCGAGAATTGTTATCACCCACTTAAAACAATAATGTAAAGATACAATAAAAATAATAAAAATTCAATTTTGTGAAGGAATAAATAGAATACAATCCCTGATATGTTTAGTCTATCATGAGATTCAAAGTAGATATAAAAATACCTTTTGTGTGGAGACTGGAAGGGTGAAACTTTCAGTGGAATTTATGTTTTATTTTGCCTTCTTCTGCTTAAACCTCAAACTGGTGACTACATTTAGTAAACAAACTATTGAGGTCTGTGGCCCCTTTTGTACTCAGGCTGATGGACAATTGTGATGTCAATAGACTAAGGATCATGCCATCTGACACAGTGACACATACATTCCTTTTCCTTATACTTAGTGGATTCAAAATTATATTTTTATAATTGTTTGAAAAAGGTAAGGAATAACATGTTTTACAATCAGATAGATAGATAGATAGATAGATAGATAGATAGAGATAGATAACCACAATAATTTATGTGCAACAATATGAGAAATATTTGTGAAAAATATTATGTTGTTTATACATCTCAAAAGGTTCTCAATTCCTATTTTTACACTTATTCAGAGTGAAAGTGCAAAGGACAGAATGTAGATTTCATCAACTCTGTGAACCATAGCGTCTAATAAATGCAAAATCACAGGAATCTTTGAAACCTATTGAAGAAAACACTCACTTATTTTGATTCATTAAAGTTTATATAGCTAATATTGGTTGATGCTACAGACCACACTGTTGGTATTCTGTCCAAGCTACACCCCACAGTTACCTGGCAATAGCCAGGTATGCCCCGCCCCACATGCCTGGTCCACTAAAAGAGACACTGCCTGCCCCTCCTCTCTCTCTTTCCCCTATCATCCTCTTACCTCTCTGCACTCTCACCTCTCTGCCCCTCTTGGGCTCCCCTTTCCCCTCTCTCCACCTGGTCATGGCCGGCCTCCACTCTACTCCTCTCTTCTCTTCTCTTCTCTTCTCTTCTCTTCTCTTCTCTTCTCTTCTCTTCTCTTCTCTTCTCTTCTCTTCTCTTCTCTTCTCTTCCCTTCCCTTCCCTTCTCTCTCTCTCTCTCTCTCTCTCTCTCTCTCTCTCTCTCTCTTTCTCTCCCTCTACTATACGATTGACTCTCATCCTCTTCTCTAAATAAACTCTATTCTATACCATGTTGGTGTGTGTGTGGTCTTTCAGGGGGAAGGGATGCCTAGGTCTGGGCCTCTTGTATACCATGTTGGTGTGTGTGTGTGCTCCTTCAGGGGAAAAGGGATGCCTAGGCCTGGGCCCACTTAGGTACCCCCTTCCCCGCACGCCACCATGCCATTCTCACTAATACCCGTTCACTCTTTTATATCCCAACATTGGTGCCAAAATCCTGGAACACAACTACATTAATAAACAACACTAAACCATCATTTGTTGCCATGTGACTAGGATTAAGAAACTGTGAGGTTTGCAGTAAGCCCTTTCCCTTATCTGTGAACAGCTGCTCTTCAGGTTGTTTGCCTGAAAAATCTTCCCCCCTCCCCCCCCCCGTTCCATTCTGTTTGTACTTTCACAGTGGCCTCACTGCTTGTGAGCCCACGCACATGCTGCTCTAGCCCCTTCCACTGTCTTATTTCCCTGCCCCCAGCTGAGCTACTGAGCAGAGTTTGTGTCCCCACTGCTTCATTGCTAGGATACAAAACAAGCCTTTTTGGCACTTCCTTCTTCCGCCCACCACTTCCACCATGGGCAGAAAGTCCAGCCCCAGCGCAACCAAAAAATTCTTCCCCTCTACAACTTTCCCTGCTGTGCATGGTTCCTACTCATCACTGCCATGCACTCATGGTTTCTCTCCCCCCTCTCATGCTGCTGCAGCCCCTGCCCAGCTTACGAGGTGCCCCCGCAGTGGCTGCTGCACGCACAGTTGCTACTGCCTGCCCTGCCCTCTATAACTTTCTCAAATTCTGCACACACTCGCAGCCATGGTTACTCAGAGCGTGTGCATGCTCCCTGCCCTGTGCCATTGCCGATATCCTGAGGGCCACAATGCAGGTCTCCTGTCATGCCTACCCATGCCCAGCTTGCGCAGCATAGCCGTGCTCCTGCATGCAGGCAGACTAGGGGCTGTGGGCCGCGGTCCAGCACAGGTCTCACTAAGTGAGGCTGTGGGCCACACAGCCAGCTCAACCTCACTCTCCTGCAGGCAGATGCCTTTCATTGACTAGCCGTCCCACCTGTCACTTTACTCAGATTTCCAATTTCCCAATCTTTAGTCTTCAAATAAAGTTTGGCCAGCTTTCTTTAGAGCTAAAACTTGCTTCTTGTACATGACTAACTCTCCAGCTTTACGACAGTGAATTCCTTTGGGTGACCCCTCACTCAGAAGTGATTCATTCTCTCTTAGATTTTACAGCTGAAATCCTGGACCAGGTCTGGCACTTCTCCTGATGTTCCGAGAATGTCCTATCTCCTAGAGGACCTTGCGACGGCCTGATCCCCTAACTTAGCTGCCCAGTTTTGCTAATATATTTTCCCAGGATGCTGGGCTTATATTTTTAGCAATTATCCCAACCAGCCAATGGACTTGCTTGTCTTCGATGGTAAACTAGTAGTCTGGTAAATGATAAAGGACCTAAGCCTCACCTATCCGTGTTCTTACTACCTTTTAGTTTGTTCATTCCCATAGCCTGCATAAAGCCTAAATCCGAGTAGACAGGCTCATTTTCTGTCACCATGGATTAATCCATTGCTGCCAGCTTTCTTACTTACTCTCATCCTAGCCTCTTTACTGATAAAGCAACATACTTTCCTCTACCTATGCAACCTGTCAAAGCTACTTATGATTCTCATTTCCTATCCTCTCTTGACTATTGCTCTCCTAACTCATGATAAATCTTGTCCAATGTTTGCTATTAAGTTTAAGACAGACAGAATTTCCAAAGGACTGATAGCTTCTCCAAAAGGTCTCAGAAGACACTGCTACCAGATGCTGCCTAAGGAAGTGCAGTGGACATCACCACTACCAGATGCTGCCCCAAAAAGGAGTGCAGAGGACAAGACCGGATACCTTGAGTCAAATGACTTAGCTAAACAAAGGTAAGCCATTTCTCATGTCATGGGTATCCATTCCACAGAAGAAAGCCTATGTCTTCTGTGCTTCAAAGCCAGACTGACAGCCAAAGCCGCCATGGAGACCAGAGACCACAAAGAACTGCTGACTACTCGAATCTGACACCTTTTAATAATATAACTGCTAAGTTACTGCTTATTCCTCAGACTTCTGACTACATTGACCGCTAGACAATTATCTCATTAATTAAACTCTATTTCTCATATTTCATCTTCTTGCTCTGTTGTTTATTCCTTAGACTGTTGTTGAAATACTAATGTGTTTCAACAACTTGTCAAGTCCAGGCCCTTGCCACATCCAGGACAGCTCCAGAGAAGCAACATTCAGATGCTCCAATCTTCTCAGCTTCTCTACACACAGAAAGCTTCTCCTGGACCTGTTCTGACTTATACTCAGATGGCTGCACAGACCCTGGACAACAATTCCTTAGATTTCCTACTACATTGACTGCTAGACAATTATCTCCTTACCTAAACTCTATTTCCATTAAACACTTCATATTTTCTCTTCTTGCACTCTTATTGCTTATTCCTCAGACTTCTGACTACAGTTATCTCCTTACCTAAACTCTATTTCCATTAAATACTTCATATTTCTTCTTGCTCTGTCACTATCCCAACATCTGAGTTCCTATATATTTGCCTAATTCTAATAATAAATAATCCACTATATGATCCAACTTTCAATCCTATTCCTTCTTGCTCCTTCTGCTCAATAAAAGGCTCATCTTAAAGACTTTTTATATTGTTATCTCTTTAATAAACTTGTTAGCTACAGAAAACCTACCCAGGCCTACTGCACATGGACCAAATAGGCTCCATTCAGATAAGTACATCTGCCAAAGTTCCCACTTACTACCTAATCCAAAGGGTGGGATTCCTCTGGGTTTCAATTGTACATCTCAAGAAGATTTTTTCCTTTCTCCCAGTTGTACTTATTCCCCACTTATTCCCTACCTATACTAATGTGTTTCAACAATTTGTCAAGTCCAGGTGCTTGCCACATCCAGGACAGCTCCAGAGAAGCAACCTTCAGATGCTCCAATCTTCTCAGCTTCTCTACACACAGAAAGCTTCTCCTGGACCTGTTCTGACTTATCCTCAGATGGCTGCACAGACCCAGGACAACAAGAAAGCAGCCTATTCTTCTGAGACTGGACAAACTTCCCCAATACCCCTTTTCTCTAGGTTCCCCAGAGACACGTTGCCCCCAATGTCAGCATGAAGCAGCCAGATGTCACCATGACGACCCTATTCCTGCTTCGGCGTCAGCTCTTTTTATTTTTTTCTTTTTTAATTAAACAAATACTGGGGAATTCTGTCCAAGTTCCACCCCACAGTTACCTGGCAATAGCCAGGTATGCTCTGCCCCATATGCCTGGCCCACTATAAGAGGGGCTGCCTGACCCTCCCCTCTCTCTTTCCCCTCTCTTTCCCCTCTCATCCTCTTACCTCTCTGCACTCTCACCTCTCTGCCCCCCTATCTCCACGTGGCTGGCCTCCACATTTTTCTTCTCTCTCTCTCTCTCTCTCTCTCTCTCTCTCTCTCCCTCTACTATACCATTGACTCTCATCCTCTTCCCTAATAAACTCTATTCTATACCATGTTGTTGTGTGTGTGGACCACACAGGGGAAAAGGGACACCTAGGCCTGGGCCCGCTTAGGTACACCCACCCACCCCCATGCCGCCATGCCATACTCACTAATCCCCTTTCTCTCTTTTATATCCCAACAAACACTCTCTCTTGGTTGGGACTAGGATTCTTTCGTGAAACAGGAAGGCACGGTTTCCAGGCAAAATGGCAAGCAGGACACCATGACAGAGACGAATTTTGGTATCTCCGTGTATTTGGTGTCTGAGTGAAAATTTTTGCAGTCAGCCAGGGGATTTTAAAATGAGATCTTTACATAACAAAAGATGTATCCAGTACAGCAGGCACAAAAGACAATTAGCAATAACCATTTGTCATGAGGAAATGTAAAATCAGCTAGGTAAGTGTTTCTGTGTAAAAAGCATAGGTAACATCTGTAAAAGGGACTTCAAAGGACATTAAGCCAGATCTCTCAGACCGTAATGAGATTCTGTGAGTAAACTAATTATCACCTGGCCCTCTCTGAGGGAACCTGAGGTCATAGTGTTAAGTTAAATTTTGCAAATCACAATGTCAGAGCCACTTTCATCAGTATAGCCATAAAAGTTTACATTTTGTTGGGAGATCAATGTAATTATGTAAATTACTAAGCAAAGTGATGCTGCCTAGAACCGAGGTTTTTTGGCCAGTATTGTAGTTTAAAGAACTAACATTTTTGCATGGTTACTTATAGCTCAGGCTACTAGAAATTCCTGCAAAATAGATTAAAGGAAAGTCACAAAGGCAAGCCTGTCCTGAGATTAGAGCTCAGAATCCTCTCCGGTAAGGGAATTCCACAGTGATATACACTAAGGGACAGCGTGAGTTTTACTCAGAGGACAGCCCCTATTGTACAAGGCCTTTACCTGTGGAAATTAATCACAGTGTCCACCGAGACCCTGCACTTTACCTGTTGAAATTAACAGTGCCCACTGAGGATCATGCGGCAGGTTGAGTTCAAGGAAATAACCAATTTTTCCTAAAAATTAAATCTATTTAGTTCTCTGAGAGTCCATATATTCTAAAATGCCAAGAATGGGCCTGATCTAGATAGATTACATATAGATTACAGGTGGTTAGAACCAAACAAACAAAAAGCTCAAAACCAAAATTAGTATATTATAAAAAAATAATAAATAATCTTCTTCAAAGAAAGGAGCCATTTCCCTTGCCACTGGGAAAAGAAACTGACAATCCATTGTCTCATGAATCCTTTCAGGATTGTCAATAGCCACACTTACACTTACTTTTACCTGAACCGGAAGTAAACATAATTGTTATACATTTCACTTAGTTTTCTGTTCCTTCCCAAACATTTCCATCAGCCTCTTCACTAAGGTAATTCCCTAAATCTTATAGAAGTCCCATTCTCTTTATGAAGGCAAAGTTTCTCTCACTCCCTTAGGTATCTCCAATATTCTACACTCATATTCTCTGTTCTCTCTAAGACATTTGTAAAATAAAGCTTCAATCAGTTATAAACATTTGTAAGATGCTTCTGAACATTTCTGTCTAATCCATAATAACCTTCTTCTGCCTTTAATAATGGAGTGGCTACTTTTTGGTGGTTTCTTTAGGCAACTTGGTCATGGAATACAAATATTAAAATTATATATTGACTGTATCTCTGTTCAAAGCTTTGAACATTTCAAAGAATATGTCGAGAGTCACCCTGCATTTATGGAAAAATCAGAGTCAAATAAGGAACAGCAGTCAATGTTACTCATCACATACTTCAAACACTAATATATAGATAATAACACCAACTCAGTTTGGTTATGAATCAAATTTTCAAATTGAAAGGAAATTAAAATGTCTAGAAAGTAGTTCCTGTCTAATTTGAATTAATGTTCAAATATTCAGAAATTGATTCCAAAGAACACAATATTAAATTATAAGAATTTGAAGAAAATGAGGGAGTTCAAAAAAAAGTACAACCAATTTTGTACATAGCTACATTTATTCACAGCACTTTTCCCTAGTATGTGCAGAATGACCAAACACAAAATATTAGGTGTAAACAGTTTCCTGTGATTAGTAGCTGCTATTAACAGGGCTATTTGCTGCTTCTTAATTTAAAAAAATAATTGGAAACTATGAAGTCAAGAGGCTTATATGTGCTGACAGTTGTGTACAAGGATCATACTAAGGGATTTCCACTCTTGATTCTACAGTCTATTTGGAAACAACATGCAAGAGGACAGCTGCTCCTCATATTTTAAATATTTTATTTTGAGAACATGTATCAATGTATAATCCACTTTTGACTTGGTCACAGTCAAGGGACCTAAATGGAATGATAATAGAGACAAACAAAGAGGCATAAATGGTTGAACTTTAGAAGGCTCTACAAACATCATTTTGTCTCTGAGAAAATAAAAGAAAGACCGATAATTATGTTCCATCATGAGGAGAAGAAAATAAAATTAACTCTAATCAAAGACTTGGATTCTCCTGACATGTAAGTACCTCTTATTGCACCTATTCAGATACCTTGTTGTATTGGTTATTATCATATTTCATAGGTGTTGCAAGTGTGTACAACTGTCAATTGCTTCCCTAACATGTCAAATTACCTACTGTTTTATGTACCATAGAAACACATTTTCAAGGTAGAGCCTTCTAATTCATATTCTGCTGGAATTGACTGAATTCTGAGACATCCCTGTAAGATCTCTTTGCAAAAGACACACAACCCCTCAACCACAAGAGAAAAGCAAGTGTTACCTCAAATATTGATATATTGGGGAAAGTCATGTGAAATACTTTAAAAATTGGTAGGATTTTTCTCAACAGTATTGACATCAAGGCTGTGGCTCCAAATTTAGTCAGATTTATGGAACTAGTGAGTCCAAAGACTTGAAAATTTATCACACTAATTTACTAGATCAGCTCAATTCCTTTCTGTAGCATTCTAATATTCAAGGACAGCCAGTGCTATACAGAGAAACCCTGTCTTAAAAAAACAAAACATTAGTAAAATTAATAAAATTAAATTAAAATGTAAAAAATAAAATAAAATCAAAAACAGATCATCACGCACTTAACTTTAGAGTCATTTATCTTTCTTGTTCTTCACCACAACATCTTCTCTTGCACTCTGGACATACTCATGTTTGCAACCCACCACAACATAATTATTCACATCAGAACTTAAGCTCTTCTGTACTTAGTACTCTGCTTTACTATTTACTCTTATTCAAATGTATCGCCCTCTGTTGGTTTTTGTATAGTTTCTTGGCATTTAAATATTACAAATATAAAACATTTACAAGATTAGGCCTATTAGCATTCCATCAAAAACTCAGACCGTTGTATGGCCTCCACCTTGCAGGGGCTCACAGACAGTAATTCTTTCTGGGAGGAGGGGGTCTAATAGACTCCTCACTGCTCTCTGAGGACTCACAGGCAGCTAACAGTAGTGAGGAGGGAGGTAGTCATGAAGTTCCACTGATTTCTGGTGCCACCTGCCTGTTGGCAATTGACTGAAGAGGAGAAGATATTTTCTTAAGTGTTATAGCTGTTAATGTGTACCTATGTCCCTGTGAGTAATCCCTCACCCATACTCCTGTAAACAGACCTGATGAAACTCTTTAGAAGAACCAGGAGAGTACAATAGGACTAGTCAGGAAGAGGGGGCTGACCAGCAGGAGATAAGGGACAAGGTAGGGTCATGACAGAAATGATGACCCATATGAATCATATATCTGAGTGAAATGATGTAATGGAGCCTATTATTATATATGATTAGTGCTAATTAGATAAGTGAGAAGTCTTATAGAAGTATCATCAGCACTTTGAATACATTGTTCTTTATTTTATCAGGTTAAACTTGGAAGACATTTTAAGTATTGATGTTTTGTTGTTGCTGCTGCTTTTAATTATTAGTTCTATCATAATTGCATACAATGTCTTTTGGCCGTATTATTCCCTCATCCCCAACACCTTCTAGATTCACTAACTTCCATTCCCACCGAAATTTGTGACCTCTTTTTTAACACATCAAGTCAAATTTGTGCTGTATGTATACTCTAACCACTGGTAGTTTCCCTAAAGAATATAATTTTGAATGAGTAGTAACAATTTAAGTATTCCAAGTTTCTATTACAATAGAGTGTTTATATCAAGATTATAGGTTTTGTAAGAAGATGGAGACATGCATCATTGGGAAATGTGATATATTTGAACTGATCTTACACAGTTTTGTAAATATGTGGATATATATACATACATATACACACATATAAATATATATATATATTTATATATAAATATATATAAATAAATATATATATATTTATATGTGTGTATATGTATGCATGTATGTATGTATATATGCATGTATGTATGTATTTTTATGTTTCTTTCCCTCTCTCCTCTCTCTCTCTCTCTCTCTCTCTCTCTCTCTCTCCTTCTCTGCATGTGTGTGTGTGTGTGTTTGTGTGTGTGTTTGTGAGTTTGTTTGCATGTGTACATACTTTTGCTATACCTTTAGGGAAATTTTAAGAGACTCTAAATTCTAGTTCATTGTTCCTACAATTTACCTATTTTCATAATTTCACTGAGTACTGTATTTGTAGTCCTTTCCAGAATGCTTTCAGTGCACACAGAATTAGCTCCTCAGATGATGTGTTTTTAGATTACTGTGTAATTTTGAAATAGAAGCAGTAGTTTATATATTATATTATTATGAATATAAACACTCAAGTTTGTAGATCAAGGAGTGCTTTGTCTGCTTGATACCTGTAAGCAAGCAAACCAGTAAATCTGGTAATAAAATTCATGACAAGTCTGGTGGTCTTTTATCATCAAGAAGGTAATTCATCATTTGTTATCAATGTAATATGAGTATTCTTAAATATGGATCTTTGCCCACATTTCTGGCCATTTAAAGATAGTTCTATGTGTACCAGATATGCTAAATTATTGACCAATGCTTTAAACCTAACTCTTACCAACCTAAGTTCTTTAAAATGAGACTCCTTTAATGTGTGACCTTATGATGGACTCAGATTCTCATTTCAGATCTCTGGAGAAAGCTATGCGAAGTTCATGTTTAGAAACTAAATATAAATAGGTTATGTACTGCATTCAATTAATACCCTTCTTTTTATTAAGTTTTAGATTAAAAATATTGAATTTTATACAATGTGTTTTGATATTTTATTAGTGGATATTAAGATTTCAAGGTAAAAATTACATGGTTGCATACATCAGAAATCCAAAACATTCAGAAGGTAAAGACAGGAGAATTATAAGTTCAAGTCCATCTTATATTAACATAGCTTACTAGTATACGATTCATATCGCTAGAACAAATCTTTAAATTATAAAATAATATCACAAAAATTAAACATTTTAACACCTTCAGAGTGGTTTATAACCATCATCAATCATTTCAGAGTACTTTCATCACCCTGAAAACAATTCTTATTTATATTAATAATCATTCTCCCATAGTTATCAGGCTTCAGTGTGCACAGGCTGACCAGTGAGCCCCAGAATCCTTTGTCTCTTCTGTGCACACCCTCCCCACACACTGGAGTTCTAGATTAACAGTAACATTGATGTGGAAACGTCTGTTTTTTTATTTTTTTTTGAGTGTCAGTTATGTCAAATGAGGTTTGGCAGAGATGACAGGATGATTTGCTAAAGCAGACACATTAAAATGCTTTGTTGAAGAAGACACAAGTGACGGGATGTTTTGGTACAGCAGAGACATGAGAACATGCATGGTGTTGAGATGGAATATGAATGTGACCCCAGAGACAGTGGTAGCTCAAAATTGGTTTTCTTTGTTCCACATCAATGGTCTTCACTGATGACTCACACATACTGGTTCATCTCAAACTGCTTTGCTGTGTTTCACTGGTGGTGACTCGAGAGTAAGAAATTGACCAATGTATTTCTTGTGAGGTTCCGGCAGATTCTTGCCTCACAGACTCAAGCTGGTTTGTGAGCCTCTCAGTTTCTTATGGATTGAACTGAAATTGTTGATTCAGATGTGGTGCTTATCAAGAAAACTGGACTGCAGCTACTGATAGCCTGGACATTCACTTAATTTGAACCTAAATCATTCAAACAACACTAACACACATTTTCTATGCTGGGAGTTTACAGTGACTGATCAGGGTTGAAAGCTAAACTTACCTCATTATTCTCTTCTGAACGTCTCATTTTCTCACAATTTTTACAATGGATCTTCAGGAATATTATATGAGGATGGCCAGAAATTTTAACTCCCAAGCTGAATAAAGTATATCAGTGATGTCTGTTCTCAGACCTTTTATGAACTAATGTGAACATATCTTAAATTATTTAGTTGATAATATCAGTATCAACTTCATACTTTCTAGAATAATATGAAGGCTATGATCATGGGCAATGGAGATTATATGTGATGTAGTCCCAGAAAACACTCTATGGTCATGAGTGAAACCTTGTATACTGCTACATTTAATCGCAGCACTTTTCTCTACTATGTGCAGAATCACCAACTAGGAAGAACTTAGTATCTGCAGGTGTCCCAGATTACTAGCTGCTATTAGTAGGGATCATAGCTGCTTCTCGATTCTTCATACTAATTTTGAAACTATGAGGACAAGAGGCTTATATGGGTTGCCATTTTTGTACAAGGATCATAATCAGTGATTCCTCTCTGTGTCCTCTACAGTCTATCTGGAAACAACAAGCAAGAAGACACATGCTTCTCATATGTTAAATATTCTGTTTTGAGAATAGTTCTCACTGGATATTCTACATACCCCATGAAGGCTCAATACTCTTACGTCAGCTTTAACGATGCTAATGTGTGCTGTCATGTGCTTGAACATCTCCCAGTTTTTCAGGTTTGCTGTTAATCTTTCCCCAAATACAAATAGAAGGATAGCACCTTAAATAATTCATTTAAAGAAATCTGTCTAAAATTTGTGACAAAACAACTTGATGAATGTGTAGGAGGATGTCCACAAAACCTCAACCACAGTATAATAAAAAGTTGTGATGATGAAATAATGAAGAAAGTATAATCTTTATTTTTAAAAAGAAGGAAAAATACCATTTATATTTTTAAAATTTCTAATTAAGTGTAGGCTCTCATAGTACGGAATTCATGATGCACATAATCACATCTTACTAGACATAACCAAAACATCATTAAATAAGAATAGATGTCATTTAATCATTTTTGTACCCCTTGTGAGTTCCATGGGGCCTTGGCCCAGCAAGGTTTGATGTATCCCACACATGTTGTCTTTCACAAGGGTTTCCATATAGAAAAAAAATTGTACTCCTGGTAAAGGTTCTCCACCTAACAGAAAAAATATTCAATTGATAGGAACAAAGTTTCCATTGAAGATATGATATGAAACACAGTAAATAAAATTGAAAGGGAATTTTGAGGGCTACAGCAACAGTTATAATGTATGCAACTCACAAATAAATATGGGATCCTAAAAGATAATTGTAATTCTTAAGTTAAATGATATGCTAGTGAGAAAGATAGTAAGAAATTTTAAAGGAATCAGAGTTAAAATTTTCAGATATCTTTTTATACATTTGAACACATTGACCTTTCCTATATTAGCCTGTATGTCTGTTTGTTCAGAAATTTTTTTGTAATATTATTCTCCCTTCCTCAAACTGTCTTGAAAGGTAAAAAACATAGAAATGAGCAGCTGGTATATATTAAATTCTCATGGCTGAATTGTATTTATTTGAACAACTCAAGCCAAAGGCACCTACATTTGTGATTCTGATGTTCACTTGAGCAATCATAATTCTTATAATAAACTTGATCACTGTCATGTCAGAAAACAAATGTACAAACAAACAAACAAACAAAAAAAACCACACTGGAGCATTAAAAATAATGTGTTAAGTTGGTCTAGACCAGAAAAAGAACTCATTTCCAATACCACTTTCCTCTGGCTCTTCTATGGATATCAACATTGACTCTGGGAAGTAAAAATATGTGTACATTGTAAAGTTACCATGTAAATTCCTGCACCTCTCCAAAACTCTCCATCTTCTGTACTATGCTAACAATAGAACTCACTGTCCATCTTTATGAATAAAGAGTTTTTCCAACTCAAATTATCCCCCTATTTCTCTCCTGATTATTCTTGCTTCTTTATTACCAGCCTTTCCTCATACTTAGTAGATTCAAAAATATATTTTTAGAATTGTTTGAAAAATGTAAGGAATAACATGGTTTACAATCAGAAAAAAAAATATATATATAGATAGATATAGATGGAGAGATAGAGAGATAGAGACATAGAGGCATAGAGATAGAGATAAACAAAATAATTTATGTCCAACAATATGAGAAATATTTTTGTAAAATATTGTTTATATATTTCAAAAAAAAGTTCTCAATTTCTATTTTTTAAAGTAATTCAGAGTGAAGTTGCAAAGGATAGAATTTATATTTCATCAACCCTGTGAATTATAGAGTACAATAAATGTGAAATCACAGGAATTATATATTAAGTGACTATATCTCTGGTCAAAGCTTGGAACATATCATTCAAAGAATATGTAGATAGTCACCTGCATTTATGGAGAAATCATGTGAGAGCCACAGATTCAAAGTCAGGAGGAACAGCAGCCAATGTTTCTCATCACATACTTCAAACACTAATGTATAGATATGTTACAAATAATACCAACTCTGTTTATGAATCAAATTTCTAAATGGAAAGGAAATTAAAATGTCTAGGAAGTAGTTCCTTTCTAATTTGAATTAATGTTCAAATATTCAGAAATTGATTACAAAGAACACAATATTAAACAATAACAATTTGAAGAAAACCAGGGAGTTCTTTGATTTAGGATCTACAAAAATGTATAACCAATTCTATTTAAAAATTTTTGTTGCCATGGTGTTCACAACAATTGGATTGCATATAAGGTAATCCTCACTCATAACTTGGACTTTTTTTAAGGCTTACAATAACTCTTTACCTGTGTGCTTAAAGCATACCTCTCCTCACATAATAATGTTGTGTCTTCAGAAGATTCGTACCATATATGTCTTGCATGACTACCTTTTCAAGAAACTACTGCTGAGTTGAGAGTTAGTTCATTAGGCTATCATGAGAAACAAATTACTTATTAAAATAACTTTTCACTGGAGCCTGGAATGGAGAGCCTTTGAATAAACTTGAATTTCGCCTTCCTTCTCCTGAATACCAAACTGGTGACTACAGTTGGTAGAAAATTTATTGAGTTGTGAGGATTCTGTACAGTCATGATAAAGAAGCATTGTGATGTCAATATTCTAAGGCCCATGACAACTGACACAAAGGTACATGCATTTCCTTCCCTTGGAGTCAGTGACTTTATTTATTTTCCTTACAGTTGTTGAACCATAAGTCTTTGTAACGAATCACATATTCTCACAGCCATATATATAGTATACACACACACACACACACACACACGCACACAGACACACACACACACACACACACACACATATATATATATATATATATATGTATATATGTATATATATATATGTTAGTTATGTAGGAGACTGATGGATGAGAGAGCAAAAGTGATTGATAGCTACTCCTTCACTGGTTCTTTATAGAGCTTATGCAATTTGAATATTAAAACATTTATTAAGTGAATATCATGCTGTCCAATACATATGGTAAATCTGTCAATGAATATGTAGATAAACACTAACTTTTATGGAGAAAGCATTTAACAGCCATGTGATTAGAGGAGTCAGAAGTAACAGCAGCCAATGATTATCATCACACATATCAAACAATAATGTAAAGAAATTCTACAAAAATAATATCAATTAAGTTTTATAATAAATATTGTAAGTAAATGAGCATATGTGTAAAATGATTTCTTTCATTTAGAATGAACATTAAAATTTTTAAACCTTAATCATAGTAAAAGCAATTTACAGCAGACCAGTAGCCAACATCAAGGTAAATGGAGAGAAACTTGAAGCAATCCTACTAAAATCAGGGATTAGACAAGGCTGCCCTCTCTCACCAAATCTCTTCAATATAGTACTTGTGGTACTAGCTAGAGCAATTCGACAACATAAGGAAGGCAGTGAGATACAAATTGGAAAGGAAGAAATCAAATTATCACTATTTGCAGATTTTATGATAGTATGGCGTGACTCTTACTTAAAAAGTGAAAGATCTGTATGACAGTAACTTCAAGTCTCTGAAGAAGGAAATGGAAGAAGACCACAGAAAATGGAAAAAAAAATCTTCCATGCTCATGGGTGGCCAGGATTAATATAGTAGAAATGGCAATGTTGCCAAAAGCAATAAACAGATTCAACGCAATCCCCATCAAAATCCCAACTCGGTTCTTCATAGAGTTAGAAAGAGCAATTCTCAAATTCATCTGGAACAACAAAAACCCCAGGATAGCTAAAACTATCATCAACAGTAAAAGAACTTCTGGGGGAATCAATATCCCTGACCTCAAGCAATACTACAGAGCAGTAGTGTTAAAAACTGCATGGTATTGGTTCAGTGACAGGGAAGCGGATCCATGGAATAGGATCGAAGACACAGAATTGAACCCACACATCTATGGCCAATTGATCTTCGAAAAAGGAGCTGAAAACATCCAGTGGAAAAAAGATAGTCTTTTCAACAAATGGTGCTGGTTCAACTGGAGGTCAACATGCAAAAGAATGAGAATTGACCCACTCTTATCTCCTTGCACTAAGCTCAACTCCAAGTGGATCAAGGACCTCCACATAAAACCAGACACACTGAAACTAATAAAAAAGAAACTGGGGAAGAACCTTGAGGACATTGACTCAGGGGGAAAGTTCCTGAACAGAACACCAATAGCTTATGCACTAAGATGAAGAATAGACAAATGGAACCTCATAAAATTACAAAGTTTCTGTAAGGCAGAGGACACTGTCAGAAGGACAAAACGGCAACCAACAAAGTGGGAAAAGATCTTCACCAACCCCACATCCGACAGAGGGCTAATATCCAATATATACAAAGAACTCAAGAAGTTAGACTGCAAAGAAACAAATAACCCTATCAAAAAAGGGGGCACAGAGCTAAACAAAGAATTTTCACCAGAAGAATTTCGGATGGCCGAGAAACACCTTAAGAGATGTTCAACATCACTAGTCATTAGGGAAATGCAAATCAAAACAACCCTGAGATTCCACCTCACACCAGTCAGAATGGCTAAGGTTAAAAACTCGAGAGACAACAAGTGCTGACGAGGATGTGGAGAAAGAGGAACACTCCTCCACTGTTGGTGGGATTGCAAAATGGTAAAACCACTCTGGAAATCAGTTTGGCGGTTCCTCAGAAAATTGGGCATGTCACTTCCAGAGGACCCAGTCATACCACTCCTGGGCATATACCCAGAATATTCCCCTGCATGCAATAAAGACACAAGCTCCACTATGTTTATAGCAGCCTTGTTTATAATAGCCAGAAGCTGGAAGGAGCCCAAATACACCTCAATGGAGGTGTGGATACAGAAAATGTGATATATATATATATATATATATATATATATATATATATACATACATACATACAATGGAATACAACTCATCAATTAAAAATAATGAATTCATGCAATTTGTAGGCAAATGGTTGGATCTGGAAAATATCATCCTAAGTGAGTTAACCAAAACACAAAAAAATACACATGTAATGCAATCATTGATAAGTGGATATTAATGAGCCCAGAAGCTCTGAATACTCAAGGCACAATTAGCAAGTCAAATGATTCCCAAGAAGAAGGAAGGAGAGGACCCTGGGCCTGAAAAGACTTGATCCAGTATTGTAGGGCAGTACCATACAGAGAAATGTAAGGGAGGGCGGTGATTGTGGAATGGGCGGGGGAAAGAGCACTTATGGGACATATGGTAAGGGGGGTAAATGGGAAAGGAGAAAGCCTTTAGAATGTAAACAAGTTATATAGAAAATAAAAAAAAGAAGAAAAGTTAAAAAAAAAAGAGAGAAGAAATACTATGGCTTTTGGGCTTTACATAGAACCTGGCACTAGGGTAGAGGTATAAAGAAAAATTAATGTAAAACCCACACGCCAAATAAGAAAGACCATATATTTGTTCTGCTCCTGATGTGTATTGATAAAAATTAAAAATATTTTTGATTGTCATTCAGATTACGTTAAGAGCATTACTAATCTCATAGGAAATGATTGACAATATTTCCACTTGCAAGGAAGATTATCTCTTAAAGAAATTTAAATTATAAACTATAATTTTATCTTATTTCTTCTGAAATATGGTTCACATATACTCAGTTAGATGTCTTGTGGTGAAAAGAAAATATAGTACAAGTATTTCATTTGATGTAGATAATTGTTTCTATGTTTGTGTGTGATTGTGCATGTGTATCATTTAGTAATTATTACATAATATGCTTATATTTTGACTGTTATATGGTACATAAAAGTGCATTGTAAATTTTTTGTTGTATGTTTCAATACGTACCACAGTTGAAGTTTATAATAATAAATAATAATTATAAATAATTTATAATATTTAGATTTGTGTGTTAACTTCTTTTGGGTTTGTTTAAAGATTAATTTCTTGCTATTTTAATTGTGTAGTTTCAATCCTTTTGTTGGTGTTTCCCATTCATTATCTTTGAAAGCCTGGATTTGTAGAAAAATTTGTTTTCTCATGAAATATCTTGATGTCTCCATCTATGGTAATTGAGAGTTTTTCTGGGTATAGTTCTCTGGGCTGGCATTTGTGTTCCCTTAGTGTCTGCCTGACATCTCCTCAGTCTCTTCTGGATATCATAGTCGCAGGTGAGAAGTCTGGTATAATTCTGATAGGTCTTCCTTCCTTTATATGTTACTTGACCTTTTTTCCCTTACTGCTTTAATATTCATTCTTTGCTTAGTATATTGGGTGTTTTAATTACTATGTGACAGGAGGAATTTCTCTTCTGATCCAATATATTTGGAGTTCTGCAGGTTTCTTGTAATTTCAGTTTGTTTAGGTTAGGGGAGTTTTCTTCTATAATTTTGTAGAATATATTTGCTACCCCTTTAAGTTTTAAATCTACACAGTCTTCTATGACTATAATCCTTAGGTTTGGTCTTTTCATTGTGTCCTGAATTTCCTGGATGTTTCACATCAGGGGCTTTTGCATTTTTCTTTTTCTATGACTGTTTTACCGATGCATTTTATGGTGCCTTATGAATCGAAGATTCTTTCTTAATTTCTCTTGTATTCTGTTGCTGGTGCTTGGATGTATAGCTCCTGATTTCTTTTCTAGGTTTTGTATGTCCTGAGTTGTTTCCCTTTGTGATTTTATTATTGTTCATTCCTCTTTCTTTAGATACTGGATACCTTTGTTCAATTCCTTCACATTTTTTGGTTTGTTTGTTTTGTTATGTTTTATGTTTTTTGTATTTTTCCTTAATTCTTCATGGCCTTTTTTCTGTTTACTTGTATTCTAATGTATTTCTTTAAGGGAATTATTTATGTCCTTCGTGAAAGCCCTCCATGCAGCCCTCCAGCAGCATGATGATTGTGATTTTAAATCCTAATCTTGCTTTTCTGGTGTGTTGGGGTATCCTCCTGTGAATGTGTAGAGGTGCAGAGAGGTACCCAGGGATCACCAAGTAAAAGTTCACATGGGATACACCCTGCCAAGATCCTACCTGCACCCAGGACCTGGGCAGCATTACCACAGCCATTTCTGCTAGCAGCCATAGTCTCCTAGGGGATATCTCCTCTACATGGTATACCATGATCAGATGTAAGGCCAACATCTTCTTTCCTCTGACTGAGCAGGCTGTTGCAGCCAGGAATGCAGAGAACTCCCAAGTGAAAGATCACATGGGACAAGGTTTGCCACGGCTTGACCTGCACCAAGAAGCTGGGCAGCCCCATAGCAATCTGTGCCAGGGGAAAGCCTGTCACCTGGGCTGCTCAGAAGGCACACAGTAGAGATAAGCACCAGTCAGTCACAGCAGTACCAACTAACACCCTAGATAACATGATGGCAAAAGGCAATCATAGAAACATTACTAAAATATATCAGTGCAAAATGACAGGAGGAAAGATGGCTGCACTTCACCTCTAACAACAGAAATATTTTTAACCACCTCCCTGTAGGGAAAATGGCCCCTGAAATAATAGGTGCCCAACTGACTGTGTTGCTGCCCAGCTCATATATGCATGTGATGTAATGGCAAGGCATGTGCCAATTGATCTTCTACTGGTGTGATCCCTGGATACCTGTCTGCACCTCAACAAAGAAGAAAAGATCACAAATTTACATTCTTGTAAGAATAGAATATACAGTTACAGGCCTGGAAATTTTGGAAAAGTGCTTAAAATGAAGGTGCTCACAGAACCGTTTGCTTTTGGGATGTTTGAGGTAGAAGCTGTTTACATATCTTTCATAAGTTGTGGATGACACATGCATCCCTAGACTGTTTACTCTGTACTCCTCCAGGCCAGGAATTGCTTATGTCCTGGTATGTTAAAATGAATATATCTTCGTGTTACTCTTTTCCAGTTTGACTTCTAAGAGCTCACATGATTGCATTGCTTCCACTGTGAGAAGAAAGCAAGGAATGAAGGAAGTAACGAAGGATGGAAAGATAGAAAGAAAAGAAAGAAAAAGGGGAAGAAAGCAAAGAAAGAAAGGAAGAAAGAAGGAAAGTAAAAAGGAAGACAGAAGGAAAGTAAAAAGGAAGAAAGAAGAAATATTTGTTCTTATCACAAATTCCTGACTGTCTCTATCATCTCTTTTCATAGAGATAACATATCAGGTTTTACAGATTAAAATGCAAGCCAATTTGGTGTATGTTTTCTGGACAACATTGTAGAATAATGATGAAATGATTCTTCTTATGTAGCCAAATGGGAGAAAAGTAAATGGCAGATAAAGAAACATGGCCACGAAAGACTTTAGAAATAGTCTTTTAAATGTTTCAGTTCTCATATTGCAGTAGGTGGAAAGAATTGCTTCAAATATTTGAAGCATTTGGATAGTCAGAAATGAGGAAAAATATGAAATAGCCATTGGAAAGTGTATAAATGTGAAATAGGAAAATGAAATTTAGTCACTGATGTTTATGATATGATTGAAACATAATCTTGTGATTTTATTTAATTATATATAGTGGCATACAAAGAAAACACTCTATTATTTTGAATTGCAATTTTAATGACTGATTCAAAACTTCAGAGATGGGTGAACGAGCTAAGAACAAATGAAAAGGAGTGACTAAAACACTTTGATATGGGAGATTGTCAATTCAATGGCTTGCAAGTTTAAAAATCGACAACATTGTTGAGATCAAAAGATAATTCTTGGATCATAACTTCTTTGGGGGTATTGTAACTCAACCAGATAACCTGTCAGTGTTGCACCTTATGTTAATGCTATATTTAATTTACAGAAGTTGAAGTTATATTTTATTGCAGAAAGCTGATTATGATACCATTTACCACATATTTTCTCAAATTTTCTAGTGCTGTGACACAGATCCTGAAACAAAGAAGTTAGTTTCCCTTCCCCATTTATCTTGCCTACTTGCTGAGTCATCCTACTTGCCAGCTGCCCTGAGGGCAGATAATCTAGAGAAGCAGGCCACTTAGAATTACACCCAACTACTCAACAGAAACTCACAAATCTAGAATCCACACTACCCAGAAAAACTATCAATTCTCACACATAAAGAAAACAAAATATGGCAAGACAAATCGAAATGTAAATATAAAAAATGTAAAGAAGCATGCAAGTATCATCACCACCACCATAAAATAATAGTAGTTAAGTATTAACTATTAATCACAATTCTCTTCTGAGATTCATGTATTCTCTTAACTGTAATACCTTATAAAATGAAATTTGAATAGTATGTCACATACTCCCAAAATCACAGGATATAGAGTAACAACAAAAAACATCAGAGTGAGGAAATACTAGACCAAAACAAGACCAAAAACCAGGTGGATGAAGAACAAACTCTGGATGTACATGTCTGATATCTAAATATTTTCAGATTTGTAAACTCTATTCTATTTCTTTTACTGGGGCTGGATCCATTTACTGTTCACAGCTTTACTCAGCTGGTATCCCATGAGGTTCACACATTATCTATAGGGATATATCAGAAGGCTTGGGTCACTCCTCTAACTACTCTCTGTGTCACTCTAGGTTGTGGGTGACTCCACTCTTTGCAGTGAAGAGACTCCATCACTAAGAAAATTGTTATATAGAAAGACATTTAATTAGGGGAGACATACAGATTTATAGCTTCCTTCTGTTGTCATCATTGTAGAAGATATGACAGCAGGCAGGACAACATGCTCCTGGAGAAGCCAAAGTCTCTATAATTGGACCAATAGGCACGCAGGAGACTTTTTTCACTACCAGCCAGGAGAATCACAGAGATCACACTGCCCAGACTTGCAAATTTCAAGAAACATCAAAGACCCATCTCCATTGTGACATGCAGTGACATTCTTCCTGTAAGAAAGCTACACCTTCCCAAATATGGAGACAGGTCTGATTTTTATACACTTCTCATGGGGTAAGCATATTCAATCACCTTCATTCATCTCTCTGGAACCGATAAGCTTATTCAAACACTTGAGTGCATGGGGGCTATACCTACACACACCCTTACACAAAATACATTAAATGAAACTTCCCCTAGTCCACCACAGCCTCAAAAGTGTTTTAAAGTAAAAGGCTCTTTTAAGATTCATACATTCTCATAAATGTAATCCATTATAATATCAATGGATCTATCATGAAATAATAGATCATATACCTGCAAACTGTACAGTGAGGAGATACTGAACCAAATAAAGACCAAAGGCTTGCTAGGCAAACTCAGACTATCTATATACATGTCTGATGTCCTGTATTCTTTCAGGTTTCTAAATTATTTTATACTTCTTAAACTAGGGCTGTTCTCATTTTAACATTGCAGCTTTACTGTGCAGGTGTCTAATGGGGTTCAGGCATGATTCTCTGGATTCTCACAAAGGACTTGAGTCACTCCTTCAACTCTTCTCTTTGTATCACAATTGGCTCTGGATAATTTCACTCTAAGGTTGCTGCTATTCTTGGTGCTAATGCCATGGAACCACTCAAATAAAGTGGCATCTTCTACCGCAACATGGTAGTACTTGACACCAAGTATCACTTTTGAGCTATCATCAAGGCTAAAAGCATCTCCTTCACTTCAAAAACCCTTCAGCCTTGAATCTTCAATTGTCACTAAAGCTGAGTTTTCTCCACTGACCTTTCCTGCCCTCCCACACTGGTAAGATTCAACTGCTATTCATAACTCCTTTCTTCCTTCAAAAACATCAGCACCTGGCAGATTCTTACATATTATCTGGCTCCCAGCAGGAGGTCTTTCTCTGCAATACAGCTTCTTTGTGCTCTCTGGTAACACTTTCCAAAATATTTTACATCAGTGATTCTGGTCTTAATCACTGGCATTTTTTGAGCTCTAGCTAAGCAGCATATGTTGTACCAGCACTCTGTTCTATTCTTCAATCCAAATGCCTGGGCACATTTCAAAATCTAACACATTCTCTTGGATGTTGGAGTAGGAAGTTTTCCCCCTAGTCCCATTACATTTATACAAGCTTCCTGTTTTCAATGGTTTCCTCACTATAAGGATGGCTGTAATGGAATGAGAACTGTAGTTATTTAACTTGATAGATCTTAAATTCAGATCTGTATGGCTCTCACATCTGAGTACTAGGAATAAAGGCATATATCACTATATCTGGACCTAGTCTTTGTTTACCTGGAAATTATTCTGTAACATGATAGAAGGGAACTTAGAAATCTACATCCTCCTTTCTCCTGTGATTAAAGATATGTACTAACATGCCTATACCTAAGCTGTACACGTCTAATATGCTTCTAGGTCTGGATCTAAACCTGTGTCCTCCCACTTTATGATTTTGTATCAAAGTCTTTGTTTTGAGACTCAAGAATTGGATCACTAGTGTGCCCTCCATTTATGAGTTACTTCATTTGAGGTGTAATCAAGTTGAACATTGAGAGTAACTTTCCCAATTCTTCACTAGGCAATTTAAACACAATCATGTTCCCTTATGACCACATGAAAAGAGTAACACAGTCAAAATACTACCTAACCTGATATATCTCATGGTTCAGTGAAAAAATGTAAATAGCAAGCTTAATTAGGTGGTATCTTACCCCGTTAATTATAGAATCTATTCTATCTATTATCACTCAGAGAGGAAGTATGGAGTCCCATCTAGGTAGGCATTGTTCTAGTAGAGCAAAGTGTCCTACATCTGGACAGGAGACTCCTTCCCACAGGCCACTGGGATGTTCATCTTGACCATCCTGCCTATTTTTGAGAATATCATGAACATCAAAGTTTCACCTTTATTGATACACAATGGTATATTTTATCTTATAAGGCTGCCTTTCCAATATGCACATAAATCCTGATTATAATGCATCTTCACACCACAACAC
Source organism: Apodemus agrarius (assembly GCA_964023405.1). Taxonomy (NCBI): domain Eukaryota; kingdom Metazoa; phylum Chordata; class Mammalia; order Rodentia; family Muridae; genus Apodemus; species Apodemus agrarius. The sequence continues at coordinate 3,458,456 of OZ030029.1, forward strand.
TGTGATTTACAATTGAGATCTGATTTCATCATTTATCTCATGAGTCTCCTTCTTTCCCAATTCCCTCTTTCCTTTTACAAATTTCTAATACATTTTATATAATTAAGTATTTTCTATTCATGATTCCCACTTAGACACCTTTTGAATCCTACATCTAAATTCCACCAGACATCAATCTAGTATATCATTGTTTTAAAAAGTACCCATTTTCTCTAATTTCTTATGTTAAATCCTTCCACATTGGATTTATTTGGGTTTTAGACCCGTGAAGAGACATCTTGACAAAGGCAACAGCAATACAAGACAATTAACAGGGGCTGGATTATAGATTTAGAAGTTCTGTGCCTTATCATCAAGGTGAGCACTTGACAGCTTTCAGGCAGTCATAGTACAGGAGGAGCTGAGAATTCTATATTTACTTACCCAAAGGCAGACAGAAGATTAACTTCCAGGAAGCTCGGAGGAATATTTCAAAGCCCACCTCCACAGTTACACACTGCCTCCAAAATGGCCATACTTATTCCAACAAGGCCACATATCCTAGTAATGCAGCTATCTAGGCCAAGCACATTCAATTAATGTTATACCTATGTGTGTGTGTGTGTGTGTGTGTGTGTGTGTGTATGCATATATATATATATATATATATATGCATATATATATATATGTAAAACTCTAGATTTATGCTAGAGTATTGTCTGCTTTAAAATATATAATATAAATGCAAATCCCACATGGGTAAAATTTCCTGCTCAAATTTTATGTTACACATATATTCATATTAATTCACACTTTACTTTGGTTTTAGTGTTTTCTAATATTTTTCAAATTAAATTAAAAATATACTTCATCTTGTTGAAAACCAATATTTTCTTTAAATTCCTTGAGGATGATTCCCATGTCTCTGGTTGGATGATTAATATGTAAACATGAATCTATTCTCAATTAAAAACAATTAGGTTAATTATCAAGAAATCATAGGATATTTCAGATTTTAACTCAAAAATCTGAACATTCTTTAACATAATTGTCAGTATTTAGTGTTAGAATAACTTCTATAGCAGAAATTTGCCAATTTAGAGTGCATGAAACTATATTTCTTAGTCTAAATTCCAAATTCTTTTTTTAGTAATGAGCTATTGATAACTTTTCAATTATAAGTGTCACTCATACTTCTCAATTTCTTCCTACTTTTGAAATACTTATATGCATTTCATTTCCTGTTCTGGTATTGATATATTCTTTAAAGATACATAGTTATAGCTCTGCTCTGTAGAATGTTAGAAGGGCCTTTTAGGAGGATGCATGTAAGTCATAGATACAAGGAATTCTAGGATACATTTGAATGTTGGGGCTTGTGGATTAAAAAGGCTTATTTAGATAGGAAGAAGGAAATGTGAACTAAACTGCGAGTTAGGGGTTGAAAATTGGAGCAAAGATCACTGAAACCTGTATCAAAGCCTTCAATTCGATTACCAAATAAAACATAATTCAATAAAGAGTAAAAGCTATGGGATATAAAAGTAAAAGGATGTATAATATAGGAAAAATAGTAATAAGGTTGTCAAGAGTATGAGGAATTAGAGGAAATAGTGTGACAATTTAAAACATCTATGGATGTATGAAAATGAATTCATGAGACACATCTTAGATGATTTCCAAAGAGAACTTCACAAAGATTTTAAATAATTACCCAGCATGCATCAGTAATTCCACTCCCCAAAGACCTGAATTAGTAAACAAAATCCACAGTAGTAAGAGCAAGAGACCTCTCCTTGACAGGAATTACAAAAAAATTTCCATAGTATTAAGAGTAAGACACTTCTTCTTGAAGTACTGGCCTTGGAGGTCTCAGCAGTTTTCAAAATAACTCAAATTCATGACTATCCTTGGTTACCCACCTCAATGTATGGTAAAACGCTAAGATAACAGTAAAATACACATTAACTAATCTCCTTCTCAAAGTGACTAGAAAACTATCTCCCTTCTGGCTAGCTTTTATACTGTCAGAACATGCTATTCAGAGTGCTTGGGGAGATAAAAGTCAGCCGTGGTCTTACCCACTGCTGGAAACAGCATGCTATAACACTGCCTTGCCAATCAAGATCTTCCCACTGTTGCTATGGTTACACAACTATTATGAGGTAATCATGGACTTTTAGAGGGTTTGAGACCTGATCCACATGAGGGATTGCAATGATTAATAATGAAACTGTAGAGGCTCATGCATGGGGAGTTCATAAGTTATAGGAGAGAACCTATTATAATTTTGTTCATGGTGATGCAGTAAAATTGCCTTCTATGGTTATGTTTACACACATAGATTGTTAGATCCCCAGAGATACTCACACATGCTTATTTATTTCAGAACGACATTAAAGAGTTTGTTTATAAACTAAGACTAAGTATCCATGAACTAATAACTGTACAGTAATCATTGTACACACGTAAAATGTAATTCTGTTTAGACACAAAGAATGAAATTGGGCCATAAGAAAATTGATTCAACCAGCTCCATCTATGCCCTGGAGTTAAGGCTCTCCCATAGACACCATGCACAAATCCTGTCAGGAGAGAGCTGATCTCCCAGCTGAGTATCCCTCATAAGCCAATAAGTGAGATGATCACTTTCCCTCCAATAATTGTCCAAGATGGGACAGGCCAGGGTCACAATGAGTACAGGAACAGTGCTGCAGCTGGGGACAGGATCCTTCCTGTCTCAATCTGCACCCTGGAGCTAAGACTGTCCAACAGCCATCTGCACCTAAACCTCAGCAGGAGAGAGCTGGTCTCCTCAGGAATGCTGACACACCTAAGATCACAGACTCACAGGCTTTCAGTCCCACAGGACAGGCAAGCTCAAATCAGAGATAGCAAGACTAACACCAGAGATAACATGATGGTGACAGGCAAGGAGAAGGAGCGTACCATATGATACCAAGATTACTTGGCATTATCAGAACCTGATTCCTCCTCTAAAGCAAGTACTGGACACCCCCAACACACAAGAAAAGAAAGACATGAATTTAAAAATCACATCTCATGATGATGAGAGAAGACTTTAAGGATATAAATAACTCCCTTAAGGAATATGCAAGAACACAGGTAAACAGGTAGATGCACTTAAATAGGAAACACAAAAATCACTTAAAGAATTACAGGAAAGTACAAACCAAAAGTTAAAGTAATTGAACAAAGCCATCCATTATCTAAAAATGGAATTAGAAAAGGTAATCAGAATGTGTGGCATCTCTGGAGCTAGAAAACTTGGAAAGAAATTATAAGTCATAGATGCGAGCATCAACAACAGAATACAAGGGCAAGAAGAGTTTTCTGTAGTGCAGAAGATACCATAGAAATCATTGATACAAGAGTCAAAGAAAATGTAAAACTCCAAAACTTCTGGCCCCAGGTAGGCCAGCACATGATGAGAAGGCCAAACTTCAGGGTAAGAGGTATAGAAAAGAGGGAAGACTCCCAAGTTAAAGGCCTAGCAAATTTCTTCAAAACAATTATAGAATAAAAACTTCCATAACCTATAAAACAACAAAAGACCCAAACAAACAAAAAACAAATAAAAAACAAACAAAAACAGAAGTCCATGAACAAAGAGCCTATAGAACTCCAAATAGATTGGACCAGAAGATAAACTAGTTACATAATAATCAATGCACCATATGCAATAGAGACAAAGACTATCAAAAGCAATAACAGGGACAAGCCAAGTAACATATAAAGGTAGATTAATCAGAATCACACCAGACTTCTCAGCAGAGAATATGAAAGTTAAAGATCCTGGTCAGATATTAAGTAGAACCTAAGAGAACAGAAATACCAGCTGCAGGACACCCAACAAACCACTCAATTATCATAGGCAGAGAAAACAAGATATTCATAGACAAAACCAAACTTACACAATATCTTTGTGCAAATCCAGCCCTACAAAAGGTAATAAATGTAAAGCTACAAAGCCTATGAACTCAGGGAAATGGAACCACTGTGTGTTCAATGACCAATGGATCAGGGAAGAAATAAAGTATTTAAAGTCATTCTAGAACTGAAATGCAGTTTCAGCATGCTCTAATTTATAGGACATAATGAAAGGTGTCCTAATAGGAAAGTCCCTAGCACTAAGTGTTTTCCATAGAGAAATTAGAAGCTCTCATATAATGAATTCAAAAGAACAACTGAAATCCTTACCAAAAAAGAAAAAAAGCACAACAAAGTGGAGTAGAAAGCAGGGAATAATCAAAATGAGGGCTGAATTCAACCAGTTAGAAAGAAAGAAAAAGAGTAAATGACTCAAGGAGACAGTTCTTTGAGAAAATTAACAAGATAGAAATAATATCAAAATATGCAAATATACACACACATACGCACACATAGACAAACACATACACACACGCTATTCAAATCAACAAAATGTGTAATAAAAGGGAGACACAACAACTGTCACAGATGATATTCAAGGAATCACTAGATCTAACTTTAAAAACCTGTACTCTGCAAAATTTGAATATATTCATAAAACAGAAGATGTTTTAGTAAATACTAATTACCCAAGTTAATTCAAGATCATGCAAACTCTTTAAACACCCCATAAACCTGAAAGAAAGAGAAGCAGTCACTAAAATTCTCCCAACCAAACAAAAATAAATAAATAAATAAATAAATAAATAAATAAAAAGCCCAGGGTCAGATGGTTTTAGTACAGAATTCTAGAGACCTTCATAGAAGAGCAAATTCCAATAAAAATTAGATACAAAAAGAACATAGCCAAAGACCTCCTAAAACACCTAAAGCAGATCAACAAAGGGAGAACTTCAGACATCTCTTTTCTGAACATTGATGCGGAAATACTAAATAAAGTACTTACAAACTGAACCCAGGAACATAACAAGGTGCTAGGACACTGTCAGAAGGACAAAACGGCAACCAACAAAGTGGAAAAAGATCTTCACCAACCCCACATCCGACAGAGGGCTAATATCCAATATATTACAAAGAACTCAAGAAGTTAGACCCCAAAGAACCAAATAACCCTATCAAAAAATGGGGCACAGAGCTAAACAGATAATTTAAACCAGAAGAAATTCAGATGGCCGAGAAACACCTTAAAAGATGTTCAACATCACTAGTCATCAGGGAAATGCAAATCAAAACAAGCCTGAGATTCCACCTCACACCAGTCAGAATGGCTGAGATTAAAAACTCAAGAGACAACAAGTGCTGGTGAGGATGTGGAGAAAGAGGAACACTCCTCCACTGTTGGTGGGATTGCAAGATGGTAAAACCGCTCTGGAAATCAGTTTGGTGGTTCCTCAGAAAATTGGGCATGTCACTTCCAGAGGACCCTGGCATACCACTCCTGGGCATATACCCAGAGGATTCCCCTGCATGCAATAAAGACACAAGCTCCACTATGTTTATAGCAGCCTTGTTTATAATAGCCAGAAATTGGAAGGAGCCCAGATATTCCTCAAAGGAGGAATGGATACAGAAAATGTGGTATATTTATATAATGGAATACTACTCAGCAATTAAAAATAATGAATTCATGCAATTTGTAGGTAAATGGTTAGACCTGGAAAATATCAACCTGAGTGAATTAACCCAATCACAAAAGAATGCACATGAAATGCAATCACTGATAAGTGGATATTAATGAGCCTAGAAGCCCTAAATACACAAGACACAAATAGCAAGTCAAATGATTCCCAAGAAGAAGAAAAGAGAGGACCCTGGGCCTGTACAGATTGCATCCAGTTTAGTAAAGAAACCAAGGGGGGAGGGGGAATGATTGGGGAATAGTTGGGGGGGAGAGGAACTATGGGAACTATGGTGGGTGGGAACAGGGAATGGGGAAAGCCTTTGGAATGTAAACATAGAATATAGAAAATAAAAATTAAAAAAAAAGAAAACTAAATATAGGATGTGGCAATCCTCTAGGAGAAAAAAATGGTCTCCCAAAGAAGCAAAAGGGTAGTAGACAGCCCCTCTCTACTGTTAGGAGTCCAACATAAACCCCAAGCTTTACAACCACAACATGATTGCATAGTTTAGACCAACCAGGGTTCTGTAGTCGTTACTTCCATTTAAATGAACACCTATGGGCCTTGAATAGTTGATCCTGTGGACTGAGCTTTCCTGGTGTCCTTGACCCACTTACTCTTACAATCATTCCTCCACATATGTCATGGGGTTCCCTGATCTCCACCAATAATGCTTGACTGTGGATCTGTGTTCTAGATGAGCAGTAACATTGAAGTGGAAACATCTGGTTTCTTTGGAATATCAGTTATGTCAAATGATGTTTGGCTGGGCAGAGATGACAGATGCTAAAGCAGACACATTAAAGAATGCTTTGTCGAAGACGACACAAGTGACAGGATGTTTTTGTATAGTAGACACATGAGAGCATATGTGGTGCCTGGAGAGAGTGAAACTGACCAAATACTTCTTTTGATGTTCTGGCAGATTCTTGCCTCACTCACAGAGTCAGGCTGGTTTGTGAGCCTCTCAGTTTCTTATGTATTGAATGGAAATTGCTGATTCAGGTGTGGTGCTTATCAAGAAAACTGGACTGCAGCTACCAATAGCCTGGACATTTAATTATTTTGAACCTGCATCTGTCAAACACTAACACACCATTTCTATGCTGGGAGATTACAGTGACTGATCATGGTTGAAAGCCAAATTTACCTCATTATTCTTTTCTGAACATCTCATTTTCTCACAACTTTTGCAATGGATCTTCAGGAACATTATATAAGGAAGGTCAGAAAGTTTAACTCCCCAGCTGAATAAAGTACGTTATTGATGTCTGTTCTCCAAACCTTTTATGAACTAATGAGAACATATCTTAAATGATTTACTTGATAATTTCAATATCAACTTCATACCTTCTAGAATAATATGAAAGCTCTGGTCATGGGCAATGGAGACTATATGTGACGTAGTCCCAGAAAACACCTCTATGGTCATAAGATAGAGTGCAACCTTATATACTGCTACATTTAATTGCAGCACTTTTCTCTGGTATGTGGAGAATCACCAACTAGGAAGTAGTTTGTATCTGCAGGTTTCCCTGATTTGTAGGTGCTATTAGTAGGGATCATAGATGCTTCTCAATTCTTCATACTAATTTTCAAACCATGAGGTCAACATGCTTACATGGGTTGCCATTCTTGTACAAGGATCATAATCAGGGATTCTCTTCTCTGTTCTCTACAGTCTATCTGGAAACATCAAGCAAGACGATAGCTGTTTCTCATATTTTAATTATTTTATTTTCATAACAGCTATCACTGTATATTGCACATAGTCCATGAGGTTTCAATACTCTTACTTCAGCTTTAACAATGCTACTATGTTCTGTCATGTGCTTGCACATCTCCCTGTTTTTCAAGTTTGCTGTAAATCTTTCCCCAAATCAAATAGCAGGATATTACCTTAAATAATTTATTTAAAAATCTGTCTAAAATTCATGATAAAAGAAATTAATGAATGTGTAAGAGAGTGTCCTCAAAACCTCAACCATAGTATATATTAGTATATTATAAAATAATAATAATAATAATAAAATAATAATAATAATCTTCAGATTAAAGAGCCATTTCCCTTGCCTCTGGGAAAAGAAACTGGCAATCCATACACTGAGAATCCTATCAGGATTTTCAACAGTCACACTTACACACACTTTTACCTGAACAGGAAGCAAACATAATTGTTATACTTTTCACTTAGTTTTCTGTTCCTTCCCAAACATTTCCATCAGCTTCTGCACTAAGGTAATTCCCAAAATCTTATAGAAGACACTTTATCTTTATGAAGGCAAAGTTTCTCTCACTCCCTTAATTATCTCCAATATTCTACATTGACATTCTCTGTCTTCCCTAAAACATTCGTAAAATCAAGCTTCAATTGGCTATAAACATTTGTAAGATACCACTGAACATTTCTGTCTAATCCATAATAACCTTCTGCCTTTAATAATGGAGTGACTACTTTTTGGTGGTTTCTTTAGTCAACCCTGCTCATATAATACTAATATTACAATTATATATTAAGTGACTATATCTGTGGTCAAAGCTTGGAACATATCAAAGAATATGTAGATTCGGCTGTATTTATCATGTCAAAGCCACAGTTCCAGAGTCAGGAGGAACAGCAGGCAATGTTTCTCATCACATATGTAAAACACTAATGTCCCAGGGGACTCTATATCATCCTCAATCTATAGGAGATTCTATAAAAATTTCAACATATAAATAAGAGAAGCTAGAATTTCTAAAACCTATACATGATTCTCTGAGTGCTACCCTATGTTATAAAGGTACTGTAGGAGAGGATATTTCTACAAAAGGAGTTATAACCAAAGTCCCATCTTTAGAAGGGACTCTTGGACGTCATGCATCTATAGAAGGTGTGCTAGGCCATATTCCACTGCTTCAAATGTTTCTGCATCCAATCCTATGTGAGCAAGGGGCCAAGGCAAGTGATATGCACATACAGGCATCTGCACTATCCTGTATATCTAAAGAGGGGGATTCCTTGGATTCTACCTGTACACAAAAATCCTTAAGTCCTCCTCAAACTTCCCAGGAGACTGTGGGAAATTTCCTATCTCCTAAAGAGTATGAGCCACCTTTACCATCTACCCCATAGGATAAAATCTCTTACCCATCTGTATATAGGGGTGTTGGTTATTCTGCAGACCCACAAATGTCTCGAGAACATATTCCATATTCTCCAAAGACTGAATTTTACTATATCTTCTAAAGAGTCCTTGAAGCATATTTTGCACATCAAGCATGCTATGACATTGACACTTCTATACAAAAGGTGATATGCACTTCTCCAACTGAAGAAAGTTTTCTTGGGTATTCTGCAAGTATACAAGGAGGTCTAGAAACTTCCATAACTTCTCATGAGTCTCTTGGACCTCTCACATATGTCCATGGTGCTCGAGAAGAGACCACATCTACACAGGTAACTTTAATACTTTCCACTCATTCTGAAGCAACAGTCAAGATTTGCCCAGGTACACAAGACACATTAAGGCGTTCCCCATCAGAGCAAGAGGTCATAGGCTCTACCATACCTGAACAGGACACTTTACTAATATTTCCATCTCTCATTACCCACAAGAGTTTCACTAACATGCTTTTTCTGGAGGGAAATAGTAGACATTTCCCCTTGACCAAAGTCATCACCATGCATCTAGATTCTAGAAAACACAAGGTAAGTGTTGATCTGTCTGACAAAGAAGACTATGGAACTTCCACAAAAGTGGGGCTTGCATCATCTCCTCCTGCCAAAAAAATCAAATATTACAACTACCCCTCAGGTGATTCCCACACCTTCTATATCTGTCTAAAAGACTTTGGAATATTCCATAGGTGACCAAGGGATTGTGGAAAGTTACCAGTCTACCAAAGGACATACTAGTCATGGATTATCTTCCCAAAAATCTCAAGGGCTTTCTCTGTTTACACAAAAGCTCTCTAGTATGTTCACCACCTGACACAGAAATTTATGGAATTTCTTAATCTCTCTCAAGTGCTGCAGAATATTTTCCCCATTATCAAAGTGATTTGTCAATTTGCAAATCAGACTTGAGGACTATAAAACCTCTTCTATATTACAAGGTGTCTAAGGGAAAGTCCACATGTAAAGAAAAATCTATCAGCATTGCCATTAGCCCAAAGCCATCAGAAAATTTTGATTCTTAAAAGAATCTAAAAGTCCTTCTGCCTCCAACACTGTTGATGGAGAACATTTACAATCTACCCTAGGATCCCTTTCACCATCAAACTCTAAGCAGGGACACCTATAAAGTTTACCATCTCTCCAAATGTCTTTCGGAGTTTCAGTATCTTCCCCTGGAGCTCTGTGTGCCCAGGGAACAAAAGAACCTTTGCTATATGGACAAGGTGTTCAAAAATCTATTCCATCCTTATTAAGTATTGAAGGACATTTGTCCCACATCTCAGGAGATCTGAAAGATTCCTCATCAGCACAAGGGGTTATAGGACATGTTCCCTCAGCAAAGATGACTATGAAATTCTTCATCCTCTTCTGGGTTTACAGGACCTATTTTATCTTTGCAAATATCTTTGGATTTTTCCACAATAACCAGGGTACTTCTGCTAATTCAACAACTACCCAAGGGACTCTTGCACACTTGTTATCTCTCCCAACTAAAATGAGAACCTACCAATCCGCACAAAAGAGAACATACCAATCTGCACAAAAGAGGCTAAAACCTTTGACATCTAGACTGGAAGCTCAGTTAATTTCCCCTATGGCCACTATGGTTTCTGGACACTTACAATTGGCGCCAGAGCCTCTGGGACTTTTCCCATCTTCTCAGTAAACTCCATCAAATATGGCATATAACTAGAGGTCTAGAATTATCTCAGTATGGCTTAGGTCACCCCTAAATGTAATGAAATCTAACCAGTGGCAAAAGGGAACTCTATCATCTGAAGGAAATGTAGCACCTTTGTCTTTTGTCCAAGGGGCTGTGGGAAAGGTCTTATCTGCACAACAGCCACTTGAACACTCCAAATCTGCACAGGCAACTATAAGTCATTCTCTGTATGGTCTAGTTTATATGGCACATCCCCTTTCTTCCCCGTGGACCAAAGAACCATTACAGTCTCAGGGTGCGTATATTGGGACATATTTACATGCTCAGGGACTTATAAGACACTTGAAAAAAGCCACAGATTTTACAAGACATAACCAGTCTGGTCCTGATCCTGTAAGGATTTCCTTAATTACCATTGTTTCAAAATGTTGTGCAATGCTATGCACAACAGAAGGTGTAAAAGACTCACTCTCTGCACCAAATGCTCAGAAACCTTATCAATGTACTGCACAGGCCTTTGAAACTTTGATAACTATGCAAGTGCCACTAAACTTTTACACACCTTCTAAACAGAACATGCATTCTTTGCCATCTACAGCAGGGGATTTCAATTTGCAAAGGACTCTTGAAATGCTATCCCATGTACAAGGGACCTTAGGGCATTTGGTATCTGCTCAAGTGGAGGGTACAAAAAAATTAGAAAAAGACAATTTGAGACAGACTATATCACTACAAGGAAGTGTAGCAGCATCTCTACATAAGACAGCAGCTTTAAGATTTTCTCGACATGTGCATAGAAAGGTCCAAATATTGCCATATAAAAAAGAGGCTGAGAGACGTTCTTTGTCTCCTCACACTGCCACACAGCTTCACAAATCTAAAACTTGGACTCCAAAATATTTGCCACCTGAACAAAGATCTTTATCTACTCAGAAAACTAAACAAACCATATCTTCCCAAGGGAGTGTCTTATCTTCATCATCTGTACCACAGGCCCAGAAAGCTCACCAAACTACAACAGAGACTCTATCAAGTGTGAGGCATAAGAAAAAGCTACTAGAACATGCTATGTCTGTCCAGGCTACTGTGGGTTCTTTGCTATCTATCCCAGAGATTCAAAAGCATTCCGTATTTTTCCAAACGAAGTCAGTGCCCTCGTAAATCATGGTAGATGCTCAGGAAACCTCACCATCTATCCAAGAAACTACTGGCCATTTGCCTTCTAAAGCAGCTATGATAATGCATAAACCTAAAACTAAGACTTTATGAAATTTACCATCTGAAGAGTCAACTTCTTCATCTACAGAAGGAACTAAAAAAATTACCTTCCCAAGGAGTATGAATCCTTTGTCATCTGCACCACAGGATCAGAAAACTCCGCAAATTAGTAAAGGGATATTACCAATTGTGAGATGTTATCAAAGGATTCTAAAACAGTCCATACCTATTAAGGGTACTGAGAGTTATTTGCCATCTATCCCATGGTTTCAAGAGCATTCAGCATCTTTCAGAAATAATGTAGGGTACTAATCACACATGTTAGAATTTCAGGATATCTCTATGTCAATCCATGAGACTACAGGCACTTTACCTCCTTTTTCAGTGTATACAGGACATGCACAACAGGACAAAGTGTCTCTGTAATCTTCTTTAAGCTCAACTCCAATTGGATCAAGGACCTCCACATAAAACCAGACACACTAAAACTAATAGAAAAGAAACTGGGAAAGACCCTTGAGGACATTGACTCAGGGGGAAAATTCCTGAGCAGAACACCAATTGCTTATGCTCTAAGAGCAAGAATAGAAATGGTACCTCATAAAATTACAAAGATTCTGTAAGGCAAAAGACACTGTCAAAAGGATAAATCGGCAACCAACAAATTGAGTAAAGATCTTCACCAATCTCACATCCAACAGAGGGCTAATATCCAATGTATACAAAGAACTCAAGAGGTTAGACCCCAGAAAACCAAATAACCCTATCTAAAAATGGGGTACAGAGCTAAACAAGACTTTTCACCTGAAGAAATTCGGATGGCTGAGAAATACCTTAAAAAATGTCAACATCATTAGTCATTAGGGAAATGTAAATAAAAACAACCCTGAGATTTCACCACACACTAGTCAGAATGGCTAAGATTAAAAACTCAAAAGACATCAGGTGTTGGCGAGGATGTGGAGAAAGAGGAACACTCCTCCACTGCTGGTGGGAATGCAAGCTGGTACAACCACTCTGGAAATCAGTATGGCTGTTCCTCAGAAAACTAGATGTGATACTTCCTGAGGACCCAGCCATACCACTCCTGGGAATATACCCAGAAGATTCCCCAGCATGCAATAAGGATACATGCTCCACTATGTTCATAGTAGCCTTATATATAATAGCCAGAAGCTGGAAAGAATCCAGATGTCCCTCAACAGAGGAATGGATACGGAAATGTGGTATATATACACAATGGAGTACTATTCAGCCATTAGAAACAATGAATTAATGAAATTCTTAGAGAAATGGATGGAGCTGGAGAACATCATACTAAGTGAGGTGACCTAGTCTCAAAAGAATACCCATGGTATGCAGTCACTGATAAGTGGATATTAGCCTAGAATCTTGGAACACCAAAGACATAAATCACATACCAAGTGAGGTCTGACAAGAAGAAAGGAGTGGATACTGGTGCTAGAATGGACCAAAGCATCATTGTGGGGGAGTACAAGAACAGTGAGGTGGGAGGGTGTGGATGAGGGAGCAAGGGGAGGGAAAAGGGCATGTGGGACCCTTGGGGGTGGGGAACCAGAAAAAGGGAAATGAATTGTAAATATAGAATATATACAATAAAAAAATAAAAAAATAGGTTAAAAAATAGGAAAAAGTAGTAGTAAAAAAAAAAGAAATCTCAAGGTACCTAGCACATGCACTATCCTACCAAACTTTGCATTTCTGCTCTGGAAACTCTGAGCCTGTCTCCATATACTGAAGAGTCTCTCCAGCAGTCACCATCTGCACCAAAGAAACAGGGTATCTCTGTGTCTGCCCAGTGTACTCGTAGGCATTTGTCATCTTTCTCAGATTTCTGTGTAATGTCTCCATGTATGTCAAGAAATACATTGCCACATGGCCCAAAGCATCACAGCTGTTCCTCTTCAACATGTCCTGCTCCTTCAACTACTTTGCAAAATGCATTAAAAACATTCCCCTCTTCTCAAACAAAGTTTGAAGTGCTCAGTGAGAGATACAGCGTTCCAATATGATTTTATGTACCTCTTATGTATCCTTCTGTCCTAGGAGGCAACATATATTCACATATTGTCCAAGGCAATCTTAAAAATATCCCACTGCAAAGGGGGAGCTGTAGTTTATTCCTCTCCCCGAAAGAACCTATCAGACCTTCTCGTTCTGACAAATGTAGACTCAGACTTTCTAGTTCTAACGAAACAGATACTGGATATGACAGCCCTGTTTTAGGTAGCCTCAGAAAGATTCAGGCTGAAAAACATGGCCTCTTAAATGCCCCGTCTAAGAAACTGGGCCTCAGAGATGCATTTTATAACAAAAGAGACCTCAGAAATATGTCCTAATCAAAAGTCAATCAGATATTCAAGTTCTGCTCTAGGAATCTTCTGACTTACCTCTCCTGACAAAGGTGCTAGCAGAGGTTTCCACAATACCAAATGGAACATGTAAATCATCCAGCTAATAACTCCATCAAGTTTAAGTAAAACAACCAGTAAATTCAAGAGGGGATGACAACCAGTTGGATTATCTTTTGAAGAGGGCCATAGCCTTGATTCCTCTAATAGTCGTTCCTGACATTAAGGTTATGCCAAAGGAGTTGGCTGACTTTCAACAAAAACATGTTATTCTTCCTCTGTCTGCACTGATGGGTCTGAGATAAGCCCCAGTGATGAACCAAGCTACAAAACTGTCGTTGTGACTGAGCAGATTTTCTCATTCAGACTCAGCTTAGTGTGCTTCTGGTTGAATTCTTGTGAACAAGAATTCACAGGAGCTTCTCTTTTTGTTCATGGCTGACACAGGTCCACCCTTAAAATAAGAGAGACCAGAGCCTCTCCCTCAGGACTTATTGGTAAGAAATCCATCTTTGATCACCCCCCAAAATATAATAGCCTCAGAGAGCTCAGGATTCAAGTCCAATGTTTATTAAATAAAAAACACTGCCGGAATCCAAGGCCTTCTCATTTAAGCTGCTTACCAGAAAGTTAACTGTCCACCACACCTTCTCCTGGGAGGCTTATTGTACCTTTAAGTAGGAAACCGATCCAGGGTCTTATATTTCTGTCAAGTCTCCAGTAGATTCTTCAGACATTTTTCTGGAAATTTTCCTGGAGGCATGGAGACCTGGAGTGCCTAGAAAATCCTCTTCTACAGAAGGTAAACAGGGATAATCCCCTACTGTCCAATGGGTTTGAACTCCTTTCTTTGTTCTCAAACTTTGGTAATTTCTTACTCTGATGTCTGAGATCTTAAAAGTTATGCCCTTTACCCAATGAGCTCCCATCATAATACCTTCTCTTCAAGAGCCCATGGGATGTTTTACCTTGGACCAAGGAGCATTTCTCACTCTAGACAAAGTTCACAGAAATCAAGAGGAGGAAGCAAGTCCTGGAACCTTATGCCACTTCCTTGAGTACAGTGACATGCCATGGTGAGAAATCATCATCTGGTTCAGTTCTGGTTGTTTGAACTTAGCCATGCTTAGGAGACATACCCAAGCTGTTTATGAATCATGGTATCAATATTTGGTCTCTCCCTGATTTAGTTATGATATTGATACCCTAGACTCTGAATAACTGATAGAAGTTGAGGCAATGCTAGGACACCATGATCTAAGGTAAGCAAATTAGTGTTTGTTCAAAACCTAGGAATTTTTATTATTTGATCTTCTTTTTTCTTACTGGGATATAAGCAACTCCTTTCTTCCCAGTGGCATTCACTTTTTCTATATTTAATTAAGAAGTCATCAGATCTTCCCAGTAAAGCAAAGGGAGCCTCAGATCATTCCAGGTTGTCCAAAGGAGGCTCACACATTCATTAGGTCGAGGAATCCCACACAAATTCCTGATATAATGGACTGTGTCTCAGATAATTCTCTAAATGTTTCCCAGATTTTTCCATAAGTTCAAGGTTAACTCTAGGTTCAAAAATAATGCAATGAAGGATCTTGAAATGAATACTCTGTCAAGGAAAAACCATACATGCTGTCTTCTTTGAATAATGGATTTCTAGACAAGCAATTAAATTTGAAGGGGATTTAAGAAAACACTGATTAAGAATCCTACAGAAAAGCCACTGACATGAAAACTCACGCAAATATTCATTTTCTCTAGGAAACTGCAAGACAATATCCTCTGACAATGTTATCCATAGAGAATCCATTTCTCTCCATTGAATGATCAGTTCTATTCCTCTTGGAGCTCATAATGTTTCCCTTCTGACCTGGGTGACCAGGAATGCCCAAATGATGGAAAATTCGTAGAACACTCTGAAATGATGTCCTAGGACATGACAGTAAAAGTCTGAGCACTTATCTATCTTCTGTCTTTAAGACTGTCACTTGAAATGGATCAGTTCCAACTTTGTTACTCATGCCTGTGCTGGAACTGGACAGTTTGTGGAGGACATAGATCCAGAGATTACCATCAGATTATAAGAAAAATGGTCTGACTGCTGGCAAGCTCACCTCAGAGTCTCAGAAAACATGGGAATTCTGCTCTGTAGAGACATTTACACCTTATAAGTTATTTTCTGCAACATCTTCCAGTGTAAATGTTAACCTTCTGTGTCCTTTCTGCACTTCACCATCGTCCCAATATATTCCCTGTTAAAAATGAGGCCCACAACCTTTACACATATGGTCAAATTTGGATTTTTTTCCCTAAATTATCAGGCATATTTCCAGAAGTGACTCCTTCTGTAAACAAGGGATTCTAGTCAAATCTGGTTCTTCCCAGTGTTATTGACACCTACTGCATTTAGAGCTATCAACTGGATGCTATGTTATGCTTCTCAATCCAATCACAATGTTCCAGCCCACGTATAGATATATTAAGACAAATTGAAGGAGGGAACCTAACCAGGGACAGCCATCCATGATGTTTGAAAGAGGCTCAGGCTGTTGCCTGAACTCCCCCAGACTAAACAAATGATGTAAAATTACTAAGAACCAAGGAAGAGTATGAAGCTGAAGAGCAGTGCTGGGACCTTCATTAACTGAACAAGGTAACAGGGAAATTCGTGTTTATGAGAATGTTGCATGGCACTCACCCCCTCTCCAACTTTTTCTAAACCATACCTTTGAACAACCAGATCACAGAGTTTTCCATTTCTCATGAGGTCCAGTAGTTCCTTTCTTCCCAAGTTACCTAAATCCTTACTTCACTGAAGAGGATGTCAGACCTTAGTCCTACAACTAAGCCTTCTGCATACCATCTCAATTTGCCTACGGTAGACTAATGTACTCTTAGTGGAAAGACCCTCAAATTTTTGTTTCTTTGGAAGTGGGACTAAGTCATTTCTCTTCTGAATATAGAGGCCTCAATGTAAGGCTTATGTCATTAACTCTATAGAAGCAAGAATCAAATACAGTTACATGCTGTTTGGTGTAGTACAAAAGAGGCTATGATTTCCTCCTTCAAACACAAGTGCTATAAACTTCCTGTTCCTGGCCCAGGATATATGTCCCATGGAACAATGATGACAGAGCTTTGGCTCCTATTCCCAAGAGGGTCTCATTCCTTCCATCTAGAGTCATAGGAGCTTCAGATGTACCTTCTAGCTATGGGATGCTCAAAAGCATTGTTTCATTCCAAGGAGAACATATAGTTGACTTTAAACTCATATTGCCTTAGTGAAAATCCTTGTGACCAAGATTTTCAGCCAAACACAACTGAAACCTCAAAGGTTGACTTCACAAACTTTTGGGTGTAGTAGACACAGAAAGGTAAAACTAACATACATGTGATATTCCAAGAAGTGTTTGTCAGAAATGCAGTGTTCCAATGTCTCAGTTCTGCTTGGGTACCGAATACAAATGTGATGAAACCTCAGAGTTCAGACGACCATACACCCTGTTGCAAGAGCATGCTGATTGCTTCCCAACAGTATATACATGGATAAAGGGTGGGAATGGTATTACCAGATGGAAACAAAAGATGCAGTACCATAATCTTCTCACACTATCCAAGATTTTGAAGATTTCTTTCCCATTCTACATGGTGTGATGACTGGATCTTGCTATTTGGATAAACATGCCCAGGCACTTTCTTTCTCTGCAAAGCAATTCAGGATGATCACAGAAGTAGTTATGAAACAGGTACTGAAACTGGACCTATTTTACATTCATCTCATACCATTTGAAGGAAGAGTCACCAATCTTTCTGCTCCTAAAATAATACCATAAACTTTCCACTTCTGTACATGTTCCATTAAAAGACTGAAAGGTCTTAGTACAAGGAGGTAAGAGTAGGTCAATTCTCATTCTTCTAAATGCTGACCTCCAGTTAAACCAGCACCATTTGTTGAAAAGACAATCTTTTTTCCACTGGATGGTTGTGGCTCCTTTATCAAAGATCAAGTGACCACAAGTCTGTGGGTTTATTTCTGGGTCTTCAATCCTATTCCATTGATCCACTTGCCTGTTGCTGTACCAATACCATGCCGTTTTTAACACAATTGCTCTGTAGTACTGCTTGAGTTCAGGGATATTGATTCGCCCAGAAGTCCTTTTCTTGTTGAGAACTCCAAGTGGGTCAAGAACCTCCATATAAAACCTGAAACACTGAAACTAATAGAAAAGAAACTGGGTAAAACCTTGAGGACATGCACACTTGGGGATAGTTCTTGAATAGAACAATAGCTTATGCTCTAAAACCAAGATTTAACAAATTGGACCCCATAAAATTACAAAGTTTCTGTAACGCAAATGACACAGTCAGAAGGACAAAATATCCATCAACAAATTAGGAAATTTTCTTCACCAACCCTACATCTGACAGAGGAGTAATATCCAATATACACAAAGAACTCAAGAAGATAGACGCCAAAGAACCAAATACCCTATTTAAAATGGAGTACAGAGCTAAACCTAGAATTTTCACCAGAAGAAATTCGGATGGCCAAGAAACACCTTAAGAGATGTTCAACATCATTAGTCATCAGGGAAATGCATATCAAAACAACCCTGAGATTCCACCTCACACCAGTCAGAATGGCTAAGATTAAAAACTCAAGAGAAAACAGGTGCTGGCGAGGATGTTGAGAAAGAAGAACACTCCTCCACTGTTGGTGGGATGGCAAAATGGTAAAACCGCTCTGGAAATCAGTGTGGTGGTTCCTCAGAAAATTAGGCATGACAATTCCAGAGGACCCTGGCATACCACTCCTGGGCATATACCCAGAGGATTCCCCTTAATACAATAAAGACACATGTTCCACTATGTTCATAGCAGCCTTCTTTATAATAGCCAGAAGTTGGAAGGAGCCCAGATATCCCTCAAAGGAGGAATGAATACAGAAAATGTCTTATATTTATACAATGGAATACTATGTAGCAATTAAAAATAAAGAATTCATGCAATTCATTATTGTAGGCAAATGGTTGGATCTGGAAAATATCATCCTAAGTGAGTCACAAAAATAATCACAAAAGAATACACATGAAATTCAATCACTGATAAGTGGATATTAATGAACCCAGAAGCTCTGAATACTCAAGGCATAATTAGCCAATGAAAAGTTTCCCAAGAAGAAGAACGGAGAGTACCCTGGTCCTGAAAAGACTGGATCCAGTTTTTTAGAAGAGTACCAGAACAGAAAAACCGCGGGGGTTGGGGGGACTTATGGGACATAGGGTGAAGGGGAAACTGGGAAAGCCATTGGAATGTAAATAATTAATATAGAAAATAAAAAAAGTCAATAAAAAAAGACTGAATGAAGTTTGCTATTTGGATATCAGAATTTTCATTTTGCCAAATGTGATCAAGAATTAAGTGTCCTTAGTGCATCCCCCACATATATATGGGCCTCAAAAATAACCGTGTAATGGTGACCTTTAGGTAAATTCTCTCTAACCAGGGCTACTAAGAAAATACAGGTGTGACCAAAGGAACTTTAAATAATTCTACCCTATGTAAACAGAGACTGAAAATTAGGTCATCTGTTTTCATTGTGTACACACCCATATAACTGGTGATAAGTTTCAAGAAGACTTATCGACTAACAATTTTGACTGATGAATAATACTTGGATTGCTGCCAGGTCTACCATGGAGTAACTGAAGTTGGGAATCTTCTAAACTGTGAAGCAGCCCTACCTTACTACTCAAGGTAGACTAGAACACTCCATTGCCCTTAAAGATGTCTGGGACCTTAAGCAGAATTTAAGTCTGCTTTAATCGTCTGCTTCTAAACATCAATGCACACACCACCAATTTCTGTCCAATATATGTCAAATGTTCCCTTTGTATCTAGGAGGGTCCAATATCTATCTTGTAAGACTGATAGGGCCTGAGAATATCTCTACCTGTCCGAGGCCCAAAACACCACTTCCAGTAAAAGATGTCCTCAATAATTATCCTCTTTGACCAAGGATTTCAAACCATTCTATTCCTGAAAAAGAAGAGAAAATTATTCCAACTAAGTGTGTCTCACATTCAACTCCTCTTCTGAAAGGGACACCTGAATGATCTTTTTGTCATCGTGATGATCCTCAAATTTACACATCCACTTTCCAAGTGGTCTGTAAATATTCTTTCATATCAGGGCCTCAATGCCTCTCCCTCTCCTTATGGCTGGCTCAGACACTCCATACCTGCTCATAAATAGTGAACCTGGAATGGTCTGGAAAAATTCACACTACATTCCTATGTCTTTCGTGTGAGAAGGTAAGATGAAGGCTACAGAAAGAGAATACTGAATAGAAACTCAGCCACCTTCTCCTGCACCTACAAACTTTCCTGTGTGAAAGATATGTTAAGCCAATGGTAACACAAAACTTACAGGAGTGAATTAATAATGAATAAATAATAAAGAAAGGAGAGAGTAAAAAGGGAAGAAATAACGTGGTAGTGGAGAGAAAGTAGAGAGAAAGGAAGAATGAAGGAAAGAAAGAAGGAAGGAAAGAAAGAAGGAAGGAAGAATCAAGGAAGGATGGATGGAAGAAAGAAAAGAAAGAGTAAGAAAGGAAAGAAATCTGAAAGAAATAGAGAAAGAGAGATGAAGAAAGAAAGGAAAAGGAGAAAGGGAAATGAACATGAAACAGTGGTTACAATGTACTGTATTTGAGAAGAATCTATTTTTAATATAAAATACAAAGTAAACAACCAAAGATAAAAGAATATTGTAAAAATGTTTATCAATAAATTAGTATGCATCACTTTTATTTTACTACCTGTATACAAAAAATATAACAGGTTTAAAAATTCATGGATTGCAATATGTAAGATATTCTACAAATTTGTCCTAAGTATGCAATTGTACAGTTCTTTACTTGAACCAAATGTAAAATATATATTTGGACCAAAGTTACACTTTAGTATGATTTTGGATGTCTTCTATTTTTCCTGCTTTGATCTGGGGTAAATGTGAAACTTCACTCCTTTGCTTTGTTGGATTTAATTTTTTAGTATTGTCTGCTTGTGTGTAATAGGAAGTTTACTTATGAAGTTCATCATTAATGGTACCGTTTTACTTTTCATAGTAATTTCTTTATTTATATCCGGAAGGCTTTCCCCTTTTCCCAGTTCCCCCCTCATAATATGTCCCATAGTACCTCTCCCCACCTACCTATTTCCCAATCACCAACCCTCCATTTTTCTGTTCTATTCTTGTACACTCCTACAAAACTGGATCCAGTCCTTTCAGGAGCAGGGTCCAGAAGTTAGACCCCAAAGAACCAAATAGCCCTATTAAAAATGGGGTACAGAGTTAAACAAAGAATTTTCACCAGAAGAAATTTGGATGGCCAAGAAACACCTTAAGAGATGTTCAACATCATTAGTCATCAGGGAAAAGCAAATCAAAACAACCCTGAGATTCCACCTCACACCTGTCAGAATGGCTAAGATTAAAAACTCAAGAGACAACAAGTGCTGGCGAGGATGTGGAGAAAGAGGAACACTCCTCCACTGTTGGTGGGATTGCAAGATGGTACAACCGCTCTGAAAATCAGTGTGGCGGTTCCTCAGAAAATTGGGCATGTCACTCCCAGAGGACCCTGTCATACCACTCCTGGGCATAAACCCAGAGGATTCCCCTGCATACAATAAAGACACATTCTCCACTATGTTAATAGCAGCCTTGTTTATAATAGCCAGAAGTTGGAAGGAGACCCTATGTCCCTCAAAGGGGGAATGGATACAGAAAATGTGGTATATTTATACAATGAAATACTACTCAGCAATTAAAAATAATGAATTCATGCAATTTGTAGGTAAATATTTAGATCTGGAAAATATCATCCTAAGTGAGTTAACCCAATCACAAAAGAATACAATGAAATTCAATCAATGATAAGTGTATATTAATGAGCCCAGAAGCTCTGAATTCTCCAGGCACAATTAGCAAGTCAAAAGATTCCCACGAAGAAGGAAGCTATGATTATAAAAATCAGTGTGTCATACAATTATCTAAAGATATACTTAGTCACATCCAGCATGAGTGTTTTCCCAATATGATTCCTTATTAGTATGCATAATGCTATAACTTAATTCATACAACTGTAATATTTTAACCCAGTGTATACAAGTGGATATCCTTTCCATTAAAGGTAATTATACACTGAACACACTTATACAGTAGAAGACTACCAATATATAAAATGATGCCACAAAATGTGAGTCTATTGTGGCTTTACCACATTAATTAACAATAAAAAGAGTCCTGTACATACATAGCCATAGGCAAACCTGACATAGATAACATCCCAGTTAAGAAATAAACTTGTTTTTGTCTCCTGGAATTAAAGATAAATTCAACAATGCCTGCACTTAGGCTTTTTTCTGGGCAATATGCTTCTAGACTTGAAATAATTCTTATGTCTTTCCAGTTCAGTATTTGGAATAAAATACTATGTTTTCAAGCCTCAAGATCTGAACCACTGTTATGGCCACCATTTCTGGATATTGTTCTTTCCATACAGAGTTGACAAATGAGAATAGCCATCACAATCCACCACCTGTCAATTTAAAACATGATCATGTTTCTTCATGTACAAATGGGAATAATGCTGCTCATAATAGTGCCTAAAATGATGTAACATTCCCTTGGTTCATTACAAAAGCATAAACAGGCACAGGGAGCGGCTGGAGTTAGGTGTGTGGCCAGAGATATAGCTAAGCTTAGCTCTGCAGGAGATCTGGGCACAGACAGCTCAGCTGGTGGTGCAGACCACCGCGGCTGGGGCCGCCTCTCTGAGCAGGCTGGCAGCTAGGGGCCATCTTGCCTCGGGACACAGCTTGGAATTCTCGCAGCTGGAGTCAGGGGCTTGGACTGAGAGCTAGAATAGTCCAGCACAGACAACGCTGCCAAA
Source organism: Apodemus agrarius (assembly GCA_964023405.1). Classification (NCBI taxonomy): domain Eukaryota; kingdom Metazoa; phylum Chordata; class Mammalia; order Rodentia; family Muridae; genus Apodemus; species Apodemus agrarius. The sequence goes on from OZ030029.1 coordinate 3,481,377, forward strand.
AGAGATCAGCAGAGCCGGGTACCAACAGCTCAGCCAAGGTCACTGTCTCCTGGGGACAGGCATGCTGTGCTTTCAGCGGGGCTGCCATCTACAATAAGACCAACTAACTCCAGAGATAAAGAGATGGCAGAAGGCAAACGTAGGAACGTTATTAACAGAAATCAAGGAAATATGGCACCATCTGAACCCAATTCGCCAGCCACAGCAAGTCCGTGATACCCCAGCACACCAGAAAAACAAGAGATAGATATAAAAGCATTGGTCATGATACTCCTAGTGGAACACAAAAAAGACATAAACAAATCTCTTAAAGAAATGCAGGGAAACATCAATAGGGTAGAAGCTCTTACAATCCAAACCCAAAAAACACTTCAAGAACGCCAGGAGAATATGGGCCATCAGACAGAAACCAATAAAGAGGAAATGAGAAAATCAGTTAAAGAAATACAGGAGAACTTGAAACAACAGGCAGAAGGCATGAAAGAGGGAGCACAAAAATTTATTAAAGAATTACATGAAAACACAAACAAACAAATGATGGAACTGAGCAAAACCATCCAAGATCTGAACACAGAGGTAGAAAAAACTAAGAAATCACAAAAGGAGGCAACTTTGGAGATAAAAAACCTTGGGAAGAAATCAGGGGTCGTAGATGCAAACATAAACAACAGAATACAAGAGATAGAAATAAGAATCTCAGATGCTGAAGATAACATAGTAACCATTGACTCCACAGTCAAAGAAAACGCAAAATCCAAAAGGCTTGTAACCCAAAATATGCAGGAAATCCAGGACACAATGAGAAGACCAAACCTAAGGATTATAGGGATAGATGAGAGTGAAGATCTACAACTTAAAGGGCCAGCAAATATCTTTAACAAAGTTATGGAAGAAAACTTTCCTAACTTAAAGAAATAAATGCCCATGAATATACAAGAATCCTACAGAACTCCAAACAGACTGGACCAGAACAGAAACACCTCCCTTCACATAATAATCAAAACCCCAAATGTACTAAACAAAGAAAGAATATTAAAGGCAGTAAGAGAAAAGGCCAAGTAACATATAAAGGAAGACCTATCAGAATCACACCAGACTTCTCTCCAGAGACCATGAAAGCTTGAAGATCCTGGGCAGACCTCATGCAGACCCTAAGAGAACACAAATGTCAGCCAAGACTAGTACACTCAGCAAAACTCTCAATCAACATAGATGGAGAAATCAAAATATTCCATGACAGGACCAAATTTACACAATATCTTTCCAATAACCCAGCTCTACAAAGGATAATAAGAGGAAAACTCCAATACAAGGAAGGGAACTACACCCAAGAAAAAGCAGGACATTAAACTTCTTCCATCAAACTCAAAGGAAGTTAACTACTCAAAAACAAAAATAACATCAAAAATGTCAGGAAGTAATAATCTCTATTCCTTAATATCTCTTAACATCAATAGACTCAATTCCCCAATAAAAAGACATAGACTAACAGACTGGATACACAAATAGAACCCTATACTTTGATGCTTACAGGAAGCATACCTCAGAGTCAAAGACAAACACTACCTTAGAGTAAAAGGGTGGAAGACAATTTTGCAAGCAAATGGTCACAGGAAGCAAGCTGGAATAGCCATTTTAATATCAGATAAAATTGACTTTCAACCCAAAGTCATCAAAAGAGACACAGAAGGTCACTTCTTGCTAGTCAAAGAAAGAATCCACCAAGAAGAACTCACAATTCTAAACTCACATCTACACTCCAAATGTAAGGGCACACTCATTCATAAAAGAAACCTTATTAAAGCTCAAAGCACACATTGCACCTAACACAATGATTGAGGGGGGCCTCAATTCTCCACTATCCACAGTGGACCGACCAGGAAAACAGAAACTAAACAGGGACACAGAGAAACTCATCAAAACTTTGGACCAATTGGATTTAACAGATATATAGAGAACATTTCACCCTAAAGCAAAAGACTATACCTTTTTCTCAGCACCTCATGGTACTGTCTCCAAAATAGACCATATAATTGGACACAAGACATATCTCAACAAATATAAAAAGATCGAACTAATCCCATGCCTCTTATCAGATTACCATGGAGTAAGAGTGTTCTTCAATAGCAACAAAAACAACAGAAAATCCTCATACACATGGAGGCTGAACAATATTCTACTCAATGATACCTTAGTCAAGGAAGAAATAAAGAAAGAAATAAAAGATTTCTTAGAATTTAATGAAAATGAAGGCACAATATACCCAAATCTATGGGACACAATGAAAGCAGTGCTAAGAGGAAAACTCATAGCCCTGAGTGTCTCCAAAAAGAAACAGGAGAGAGCATATACTAGCAACTTAATGGCACACTTGAAAGCTCTGGAACAAAAAGAAGCAATTTCACCCAGGAGGAGTAGAAGACAAGAAATCATCAAACTCAGGGCTGAAATCAATCGAGTTGAAACAAAGAGAATCATACAAAGAATCAACAAAACCAGGAGCTGGTTCTTTGAGAAAATCAACAAGATAGATAAACCCCTAGCCAGACTTACCAAAGGGCAGAGAGACAGTATTCAAATTAACAAAATTAGAAATGAAAGAGATATAACAACAGAAACTGAGGAAATTCAAAAAATCATCAGATCCTACTGCAAAAACCTATACTCAACACAACTGGAGAAACTGGAGGATATGGACAATTTCCTAGACAGAAACCAAATTCCAAAATTAAACCAGGATCAAATAGATCGTCTAAACAGACCCATAACCCCCAAAGAAATAAAAGGTTCATATTCAGTCTTCCAACCAAAAAGAGCACAGGCCTAGATGGTTTTAGTGCAGAATTCTATCAGACCTTCAAAGAAGTCCTGATACCGATACTCTTCAAATTATTCCACAAAATAGAAACAGAAGGAACACTACCCAACTCATTCTATGAAGCAACAATTACGCTGATACCAAAACCACAAAAAGATCCAACTAAGAAAGAGAACTACAGGCCAATTTCTCTTATGAATATCGATGCAAAAATACTAAACAAAATACTTGCCAACCGAATCCAAGAAAAATCAAAACGATCATTCACCATGATCAAGTTGGCTTCATCCCAGGGATGCAGGGATGGTTCAATATATGGAAATCCATCAAAGTAATCCACTACATAAACAAACTCAAAGAAAAAAAACCACATGGTCATTTCATTGGATGCTGAAAAAGCATTTGACAAAGTTCAGCATCCTTTCATGCTAAAAGTCTTGGAAAGAGCAGGAACTCAAGGCCCATATCTAACCATAGTAAAAGCAATATACAGCAGACCAGTAGCCAACATCAAGGTAAACAGAGAAAAACTTGAAGCAATCCCACTAAAATCAGGGACTAGACAAGGCTGACCCCTCTCTCCATATCTCTTCAATATAGTACTTGAGGTACTAGCTAGAGGAATTCGACAACAGAGGGAAGTCAAAGGGATACAAATCAGAAAGGAAGAAATCAAAGTATCACTATTCGCAGATCATATGATAGTTTACTTAAGTGACCCAAAAAACTCCACCAGAGAACTCCTGCAACTGATAAACAACTTCAGCAAAGTGGCTGGCTATAAAATCAACTCAAGTAAATCAGTAGCCTTCCTATATGCGAAGGATAAGCAGGCCGAGAAAGAAATTAGGGAAATGACATCCTTCAAAATAGCCACAAATGACATAAAGTATATTGGAGTGATGATAACCAAACATGTGAAAGATTTATATGACAAAAACTTCAGGTCTCTGAAGAGGGAAATTGAAGAAGACATCAGAAAATGGGAAAATCTTCCATGCTCGTGGATTGGCAGGACTAATATAATCAAAATGGCAATCTTGCCCAAAGCAATTTACAGATTCAATGCAATCCCCATTAAAATCCCAACTCAGTTCTTCATAGAGCTAGAAAGAGCAATTCTCAAATTCATCTGGAATAACAAAAAACCCAGGAGAGCTAAAACTATCATCAACAGCAAAAGAACTTCTGGGGGAATCAATATCGCAGACCTCAAGCAATATTACAGAGCAGTCGTATTAAAAACTGTATGGTATTGGTTCAGTGACAGGGAGGCGGATCAATGGAATAGGATCGAAGACCCAGAATTGAACCCACACATCTATGGCCAATTGATCTTCGACAAAGGAGCTGAAAACATCCAGTGGAAAAAAGATAGCCTTTTCAACAGATGGTGCTGGCTCAACTGGAGGTCAACATGCAAAAGAATGAGAATTGATACACTCTTATCTCCAGCACTAAGCTCAACTCCAAGTGGATCAAGGACCTCCACATAAAACCAGACACACTAAAACTAATTGAAAAGAAACTGGGGAAGACTCTTGAGGACATTGGCTCAGGGATAAAAATCCTGAACAGAACACCAATTGCTTATGCTCTAAGAGCAAGAATAGACAAATGGGACCTCATAAAATTACAAAGTTTCTGTAAGGCAAAAGAAACTGTCAAAAGGATAAATCGGCAACCAACAAACTGGGAAAAAATCTTCACCAACCCCACATCCAACAGAGTGCTAATTTCCAGTGTATACAAAGAACTCAAGAGATTCAAGAAAACCAAATATCCCTACCCAAAAATGGGGTACAGAGCTAAACAGAGACTTTTCACCTGAAGAAATTTGGATGGCTGAGAAACACCTTAAAAAATGTTCAACATCATTAGTCATTAGGGAAATGCAAATTAAAACAACCCTGAGATTTCACCTCATACCAGTCAGAATGGTTAAGATTAAAAACTCAGAAGACATCAGGCGAGGATTTGGAGAAAGGGGAACACTCCTCTTCTGCTGGAGGGAATGTAAGCTGGTACAACCACGCTGGAAATCAGTATGGCGGTTCCTCAGAAAACTAGATGTGATACTTCCTGAGGACCCAGCCATACCACTCCTGGAAATATACCCAGAAGATTCCCCAGCATTCAATAAGGATACATGCTCCACTATGTTCATAGCAGCCTTATAAACAATAGCCAGAAGCTGGAAAGATCCCAGATGTCCCTCAACAGAGGAATGGATACAAAAATGTGGTATATATATACACAATGGAGTACTATTCAGCCATTAGAAACAATGAATTCATCAAATTCTTAGAGAAATGGATGGAGCTGGAGAAAGTCTTACTAAGTGAGGTGACTCAGTCTCAAAAGAATACCCATGGTATACAGTCACTGATAAGTGGGTATTAGCCTAGAAGCTTGGAACACCAAAGACATAAATCACATATCAAGTGAGGTCTGACAAGAAGAAAGGAGTGGACACTGGTGCTAGAATGGACCAAAACATCATTGTGGGGGAGTACAAGAACAATAAGGTGGGAGGGGATGGATGAGGGAGCAGCGGGAGGGAAAAGGACATGTGGGACCTTTGGGAATGGGGAACCAGAAAAAAGGGAAATGAATTGTAAATATAGAATATATCCTATTAAAAAAAACAAAAGCATAAACAGTAAGCTAGGTGAGATCTTACGCCAATATTAGGACACTCTTAATCCTATTTAACATTCATCTACACAGGATTTAACTCTTACTTCTTGGTTGTCCATTTATCACCGAAGCATACATTTATATATTTTTTTTTCTTTCTCAGTACTGTACACTAGAAAATACCCTGTCCCATAAAATTGAAGCACTGGGGAAACTTTTAGTGAGTTGGCAACGAGAACTTCTTTCTTAAAGTAACTATTCTAAATCACTTTACTTATGCTCTAGCAGACTCTTCAGACAAGGGCAAAACCCCTTCACCAACTTCCAGAAAAATGGTTTCTAGGCCACATCTTAAATTTCTATTCCTCTGAAGACCTTGAACCAGGCCTCCACACCTGAAGTCACTCTGTGCTCTCCTCTCTTCAATGCTTTACTACTTTGGCCAGTTTAGTCCTACTTAATCCATCCCATTGCTTTCCATAGTCACAAAATCTGCATTCCTCATCAAAACCATGGTCACACCTATCCCCAAAATATCCCAGCCTGTGACATCCATTTTTGTTTTAGTAAAGGTTTCATTCCCTTATAGAGTATCAATAGGAAGACATTTAATCAAGGCTGGCTTACAGTTTAAGTGTTTCTTTCTGTTTTCATCATGGCATGAAGTATAGCATATGGATGAATATATGTTGATATAGGAACCAAGTGTTCTACTCTGTGGCAAAAGGTAGGCAGGAGACTCTGCCACAGCCAGCCAGGAGGACCTTCTATACCACACTGCCCAGATATGAGAATTTCAAGAAACATCCAAGATCCACCTCCATTGTGACATGCAGTGACATACATGTAAGAAAACTACACCTTCCCTAATATGGAAATGTGTGATTAATCCAAAATTCTCATGGGGTAAACATATTCAATCAACGATATTCTACAGACTGGAACCCATAAGCTTATGCAAACACTTGAGTATATCAGGGCTATATCTAAGAAAACCCTTACACAAAATACCTTAAATACAACTCCAGTAGTCTCCATAGAGTCGCACATCCTCAACATTTAAACTTTGGAAGTCTCTTCTGAGATTCAGTATTCTCTTAACTGTAATACCTTATAAAATGAAACTTGAATAGTAGGTAGCATACTCCCAAAATCACAGGATATAGAGTAACAATAAAAAAAAATCAGTGAGGAAATAATGGACCAAATCTCGACCTAAAACCAGGTGGAGGAAGACCAAACTCTGTTTCTACATGTGTGATATCTAAATATCTTCAGATTTGTAAACTCTAACCTATTTCTTTTACTGGGTCTGGTTCCATTTGCTGTTCACAGCATTACTCAGAAGGTATCCAATGAGGTTCACACATGATCTATAGGGCTATATCAGAAGGCTTGGGTCACTCCACTAACTACTCTCTGTGTCACTCTAGGTTGTGGATGACTTCACGCTGCAGTGAAGAGACTCCATGACTATGAAAACTGATCTATAGGAAGATATTAAATTAGGGGAGGTTTACAGTTTTAGATCTTCTTTCTGTTGTCATTATTGTAGAACATATGACAGCATGTAGGACAACATGCTGCTGGAGAAGCCAAACATTCTATAATTTGACCTAGAGGCAGGCAGGAGACTTTTGTCACTACCAGCCAGGAGAATCACATAGATCATAATCCACAGACATGCAAATTTCAAGAAACATCAGACAACCACATCCATTGTGACATACAGTGACATACTTCCTGTAAGAAAGCTACACCTTCCCAAATATGGACACACTTCTGATTATGGACTTGTACAAATTGATCGTATGTCTGAGTAAAATATTTTTGATACCTGGTCATGGAGTTCTTTTTGATAAAGTCAAAGATTCTGGGTCAGTTGCCACGCATATCCAATCAGTCAGACCATTGGCAGGTTCTCAGAAATTTCTGTTGTACTCTTCAGAGGATGCTATGTTATAATTTTAATACATAATCTAATAAAGTCTCAGTGTGTCCATCCTGGGCACTCTAGTGACACCATCTAAAAATCAGAGGAAGAAAGATATCTGGGGATATAACATTCACTGTTAGATTGGTTCCCAAGTAGGCACAAGGCAATGAAGTAAATCTCCTCTAAGACATAGTAGTAACAAGAATGACATAGCTAATTAACTAGGAGCTTTCCTTGGAAATAACTAAGGAGAATAAATGAAGTAAAATAGAATTTTAGATATATCTTTTAATTTAAAAGTTGCAAGATTAACAAGTAAATGCAAAAATATCTCTACATAATGTAGAGGCTGGTATACATTCTGACTGTCTCTAGGTGATGGGAGTGTGACATCTTATTCTGGACATTGCTTATTTTTACTGAAGCCTGGGGAAAAGGCATACTTATCTGTCTACTATCTTCAACCTTTATATTTATAGGCATTAAAATAAAATCATAATCAAGACAAAAATAATCTAGTGAACACATTCATGTCCCCTCTACCTTTAAGTAGGTAGATATACAAGAATCAACTCACTTGACCACTGCCTTCTATGTGTATGCATACTTAAAGAGTTAGTCTGAGGAGGAGGACTCACTTTGCTGCTAGCTTCTAGCAGAGTATTAGTGTTTTAAAATTAATTGTGACTCTGCATCCATGTTTAGGTCTTTCACAAGAAATTTACACAAGATAGTAAATGCTTTGGACATTTTTAATTTGTTCTACTGGAGGTATGTAGAAGGCTGGCCATTATAACCTCATAAGGATACATGTAAATTTAAGAAGAAAATAAGCATATAATTTGAATCTAATCACAACATCACCCACACACTCCCACATATACCCCACACACATTCTATAACGTTAGGTATGAGTTTCCTTTCTATGGAAATGTAGACAGGAAATTCAAGAAAAAAATCCCTCTCCGGACTATTATTATATTTTAAATGTCATAACTTCCAAAAGGAGATTATAAATTATTATTTGTAAATTCTTAATTATCTCATTCACTGTATCTATATTTGTTGCTGTTAAATAAAACGGCTAAGAAAGGCAGATAAAAATGGTATAAAATAACTTTATCATGACCATAATATTAGGTAGGTCTAATCACTACTTATAATTTACTGACTGTAATGACAAGACTAATATAGAATTAATATCTTGTTTTTCTTCCCTTTACATAAATCTGGAAGACTGTCAATCTAAGATATTTATCACAAATTAAATTTTGTGGATATTTGTTATTAAATATAATTGTAATTGATTGTGTATGATAAAGGAAGACATATTTGCCATGGGTGTAAGAGCTCAGCATCCAGATTTATCTTTCATTATGGCAGCAGACAGGCAGGGAGGGTGGTTGAAATAGATTGCAACACTTAGCTTCCTCCATGTCTAGAAATCCATCACTTAAATTCTTTGTATCGTGCACATGCTGTGCACAGTTCTAGGAAAATTAGGATACAGAGCAGCTGCAATAAAAAATTAAATAAAAAGACAAAACCAAACAGATGAGTGAGTTTTCTCTACATAAAATTCTTTGTATAAAGTTAGAGGCTATAATGATACAGAAACAGTACTGAAATTTTTATCGACGATGGAGCTAGAAAACTAAAATGGATATTTAGAATTACTCAATCACTTAATAATCCCAAGAACAAGCAGGTGCATATATTATAAGCTCTTTACTGCCTTTCACATTTAGAATCTGTTACAGAGACCATGGTAGACAGCCAGAAGAAAATAGCATAAAATCAATTGATAGAAATCTGAGAGATACCACTTCAATACTGAAATTCTAATACATTACTATAATTTATGACTGTGAGTAGATAGGTGTGTCTTTAGGACAATAGTTTTGGGGGAGCTCCCCGCCACGATCTTTGCTTCCTGTCAGGCAGCACAAGTGGACCCAGGTACTTAGATATCCTTAGTTTAAGGTCTTGGGGCATGCAGGCTGCAGGACTACAACTGGAGCACAGGATCTGGACAGATCATTGGTTGCCTGTGTGCCAGCCATGCATACAGTATCCAGGAGTTGGAGGGGCTCCTAGACCCCATTTTTGCTACCAGACAGAGCAGACAAGCAGCACCATGTTTACAGACACAGCAGAATATAACATTGCTTGGAGCAAGACACACCAGGGCTCCCACAGCACCCAAGAGGAGGGCAGCATGTCAGCAATCTGTGCCAGGGGAAACCCAGTCATCCAATGGTGTGGAAATAGCCCTAGGGTTCACAAGGGTTTCATGCAGCAGCCAGTGACAACAGGACTAACTAAGACCAGTGATAAACAGATGGCAAAAGGCAAGCGTTGGAATGTTTCTAAAAGAAACCAAGGCAATATGGCAGCATCCTAACCCAATTCTCTGACAACAGGATGTCCTGGATTCCGCAACATACCAGAAAAACTAGATTTGGATTTAAAATCACAGGTCATGTTGCTGTTAGAGGAACACAAGAAGGACATAATAAATCTCTTAAAGAAATAAAGGAGACAATGGATCAAAAGTTAGAAAATATTGCAAGGAAACACAAAATTATTTAAAGAGATTCTGGAGAATATGGGTCAAAAGATAGAAGCCAATATGGAGGAAATGCAAAAGGCACTTAAAGAAATACAGGAGAACGTGGGTCCACAGGGAGAAGTCATGAAAGAGGAAACACAGAAATCTCTTAAAGAATTACAGGAAAAGACAAAAAAGCAACTGAAGGTTCTCAGCAAAATGATCCAGGATCTGAACAAAGAAGTAGAAACAAAATCGCAAAGGGAGACAACTTTTGAGCTAGAAACCCTTGGGTAGAAATCAGGGGCCATAAATGCAAATATCATCAACAGAATACAATAGAGAGAAGAAAGAATCTCAGACACTGAAGATACCATAGATTACATTGACTCAACAGTCAAAGAAATTAAAACATGTCAAAAGCACGTAGCTGATAACATCCAGGAAATCTGGGGCACAGTGAGAAGATCCAACCTAAGGACTATAGGTATAGATGAGAGGGAAGATTTACAACTTAAAGAGATTACAAATATGTTAAACAAAATAGAGGAAGAAAATTTCCCTAACCTAA